>JAKOGI010000270.1:0-35000 GCA_029747015.1 Carnegiea gigantea | reverse complement strand
GGTGATTTGAAATGATTTCAAGTGAGAATTTATGTGAAAAAAAGAGAAGAAAGCAAAAACATTGAGGGCTGAAAATGGCAGAAAACAGGGGTGACTTTAATATTAAATTGGTAATGATCAACCCACTTAAAAATTATGATTTTTGGTGGTAGAGATTTCAGTGTGTTAGCTTTCAAATGTCTTTTGAATTGCCTTAATCAAAGTTTTGTGGACAAATTTATGGTCGTTTTACGAAGAGTACGCATGTTAGATCAAAACTGGCATATTTATGTTTTAGTCCCATTTTGGGAAACCTATGGTGTGAATCATGCTTGATATTCCAAATGAAAGTTTTTCGAGACTTCTTAATCTTTCCATATTGAGGTTTGATGTCTCCATTTAAGGTTAAGGATGAAAGTTATGAATTTTTGAAGTGAACTGACCTGTTTTGGTGCAAATTGGGCTGTTATTGCAATTTCTGTGAAGCGTATGCTTGGAGGAAAATTCTAAAAAATTGATTACAAATTGTCCATATTATTTTCGAATTTCTTATAACATTTCATGAATTTTGGTTGAGTATTTTGAGTTTGGTAATTTTTGAAAGCATTTTGAGTAGTTGTATAAAGAGTAATAATAAAGATTGAGTGAGATTGATCATGCACTCAGTTTGTGTATTTTGGGCCAAGCAAGGTCATTTAAAGGGGAAATAAATATTCATGGACTTTCATGGAACTTTTCGCTTGATTAATGAGAAAGAAGAAGACAAATATACAATTTGGGAGCTTATTTATGAGCTTTGAATCAATTATGGATTTTATAAAGAAAATACCAAGTTTAGTAAGTTTAATAGCTTCTGTTGAGTTCAATTACTCATTTGGGGTGAAATTCTATATCTAATGGATTTATGAATGATATATGAGAAGTGGAGAGAATATTGACTCAGAAACCATATCTATCAGACCAAGTTATTACAGTTTATGCTATTTTTAACGAAGCTATATCTCTCTTGGCCTCAAACCTTTATTACTTACTCAATTCAGAATGTATCAAATATATTTATCAAGCTAATCTAGTGTACTCGCTATTATCTTGAACTGAGCTATACATCAGCGAGCCTTAAACCAGTATCAGCAACATATCTCAGAAAAGGCTACAACTACTCTCTCATTTGTCACCATCAAGACCTTTTACTTTGTAATCGCATTTATCTCATTGTAGTCTATTTTACTTTCATTTACTTTATATCAGATTTAATTACTTTTATTAAATCAGTTTTGAAGTTATATTTAAATACCCAAGCTATGTATACCATTTAATTACTCAATTTCTATTACACATACTGACTCAATATACTTACTCAATTATGTTAGTGAGGATCATTTACTGACTACACATACCTATAATGACATCTATGAAATAGAATCGAGGCATAGTTATCGTTCCCCGTTATGCATAAGTGTTATCAAGTTAGAACATATTTATCAAGTTAGATGATGTTTTTTTTTAAAGACTCAAGGTACGTCCATTACCTGTATCTTCAGAAAGCAGAACATGTTTTTCAAGCAACAACTCTTAATAAGTTTATCAATGAATCAATTTATACAATGATTTACCATTTAACTTGTGACCCTGTCAATTATCACCTATGTATAGACTATGTCATTGCAAGGGGTTCACATCTAGATAATAATGAGCAATTCAGTTTCATATTACTTTCATTTTCATTATTATTACGAACTAAATGAAATGCAAAGGCAGGTACTCATCGATAATGTTTCTATGCTCATTTTACAATATAGGAATGCATATATTGAGTTTTTCCTCACATTTTCAAATTTTTTTCATGTTTTTCATTTTAGGTGATAAAGTATCTCATGTTTCTCCATTTAGCAAGCCATTTTGGAAGTCATAAGTTGCTAACAGTGGATTCAGCATAGCATGAATGTTGAGATCAATCTCATGATCAAGTTGGGTTTATATTCAATATACTTGTATAGTGTGGAGTGCCAATTAGCACATGGTATGATTAAGTCGATTGTATTGAAGTCGAACTAAGGCTTTGGTCTTGAAGTGTTTCAGTTTAATAGATATTGTGATTTGAACATAAGTTGCAAGATTATATGGTTTCAGTGAGCCTTGTCCTTATCAAGACGGCGGTAGCACCTTTTATCATTAAGTCTTCCGCTGCAGTTTTTCATAAATCATGTCATTAGCATTTTGGGGGCGTTACAGATTTGGTATCAGAGTTAAGGTTTTAAGGGCCAAGTTGAGCTATCAAGTGTTTATGAGTTAGCTATCAAGGTGTGTATGAGTTATGTTGGACCAGTTAAATGAACTATTGACTATAAGTTCATATGTATGGGCATATATGGAGGAACCATTTCCATTAGATTTACTCACACAAGGAGACAAGAGGGGGGTGAATTGTGTCTACCAGTTTCTTTCGATTTTCTCAAAACACTTGTTAGAACTGTTTGGAACGCGTGTTTGCAGTAAAGCAGAAACAAGTATAATTGCAGAAACAGTAAAAGAGACACAATATTTTTACGTGAAAAACCATCTCTGGCCCAATTGAGGTGAAAAGACCACGACCTACCTCAGTAGGATTTCAACAACACTTTTACTAACACGGGCCGAATTCGTTACACATGTAACTCACACGTGACTACGTCACACACGTAACTTAGTCTCCCCCGAGACCCTCGTTATAAACATGTAACTAGCCTCCACTCAAGAACTAGCCACACGCCACGTCCAAAGTCTCCCAAGACTTGGACACACTCTAATCTCACTGATGACAGAGGAGAATAGAAAAACACCTTACTTTGAATGCTTCTAAATAAACTAAATGTAAGGTACAATACAATCCCTATTATGCCAATATAGATGACTCAATTTAGCACACTTCTTGAAGGTTTTTCACTCAGAAAATTTTCTCATAGAAAACTCGATTTTGCTCCTTGAAAAACCATAAATGAAAACGTTGAGAGGCAAGAGATTATATACCCACCGAATACTTGTACCGTAAGTATATGGCAGGTTTTAGATTTTAGCAATAACTCTCAAAAATAATCAGTATTCCAAACGGAATTGAATCTCTCAAAATTATCTTTTTTGGAAATCATATCTTAAAGGCTAAGATAAAATCTTTTGATAGTATCTTTTTAGGAAAACAATATTATTCAATGAAGAACTCTTTGTAAGACAAAATATTATCAGAAAATCAATCCCAAATATGTTAGGAATTTTGATAGTAGAAAAACACTTGAAAATCTCTGGAACAAGAGTTTTATACGTTGCCCTCAGAACACTGCAGACCTGATTGCTTAAATTGTTCTGAGCAGTATTCTGAGTTAGCGCAAGAAATTCCTTCAAGGTGAGTGTTGGGTCAAAATCTTCTAATTGGCATATTAGCAAGAATGTAGATGAATATAACCAGTAATTAACTCTAAGACTCTTGTGATCCTTTGACCTCCTTGATGTCATGCATACATATTCACTTTGATGTTCCACACTTCTTCGAACTGTTCTCCAGGGTGTTTGCAACTTGTCTCAACACACAATTCTAGCACAGTACTCAAGCATAGCATGATAGCATATTGACTAGTACAATTGGGTTGTTATCATCAAAACCTTACACATGATTATTTCAACAAATTCCTCCTTTTTGATGATGACAAACCAAGTGACCATCAAAGTGCGACAAAGTAAAGGGCAAAAACATTCGTGCCAAAATAGTAATTTAAGGAGTCCAATGCACACACGAGAGAAAGCAAGAGTAAGAATCAGCTTAAAACAGGCAGACCAATCAAAGCATGGTCATACTTATCGTCCCCCTTTTGACATCATCGAAAAGGTCGAGGGAACCATCTGCATAAATTCAGTAGAGATGCACCCACCACCACGGGTAATGAGGGAAAACAACACCGATACAAGTCAAGTATATAGTACATAATGATATTGGCCATCCGAGTCATGCACAAACAAATAACACATGCAACAAACAAAGTTAAAGCATAAATGCATAAACCATCTAAGAATAGCCATATAACATTAGTAGTCACATACATAACCAAGTGTTTAAAAAAATAGTGTTGGAAACAAGGAAAGAAACAGGTTCAGGTAGAGGAAGGTGGAGGAGGGAATTTGGCTGTGAGGGCAAGAAGGGCACTCAGCAAATCCTCGTGGCGTTTGGCATTGAGAGTCTTTTCCTCTGGAAGCACCTGCTTTGCTTTAGCTATCTCCCCCTTCAATGTAATCTAGTCCTGCAATAGTGTATCAATTGTGGGAGTGCTAGATGTGGAGGCTTCACTAGGAACAGGTCCAAGTGGTGTTTGGAGCCCCTATTCTGAAGTTGCACTGTAGCCTTTTGTCACTTTGAAACCACACCCAATCAATGTGTTGTTGTCAATCTCATCACTGACCTGAAAGCCTATTCTCTTCTGCAAGGGAATCCTAAGTTTCTCAAACACTGACTTCAGTAAGAATCCATACCTCATGTCATGATCCTTGGACGTTTCGGTAATTCTCCCAATATGGCTAATCATGATTGCGGGTAAGTTAATTTGCTCACCCCTATCCAACATATCAGTGTAGCACATGTCCTTAGGATCAGCAAGGTTGTATCCCTGACCTCAGGAAATGATGTTCTTAATGACAAATCAAAATAACAATCGATGCAATGGCATCAGTTCCCCCTTTCGCATAGATTGGGACTCAGTCAGGTGGGGTTTTGGGGCTAGCTTGTAGGTCAATTCCAACACCCGCTCATCACCAAGTACACTCTTGTCCTCACGAACATATACATCAAAACCGTCAGAAGGTACCCCAAGCATTTCACCTAAGTTCTTAGCATCAAACCGTAGGTCATGATCATTAACTGTGTTTATCACCACTCATTAGTGACAACACAGTTCGCATAAAACTCAGCCAAGTCTAGAACTGACCAACCTTTCTCAGTATCAGTGAACAGGTCTAACCATGCTTGAGCTTCCAACTTCTCTAAGAACACCGCTAGCCCCTATTCTTGAAAGTATGACACCTTAACTACCTTCCCCTGAACTACAGATTTCTGAAGGAAATGCTTATATCTCTCAGCAAGTGTCATAGTTTTTCTAATTTTCTTCTTCTGGGTGCATTAGATTCTTCAACCAGTTCAGATACTTGTTCTGGGGCAGCTCATTTTTGGGCAGGTTTCTTGGATGGAGCTGGTTTGAAGAGTGTTTTGGAGGGTGTTTTGAGACTTGGTTGGAGCAGTTCATTGAATCCACAAAATTGGTTCATCCTCATCACTATCCTTAGCATCTTCAACAACAAATTCATTATCCATACGCTCAACATCATAATCCTTTGACTCCCCAACTGATTCGGCCTCATTCCCCCTTAATATAGACTCGGCCACAACCGGATCATACACCACAATCTCTCAACCCATAATTGGGTGTACCAAAGGTACCATAGCAGGGTTCAAGTCTACTGATCTTAAGTCCAAGCTCTTCAAGAACCCAAAAATAGATGGAGTAATCGAAAAAGAAGGTGAGGGAGGGTTTCCCAAACCAATCCAATCGTTCATGGTGATGAAGGTGCCAGTGATGTTCACTCAGAACTCATCCCAATTCCACCCCTTTTTCTTGCTAGTTGGTCTCATAGTAATTTTGGGTGAGAAGTCTTGTGCTTGGAAGATGTTTGACCGCCACGAGTTCTTGCCATTGAGGATTTGAGGATTTGAGGTGATTTAGGGTTTTGAAGGGGTTTAAGGAAGGAGAGGAAAATCGGGTTCTTGGTGGAGAGAGAGATGGATGGATGGGTTATAGAGAGAGAGAGAGAGAGTGTAGGGATTTAATGGTGCATGAGTGGCCCGAAAATCAAAGAAGTTTATAGGAGAGTTTATTTGGGCCCTTCTTGGAGAGAGAGTATTTTGCATGCAGCACATCATTACACTAGGTATGGTATAAATTATAGGTATGGTATAATGAAAAAGGAAATTTTGGTTTCCAACATTCTGTTAATAATGCTACTTGGTCAGCACATGATACAAACAGTGGTCATGTCTGTTCCTAGAGCCTGTTCTTACTGTTAAAAGTTCGGTGCCTCAGGACAATAAGGGCAATATCGTTAAACCTCAACGACTATCAGCATGTCGCATTCCATACACATGCTAATAATAGCACAGAAAATTGAATGCATCCATTGAATCAACTTATTTGATCTCAAAACCTTACTAGTCAATCATTAGGAGTTGATGAAGCACTCTCATGTTCTCTTAATCATACCAAATTCAAGTCTATTCCTCTCAAACTGTTCTCTACTCAGTGCCTTGGTAAAAAAATCAGCAATTTTTTTATCAGTGGCAAAAAAATTCATTGAAATCAAGCCCTTTTCTACGTTGTCTCTTAAAAAGTGATGACGAACGTCAATATGCTTAGTCCTTTTATGTTGACACGAGTTCTTGGCAATGTTAATTGTACTTGTGTTATCACAAAATATGGGAATGCATCTCGTGTCAACACCAAAGTCCTTGAGTTGTTGCCGTATCCACAACAATTGAGCACAGCAAGAAGCAGCCGCTACATACTCGGCTTCTGCTGTGGACATAACGACTGAGTGCTGTTTCTTTGTAGACCAAGAGACCAAACAGGGCCCAAGAAAAGTAGCCATACCTGAGGTGCTTTTTCTATCAACTAGAAATCCAGTATAGCTAGCATCAGCATATCCAATGAGGTCAAAGTTGCATCCACGTGGATACCATAGTGCCAGATCAGAGGTGCTTTTTAAATATCTAAAAATTATTTTTACAACTTTCAAGTGTGTTTCTTTTGGATTTGACTGAAAGCGGGCACACCAATTAACACTAAAAACAATGTCATGTCTACTAGCAGTTAGGTATAGAAATAACCCTATCATACCCCTATATGATTTTTCATTAACTGAAGGACTTCCATCATCCATCACCAATCTGGTGGAAGGAGAGATAGAAGTGTCTATGGGCTTAGCCGATTCCATCCGAAACTGCTTAAGTAGTTCCTTGATATATTTTTGTTGATGGATCATAGTTCTGTTTGAGGTTTGTTTAATTTACAAGCCTAGGGAAAAATTAAGCTCGCCATCATGCTCATCTCAAACTCACTCCTTATCAATTTTGAAAATTCATCACATAAATCATTGTTGGTTGCACTAAATATAATGTCATCGACATATACTTGGACAATCAACAAATATTCCCCCTTAGATTTGAGAAACAAGGTATCATCTACCTTACCTCTTTGAAAATCAGTCTCAATTAATAAACTTGACAATCATTCATACCAAACTCTAGGAGCTTATCTTAGACCATAAAGTGCTTTGTCAAGTTTAAAAACATGGTTAGGAAAATCATGACTTTCAAAACCAGGGGGTTGTTTTACATATACTTCTTCTTTAAGATATCCATTGAGGAAGGCACTCTTGACATCCATTTAGTACAACTTGATCTCCATATGGGCTACAAAGGCTACCAAGATTCGAATAGCCTCTAACCTTGCTACAGCTGCAAATATTTCTTCATATTCAATCCCTTTTTCTTGATTGTAACCTTGGACCACCAGCCTAGCCTTGTTTCTAGTGACTGTTCCCAACTCACCTAACTTGTTTTTGAACACCCACTTGGTTCTAATAATTGTTCTGTCCTCAAGCTGTGGTTTAAGATGCCAGACCTTATTCCTTTCAAACTAATAAAGCTCTTCTTGTATGGCTATAACCCAGTCAGAATCTGCAAGAGCTTCATGAACGTTCTTAGGCTCGATGTGAGATAAAAAGGCATAGAAGGCACAAAAATTTCTGACTTTAGACCTAGTTTGCACCCTATGTTGATATCAGATATAATCTGGTTGAGAGGGTGCAAGCTCTGGTGCTTCTAGGTCGTGGAGCAAATGAATCTACAGACATGTTTTCCAATCTTTCCTAAATACTTGATGAAATAGGTTCTGGATCTGTTCTGGAGCCTATTCCCACAACTGTTCGGAAAGGATCAGGTTGAGTGGGTCGGTTCTGTCCCAAATCAGTTTCAGCAAAGCTTCCCGTTGACTGGCTTGCTCCCTGCCGACCTTCCATATTTCCAGATCCAGGAGTTGTTTCACCTTTAGGAGACTTACCATTATACACTATGGAGTTTTGAGTGAGCGTGAGGTCTTTTCTTATAAGACCAAGTTCGAACTCTTCATCCTGCATATCATGCTAAATCATGGAGTTAGTTTCATCAAACAATACATGCCTCTTTCCTCCTCTACTTGTGGTCCTCATAAGACCACACAAATCAACGTATAGCGGTTCAAGAGGGCGGGAAGTTCTAACACCGTTCTTTGACTTGAAAGAAGCTCTAACTTACTTTCCTTTAGCATAAGCGTTGCATACCTTGTCATCATTGTACTTGATGGAAGGTAGTCCGACTACTAGGTCTTTAGAAACAAGTCTATTCAAGAGAGAAAGGCTTACATGACCTAGCATCTTGTGCCAAAGCATAACATCATTGTCAAGAGCATTTAAACAAGTCAAATGATTTTGGGGAAGTGAAAGAACACACACTTTATACATATTGTTGTGTCGCTTCCCCCTCAACACAACACTACTAGAATTGATATTGGTAATCAAGCATTGATCTGAAGAGAATTCAACATGATTACCTCTATCACATAATTGAGAGACACTTAGCAAATTATGTTGTAACCCATCAACTAAGTTCACATTATCAATAGAGTGAGAGAGTGATTTACCTATCTTAACTACACGGGCAATTTTCTCAGATTTTCCATTTTCAAATGCCACTCTCCCTCCATCAAAGGCTGGAGTGAGAGGAAGTTTGATTTATCTCCCGTCATGTGCATTGAGCAACCACTATCCAAGAACCATAGTTAATTGCCTCCTCTCACATTAGCTTGCAAAACAGCTAAGTGTTTGTCTTGGAAACCTAGATCCACTTGGGTCCCATTTTCTTTGACATGGACATTAACTCATCTTTTCTAATCCATATTTGCTTAACAGACACTGAGTTTCTCTCTACGGCCTTATTTCTCAAGAAACAAGCATATCGATAATGACCAGTCTTTTCACAGTGAAAACAGATTATATTTTCTTGAAGTCCAATATATTTTTTGTTAACTGGTCTAGTAACAGGTTTATTCACAAATCCTAGTCCCTTTTTATTACAACTATGATGAGTGTTTAACCAATTAAGTGCTTCTAAGGAACTGTTCCAGTGCCTGTTTTGAACAAGGTCAGATTCGACCTTATGGAGTTTTTCAAGCAACTGACTGTTTTCATTTATCAGGGCTTCTATTCTGAGTGCTTTTGAGGCACTCTTCCTGTGCCTATTCTGAACGAGGTCAGATTCGACCTTATGAACCTTTTGAAGCAACTGATTGTTTTCACTCACCAATAATTCTGTCTTAAGTTCCAGTTCTCGGGATTCTTCTTATAGCTTTGAGAGATCAGTGTTAAACACTTCTTCTCTCTTGTTCATTAGTTCCTTAAGGGTGTCTAGTTCATTACATAAAACCATAACTTTTTCATCACTTTTGAGTTTTTCACAAGTGAGAACCTCATTCATGTGCCCAAGTTCTTGCTTCTTACTTTCCAGTCTTTTAACATCCTTTTCTAATCCTGAGCAGGTATTTTTAAGCATGCAATTTTCAGAATTTACTATCTCACATTCTTTCATCAATCTAAAAACTAATTTTTCAAGTTTCCTCTTGCTAAGATTACATACCTCTTCCTTGAGTTGGGACAAACTCTCGATCGAATCAGAATCTGAATCAGACTCTTTTGGGCCATAAGAGCTGCTGCTTCCTCTCCATCTTGAGAGTTCTCTTCTTCTTCTTCTTCTTCTTAGGTACCACCCCAGGCTGCCATTATTACCTTGGTGAACCGTTTTTCAGCATTAGTTAACTGCGTCTTTTTGCCTCTGGTTCGAACCTATTCTGACCCCTGTTGTTCCTTCAGCAAAGGGCAATTCTTCACAACATGATCTTGTCTTCCACACTTAAAGCATCCTGACAACTGATCTCGATCGTTGCTCTTGGCCTTGCTGGTATTGCCATTCTTATAGTTGCTTTCGGCCCCTTTGAAGAATTTTTTGAACTTTCGAGCGATCATGGCGATCCCTACTTCATCAAAATCTGAGCTGTCGCTTTCTCTAGCTTTTAGTGCCAGTCCTTGGTCTTTCTTCACTTCTTCCTTCATCTGGGAATTTCTTCTTAGTTCATATATTTGTAGATTCCCAATAAGCTCATCCAAGGAGATCTTATTCATCTTCCTGGCTTCTTGGATAGCAGTAACTTTTGATTCCCTTGATTGAGGTAAAATTCGTAGAATCTTCCTTACCAACTCTTCAGTGGTAAAGGATTTTCTCAACGATTTTAACTCATTAGTTATATGGGTAAACCGAGTGTTCATGTCCATAACTGTCTCCTTATTGCTCATCTCGAATAGCTCATACTTCCTTACCAATAGCTCGATTCTGAATTGCTTGACTCGATTCTCGATCTGCATTCCATATCTCCTTTACGGATTCACACTCTGAGATGTGAGTGTACTCATCAGGTCCGAGTTTAAAATACAGTAGTTTCTTGGCCTTGGCATTCTTCTCCATCTTCCTGAAGTCGTCTGAGTTGAATTCCTTCGGCTTCTTAGGAACAATTTTCCCATCAGTTGTGACTTTCACTGGAATGTAAAGACCATTCACAATGAGCATCCATAACTCATAATCCTCAGCTTAGATATAGTTCTCCATTCGATTTTTCCACCAGTTGTAGTGCTGTCCATTGAAATATGGAGGTCTAATCACAGATTGACCTTCTAAGATTCCTTGTGGAGCATTCATTTTTCAGGATCTCTCAAGGTGTTAACCTAACTATGAGAACTGTGCTCTGATACCACTCATTAGATATACTCACATAAGGACACAAGAGAGCAGTGAATTATGTCTATCAGTTTTTTTTCGATTTTCTTAAAACACTTGTTAGAACTGTTTGGAACGTGTGTTTGCAGTAAAGTAGAAACGAGTATAATTGCAGAAACAGTAAAGGAGACACAATATTTTTACGCGAAAAACCACCTCTGACCCAATTAAGGTGAAAAAACCACGATCTACCTCAGTAGGATTTCAGCAACACATTTACGAACACGGGCCGAATTCGTTACACATGTAACTCACACGTGACTACGTCACACACGTAACTTAGTCTCCACCCTCATTATAAACACGTAACTAGCCTCAACTCGAGAACTAGCCATACACCACTTCCAAAGTCTCCCAAGACTTGGACACACTCTAATCTCACTGTTGACAGAAGAGAATAGAAAAACACCTTACTTTGAATACTTCTAAATAAGCTGAATGTAAGGTACAATACAATCCCTATTATGCCATATAGATGACTCAATTTAGCACACTTCTTGAAGGTTTCTCACTCAGAAAATTTTCTCACAGAAAACTCGATTTTGCTCCTTGAAAAACCATGAATGAAAACGTTGAAAGCCAAGAGATTATATACCCACCGAATACTTGTACCGCAAGTATATGGGAGGTTTTGGATTTTAGCAATAACTCTAAAAAATAATCAGTATTCCAAACAGAATTGAATCTCTCAACATTATTTTTTTTGAAAATCATATCTTAAAGGCTAAGATAAAATCTTTTGATAGTATCTTTTTAGAAAAACAATATTATTTAGTGAAAGACTCTTTGTAAGACAAAATATTATCAGAAAATCAATCCCAAATATGTTAGGAATTTTGATAGTAGAAAAACACTTGAAAATCTCTGGGATAAGAGTTTTATACGTTGCCCTCAGAACATTGCAGACCTGATTGCTCAAACTATTCTGAGCAGTGTTCTGAGTTAGCGTAAGAAATTCCTTCAAGGTGAGTGTTAGGTCAAGATCTTCTAATTGGCATATTAACAAGAATGCAGATGAATACAACTAGTAATTAACTCTAAGACTCTTGTGATCCTTTGACCTCATGTATTCACTTTGATGTTCCACGCTTCTTCGAACTATTCTCCAGTGTGTTTGCAACCTGTCTCAGCACACAATTCTAGCACGCTACTCAAGCATAGCATGATAGTATGTTGACTGGTACAATTGGGTTGTTATCATCAAAACCTTACACGTGATTGTTTCAATAATTTCCATTTGGGTGATGTAATCATTTGATAGTGTCCTGAGATTTGAGCATTAGCAAAGTAGAGTGTGGAACCATTTGGGTCACCTGTTAGTAAGGCACGTTCTCATTTATTTGGGAGTTGTATTGTATGTTTGATTTCTCTTATTTGTTTAAATTTTTGTAATCGTGCACTCCAGATGTATGACCCATTGAGTTATGAACTCCGGCGTGTAGCCGTTGAGCTATTAAAGTGTTTTTCTCCATTTCAGGTATCCATTGTAAGGCTTTAAACCTGGGTTTTAGACAATTTTTAGGCGGAACTCTATCCGTTTCACTCTAGAATTTGAGAGTTTCATTGAGGTGTATTAACATACATGATATTGAGTATAGTGATGTTTAAAACCTATTGCGGGAATGCCATTTACAACTTGGTATATATTTGTGTTGAATTAGTATGAGGTGAAATTACTGTGGGGAATGCTGTGACGGTAGTTCAGTAGTTTGTGGTATGCTACTTGGCACTATATGGGTGGTATGAGTAAGATTAAGCTGTCATTCTTGACATTAGGACCTTACATCAGCAATGCCCCCATTACTTCCTGTCATTTACTTATTTCTGCCCTAGTTACCTTGAATTGCTCAGAGGCATCATTTCTTTGCCACTCACACTTTCTTAATTTGTAATGGAGTGTTTATGAAAAATCTCATATGTGGTCTGTGGGGAGTCTTTTAAACACATCTAAGCAACATTTCTTATAGGCAATTCAAACCCTGACAATCATAATCGTTTAATTCTCTGTTTCTATAATGGAGCCTATAATGACCCCCGGTGTGCATCACTGTGCGATTTGCAGTTTTTCCTAAGCATGTTTGACCCATTCTACTTGCAGTTCAGTCATCACTATGTTTATATTTTTACTGTCACCTACTTTAACTCCTTACTTCTATTTGGCCACTATTCGTTTATTGCTTGCACAGCCTTTGGTTGCTTCAGACCTAGTCATTAAGCGCCTTTTTAGTAATTAAATGGATCCATATTATCTGTGTTTCTATAGCATCATAACATCATACTGGCATACTATTCTATGGCCGTGACTGCATGTTGTTACTCAAATTATTTTGGAAATCATTTCTTTAGTAGTACAACCTATCTTATTAATGATAAACAAGGATTTGTGCTATTTTCATCTACAGTAGTTTTGAAATTTATGTACCTACCCAAGAGTTCCATTTACTGCAAAATGTGTTATTGATGGATGTCATCATATTCAGTCATAAGACCGACTTCTTCATCTTGACGTATGATCCTTTCAAATACCAGATGAATAAAATTTCTCTTCTGGTAGTGTTGACCTGTATCTTCGTCATTTTACTCATATACGGATACTGTATGACTTTTCAAAAGCCGCTTTGATAATTGTTACATTTCTTCACATTTAGTATTTAATACTCCCTTTTAACTTCATAACATCGTTCATTTACTTTACTATTATGACCATCATGAATAAACTGCATGTCTTGTATATGCAGGTCATTTATATGCCTTACCTCTTTCATTACGAATCTTCGTCCCTTCACTCACTCAGCTTACATGCCGGTCCTTTATAACCAATAAAGAAATATCAGTGTAAGAGTTCATTGTGTCATTACATCTCTCTACACTTTAGATCTTTCCCCGGTCATTTCAATGTACTAAGACCAGTAGGCAATTAAATATTTGTCTTTTATACACATGCCTCTAGTATTATTGCTGGAATCATATTGACTGGACATTCAATCTAGTTTGATTGGTAGACCTTGTTATCATTATGGGGGTGAACTGACTGTGTACATACAGGACTAAGATGAATGGTAAGGATCTTAGGTTAGCTTGAGAGATGAGGATTGACTAAATGAGTGGTTCTACAGGCCGAGGGAAGGAAAGCCCTATTATCCCCCCAATTACACTGTGCAAGCAAGTAAGTTACTATGTCACTATTATGTCAACCACACTCGGTATATCCATATATATACTTATGGTTGGTGGATTTATAGGTGTTCTATCTGAGGACTATCAAGACTGTTTCTGCCTAAGAAACATTGATTTTCAAATCGACCTAACTCTCGATACTCAACCCATTTTCAAAACCCCTATCGTATGATCCCTAATAGAGTTCACAGAATTAAAGATTCAGTGGATGAGTTATAAGGGATTTATTTGACCAAGTGTGTCCCGGTAGGGAACCTCAAGTTTATATGAGGAAGAAAGACAGGACCTTATGGTTGTGTGCTGTGTGCAGAGAGTTACACAAGATCACTATCAAAATAAGTGCCCTATACTTTGAACAAATGATTTATGGGATTAACTGCCAACAACAGAAGTCTTTTTCGAGAATGATTTGAGGTTCGAATATCACACCTAAATCATGCAACTACTGTTTATCTTTTGCAAAAATGCCTTTTTATAGTCATTCTTGTAATTGTTTGCTTGTCTCATCTTCAAAACTTGATACTATCCAATATTATTTAATCTCCCTTACATTTCAACCCGATATTTCCTATTAGCATGATCTTCCATTTTATTACAAACCCATTGTTAAATGTGCAATACATTTTTGTTCGACCTTATATGGTTGTCAACATTCCAGTACTCTTAACTTTCACCATCTTTATTTCATGATCATGAGTTATAGTTCTTTCCGTTGAGAGTCGATTTACACATATACCTTACATCTCATTTATTCATAATGGTAAGCTCGTATAGCTTGTTCTGAACACATGATGTGATTCAACTCTCATTGGTATAGGTGATTGTGATTGTCATAAGCCCCTTGCTCTCCTTATTTTGAACTTTAACTCCCACACATATATCTTATATTCTAATAAATAATCTTCTACATTCTCTATTTAATCTTATTGTTGTACTCGAATTGGCTTCATATGAGTAAAGGCATATTCCTATTATACTTTGCTTATCCAATTTATTTGTCTATCTATTGCACTTTGCTTATCTAATCTATTTGTATATTTTTGCACTTTACTTATGCAATCTATTTATCTATTTATTGCACATTACTTGTCCCATCTATCTATTGCACTTACCCTATTGCTTGTGGCTATAAAGCCACCTAGTTGAAGCTTAGTTACTTGTAATATTGTTTTCAATTCATCAGCTAAACCCAAGTATAACCGTGCCATCTTTCTCCTTGGCTGATTATTTATTGGATCCTTTATGATCCATATTTATAAACCACAATTCTTGTGGCATTATATTTTACAATTCATGATACAATTATGGTTATCTTTATTGTAACCACCCCATGTTAATCCCTCCTTTATAAATCTTTTCTAATCTCATTGTTTATTTCTTTTGTTCCTAATGACTCACTTGACTACCAATCCCATCATTTTTACCTCCTAGTATGTCTATTCTAGCCTCTAATTCAGACTTGGAGCAGATCTCAGATGAGTCTGACGAGGGAAGACTATGTGATGCATTAAGAACAACAGATGAGGATATTTTGATAAGGGCATAATCTCAAACAAGGTCTAACAGTATTAGAGTAAGCTAGAAGAAGTATCGAGAATAATGAGACAGTTCAAATACATATTAAGGTGACAATAGGACTACATAAGAGTCATATGGTCATATTGACCAAAGAAGGAGACAATAAAAGCTTAGATGAGATATAAAGTATTCCAAAGGGCATATCTAGTCAAGGGTGTTAAGAGACTGGATATCAGAGATAATTAAGTTCTCATTACATTGGGCTTTATGAGTCAGTATCAAAGTGCTCATTAGGAAATTTAATGGTTTACATACTCATTAGTGGTCAAGACAGAGAACCAGTAGAGTAGAGCACCTCCTTTGCAGTAAGAAGTTTTTCTTTTAAAGTGAATATTAATTTTGAACCAAAGTAATCGAGCTAGTGAAGTCACTGAGGATCTAGATACTTGATTGTAGGATTAGCCACCTATGAACTTTGGGCTAATAATACCTCTTTGAGGGAAGCAATGAAAACCAACTATCGATATTTGAGGCAGCTTTGCATATATGAATAAGCTTCATAAGTTTTGAGGACGAAACTCTTTAAGGGGGAATGCTGTAATAGCCCGACCCTAAACCATATTTATTTAATTAAATCATATTTATTTATTTAATTAATCACGGTTATTTATTTAATTGGTCATGGTTATTTATTTAACTAAATCATGTTTATTAATTCAATTACACCAAATTTATTTATCTAACGAATTCCATTATGTTATTTAAATTTTCCACCTTCATTTATCATATTTAATCATTCCAGTTAAGAGATATTTTATTTTGGATCCCACTTTGCAATTCAAGTTTTATTGATTGTCAATTCAAGTTTCGTTGATTGATTAAATATAGGGTGAATCAATATTGAGCCTCGGTAAGCATGATTTAGCGATTATTTAGCATTGGAGAAATTTAATCCCGAGCCCTATAAAATTTTTAATGCAACTTTGAATTATTTTGAGCCCAAAACAAACCATTTAAACTCAAAACAATAAGGCCCAAATTACTTGCCACTTTATTTCCACTAATAGCTATGCTTAGTGACTAATTTTAATTAGCAAAAAGATACTTTATGACTCCAAATTTGTAGCCATACTTAAGCTAATATCCAACCAAGTGACTAATCAAAAATTCACACAAACAAAATGAAGAGATAAGCTCTCAATTGCTCTCTCTCTCCCCTACACCAGTGCTGCCAGAACAGGCGCAGCAACTGCCCTATCTGTTCTAACCACCTCCGTTACCTAGACAGCCACTCTTCAGCCACTGGACCAATAGCAGCTGCACCTTCTAACTCCCAACCATCATCGAGTAGCCCCCCTTGCATGAAAACAGCTCTAAACCCCTCTTAAACCAGGCATCCAAGAAGGTATCCTCTAACTCCAACTTGTTGTATCTTGAGTTTTATGGCTGTTTTACGTATGGGCTATGTTTGGATGATCAAAGTGAAGGTTATTTAGCAATTTTCATTGAGTATGGAAGTGTTTAAAGTTACGGGGAAAGAGTTATTTTGGTTGGATGATCATGCTTCCTAATTCAAGTTTATTTAGTTGATTGTTATGATTCTTACTATGGAGTGTCCTTGAAAGACCTTAAGTGATCATTTTAAGCTTAAATATGATGATATTTTTGATGATTGGGAATGATTTCAAGTGAGGATTTATGTGGAAAAAAAGAGGAGAAAGTAAAAACAGTGAGGGCTAGAAATGGCAAAAAATAGGGGTAAATTTGAAATTAAAATGATAATGATTGGCTTAATGAAAAATCATATTTTTAGGTCGGTAGATAGATCAGTGTGTTAGCTTTCAAATGCCTATTAAATCTCCCTAATCCGAGTTCTGTGGATAAAGTTATGATCATTTTACGAGGACTGCGTAGGTTAAATCAAAACTGGTATACTTATGATCTAACCCCATTTTAGGAATCCTATGGTGGGAATCATGCTTGGTGTTCTAAATGAAAGTGTTTTGAGACTTCTTAATCTTTTCATATTGTCATTTGACATCTCCATTTGAGGAAAAGGATGAAATTTATGAATTTTTGAAGTAAACTGACCTGTTTTGGTGTAAATTAGGCTATTATTGCAATTTCTGTGCAGCCTATACTTGGAGAAAAATTTTGAAAAGTTTATTGCAGATTGTCCATATTATTTTCGAATTTCCTATAAGATTTCATGAATTTTGGTGGAGTATTTTGAGTTTGGTGATTTATGAAAGCATTTTGAGTAATTGAGTAAAGAGCAATAATAAAGATTGAATAAGAATGATCATGCACTCATTTTGTGTATTTTGGACCAAGTAAGGTCATTTAAGGGGGAAATAAATATTGATGGACATTTATGGAGCTTTTAGCTTGATTAATGAGAAAGAAGAAGACAAGTATACAATTTGGAAGCTTGTTTCTGAGTTTTGAATTAATTATGGATTTTATGAAGAAAATACCAAGTTTAACGAGCTTAATAGCTTCTATTGAGTTCAATTACTCATTTGCGCTGGAGTTCTATATCTAATGGATTTATGAATGAGATATGAGAAGTGGGGAGAGTTGTGACTCAAAAACTAAATTTATCATGCCAAGTTATTGCAGTTTATGCTATCTTGAACAAAGATATATCTCTGCTGGTCTCAAACCTTTATTACTTACTCAATCTGAAATGTATCAAATGTATTTATCAAGCAATCTAATGTACTCGTTGCTATCTTGAACCGAGCTATACATCAGCACGTCTTAAACCCGTATCAGCAACCTATCTCAAAAAAGGCCACAACCACTCTCTCATTTGTCACCATCATGGCCTTTGTGTAATCGCATTTATCTCATTGTAGTCTATTTTACTTTTATTTACTTTATATCAGATTTAATTATTTTTATTAATTCATTTTTGAAATTATATTGAAATACCTAAGTTATGTATAAAATTTAATTACTTAATTTCTATTACACATACTTACTCAATTATGTGAGTAAGGATCATTTATTGACTACACATACCTACAATAACATCTATAAAATAGAATCGAGGCCTATTTATCATTTCCCACTATGCATAAGTGTTATCAAGTTAGAACATATTTATCAAGTTAGATGACATTTTTTTAAAGACTTAATGTATGTCCATTGCCTGTATCTTCAGAAAGTAGAACATGTTTATCAAGTTACAACTCTTAATGAGTTTATCAATGAATCAGTTTATACAGTGATTTGTCATTTAACTTGTGACCCTGTCAGTTATCATCTATAGGGCGTCAGACTTTCATTTACCCACACGGCCTTAGGCTAACTCTTGATCGGATTGGTAAGTGTACACCTATGTATAGATCATATCATTACAAGGGGTTCACATCTAGATGATAATCAGCAATTCAGTTTCGTATTACTTTCGTTTTCATTATTATTGCGAACTAAATGAATTACAAAGGCGGGTACCCATCAACAGTGTTTCTATGCTCATTTTACAATACAGAAATGCACGTACTGAGTTTTTGCTTGTATTTTCGAATTGTTTTCATGTTTTCCATTTTAGATGATGAAGTATCATATGTTTCTCCATTTAGCAAGCTCTTTTGGAAGTCATGAGATGCTCATAGTGGATTCAGCATAGCATGAATATTGGGATCGACCTCAGGGTCAAGTTGGGCCTATATTCAATATACTTGCATAGTGTGGAGTGCGAGCTAGCACATTATATGATTAAGTTGATTGTATTGAAGTTGAACCATGCGATGGTAATTCAGTAGCTTGCGATGTGCTACTTGGCACTATATGGGTGGTACGAGTAAGATTAAGCTGTCATTCTTGACACTAGGACCTTACATCAGCAATGCCCCCATTACTTCCTTTTATTAACTTATTTCCGCCCTAGTTATCTTGAATTGTTTAGAGGCATCATTTCTTTGCCACTCACACTCTCTTGATTTGTAGTGGAGTATTTATGAAAAATCTCATATGTGGTCTGTGGGAAGTCCTTTAAACACATCTAAGCGACCTTTCTTATAGGCAATTCAAACCCTGATAATAATAATCGTTTAATTCTCTGTTTCAATAATGGAGACTATAATGACCCCTAGTGTGTGTCACTGTGTGATTTCCAGTTCTTTCTAAGCATATTTGACCCATTCTACTAGCAGTTCAGTCATCACTATATTTATATGTTTACTGTTACCTACTTTAACCCCTTACTTCAATTAGGGCACTATTCGTTTATTGCTTACACAGCCTTTAGTTGTTTCAGACCCAGTCATTGAGCGCCCTTTCAGCAATTCAATGGATCCATATTGTTTATATTTCTATAGCACCGTAACATCATGTTGGCATAGTATTCTATAGCCCTGATTGCATGTCATTACTCAAATTATTTTGGAAATCCTTTCTTTACTAGTACAGTCTATCTTATTAATGATAAATGATGATTTGTGCTATTTCCATCGACCAGTAGTTTTGAAGCTTTTATGCCTACCCCAGACTTCCATTTATTGCAAAATGTGTTATTGATGGATGTCATCTTGTTCAGTCATAAGACTGACTCCTTCATCTTGAAGTATTATCCTTTCAAACACCAGATGAATAAAATTTTTCTTCTGGTAGTATTGATCCTTATCTTCGTCATTTTACTCATATACGGATATTGTATAACTTTTTTAAAGCTGCTTTGATAATTGTTACATTTCTTCACCTTCAGTACTTAATACTCTCTCTCAACTTCATAACATCGTTCATTTGCTTTACTATTATGACTATCATGAATAAACTGCTTGTCTTGTATATGTAGGTCATTTATATGCCTTACCTATTTCATTACGAATCTTCGTCCCTTCATTCACCCAGCTTACATGCCGGTCCTTTATAACCAATAAAGAAATGTCATTGCAAGAGTTCATTGTGTCATTACATCCCTCTACACTTTAGATCTTTCCCTGGTCATTTCAATGTACTGACACCAGTAGGCAGTTAAATATTTATCTTTTATATACATGCCTCTAATAGTATTACTGGAATCATATTGACTGGACATTCAATCCAGGTTGATTGGCAGACCTTGTTATCACTATGGGGGTGAACTGACTGTGTACTTACAGGACTAAGATGAATGATAAGGATCTGAAAATTAGCTTGAGAAATGAGGATTTACTAAACGTATGGTTCTACATGCCGAGGGAAGAAAAACCCTATTTATCCTCCCAATTACACTATGCAAGCAAGTAAGTTACTGTGTCAGTGTTATGTCAACCACACTCGGTATATCTATATCTATACTTACAGTTGGTGGATTTATAGGTGTTCCATCTGACGACTATTAGGACTGTTTCTCCCTAAGAAACATTAATTTTTAGATCAACCTAACTCTTGATGCTCAACCCATTTTCAAAACCCATATCATATGACCCCCCACCAGAGTTCAAAGAATTAAAGATTCAATGGATGAGTTGTAAGGGATTTATTTGACCAAGTGTGTCCCCGTGGGGGACCTCAGGTTTATGTGAAGAAGAAAGACAAGACCTTATGATTGTGTACGGTGTGCAGAGAGTTACATAAGATCACTATCAAAATAAGTGCCCTATACCTTGAACAAATGATTTATGGGATTAACTGCCAATAACCGAAGCCTTTTCCAGGAATGATTTGAGGTCCAGATATCACACCTAAATCATGCGACCACCATTTATCTTTTGTAAAAATGCCCTTTTATAGTCATTCTTGTAATTGTTTGCTTATCTCATCTTCAAAACTTGATACTGTCTAATATTATTTAACCTTCCTTGCATTTTAACCCAATATTTCCTATTGGCGTGATCTTCCATATCATTACAAACCCATTGTTAAACGTGCAATATATTTTTGCTCGACCTTATATGGTTGTCAACATTCCAGTACTCTTGGCCTTCACCATGTTTGTTTTATGATCATGAGTTGTAGTTCTTTTCGTAGAGAGCCGATTCATACATGCACCTTACATCTCATTTATTCATAATGATAAGCTCGTATAACTTGTTCTGAACTCATAACGTAATTCAACTCTCATTGGTGTGGGTGATTGCGACTGTCATAAGCCCCTTACTCTCCTTATTTTGAACTTTAACTCCCATACATATATCTTACATTCTGATAAATAAACTTCCACATTCTCTATTTAGTCTTGTTGTTGTACTCGAATTGGCTTCAAATGAGTAAAGGCATGTTCCTATTGGACCTTGCTCAATCTATTTGTCTATCTATTGGACTTTGCTTATCCAATCTATTTGTCTATCCATTGTACTTTGTTTATCCAAACTATTTATCTATTTATTGCACATTACTTGTCCCATCTATCTATTGCACTTACCTTGTTTCTTATGGCTATAAAGTCACCTAGTTGAAACTCAGTTGCTTGTAATCTTGTTTTCAATTCATTAGTTAAACTCGAGAATAACTGTGCCATCTTTCTCCTTGGCTGATTATTTATTCGATCCTTTATGATCCATATTTATAGGCCACAATTTTTGTGGCATTATATTTCATAATTCATGATACACTTATGGTTATCTTTATTTTAAGCACCCCATGTTAATCCCTCCTTTATAAATCTTTTCTAATCTCATTGTTTATTTCTTTTATTCCTAATGACTCACTTGACTACCAATCCCATCATTGTTATCTCGGACCATGTCTATTCTAGCGCCTAATTCAGACTTAGAGCAGATCTTAGGCTAGTATGATGAGGGAAGATTATGTGATGCATTAAAAACATCAGATGAGGATATTTTGATAAGGGTATAATCTCAAATAATGTCTAGCAGCATTAGAGTAAGCTAGAAGAAGCATCGAGAATAATGGGATAGTTCAAATACATGCTAAGGTGACAATAGGACTACACAAGAGTCATATGGTCATATTAACCAAAGAAGGAGACAATCAAAGTTCAGATGAGATATAAAGCATTCCAAATGGCTTGTCTACTTAAGGGTGTCAGGAGACTGGATATCATAGATAATTGAGTCCTCATTACATTGGGCTTTATGAGTCAGTATCAGAGCACTTATTAGGAATTTAATGGTTTACATACTCATTAGTGGTTAAGGCAGAGAACTAGTAGAGTAGAGTACCTCTTTTGCAGTAAGAAGTTTTTCTTTTAAAGAGAATATCAATTTTGAACCAAAGTAAATGAGCCAGTGAAGTCACTGAGGATCTAGATACTCGATTGCAGGATTACCCACTTATGCACTTTGGGCTAATCATACCTCTTTGGAGGGAAGCAATGAAAACCAACTATTGATATTTGAGGTAGCTTTGCATACATGAATAAGCTTCATAAGTTTTGAGGACGAAACTCTTTATTGGGGGAAGGCTGAAATAGCCCGACCCTAAACCATATTTATTTAATTAAATCATGTTTATTTATTTAATTAATCATGATTATTTATTTAATTGATCATAGTTATTTATTTAACCAAATTATGTTTATTAATTCAATTACACCAAATTTATTTATCTAACGAATTCCATTATGTTATTTAAATTTTTCACCTTCATTTATCATTCTTAATCATCCCGGTTGGGAGATATTTCATTTTGGGTCCCACTTTACAATTCAAGTTTTACTGATTATCAATTCAAGTTTCGTTGATTGATTAAATATCGGGTGAATCGATATTGAGGCTCGGTAAGTATGATTTAGCGATAATTTATTTTCTTAATGTTGGGAAAATTTAATCCCGAACCCTATAAAATTTTTAATGCAACTTTGAATTATTTTGAGCCCAAAATCAAGCCCAAAACAAACCATTTAGGCCCAAAACAACAAGGCTCAAGTTACTTGCCAATTTATTTCCACTAATAGCTATGCTTTGTGACTAATTTTAATTAGCAAAAAGGTACTTTATGACTCCAAATTTTCATCCATACTTAAACTAACATCCGACCAAGTGACTCATCAAAAATTCACACAAAAAAAATGCGGAGATAAGCTCTCCATTGCTCCCTCTCTCTTCTACACCAGTGCTGCTGGAACAAGCACAGCAGCTGTCCCATCTGTTCCAACCACCTTCATCGCCTAGACAGCCACCCATCCGCCACTGGACCAACACCAGCTACTCCCCCAACTCCCAGCCGCCATCCAGCAGCATCCAAGAAGGTATCCCCTCACTCCAACTTGTTGTATCTTCAGTTTTATAGTTGTTTTATTTATGGACTATGTTTGGATGATCAAAATGAAGTTATTTAGCAATTTTTATTGAGTATGGAAGTGTTTAAAGTTACAGGGAAAGAGTTATTTTGGTTGGATGATCATGCTTCCTAATTCAAGTTTATTTAGTTGATTGTTGTGATTCTTGCAGTGGAGTGTCCTTGAAAGACCTTAACTGATCATTTTAAGCTCAAATATGATGATGGTTTTGGTGATTTGGAATGATTTCAGGTGAGGATTTATGTGAAAAAAAGAGGAGAAAGCAAAAACAGTGAGGGTTAGAAATGGCAGA
This sequence comes from Carnegiea gigantea, assembly GCA_029747015.1. Lineage (NCBI taxonomy): Eukaryota > Viridiplantae > Streptophyta > Magnoliopsida > Caryophyllales > Cactaceae > Carnegiea > Carnegiea gigantea. The sequence goes on along the minus strand of JAKOGI010000270.1, from coordinate 10,910 downwards.
AAACAGGGGTGAATTTGAGATTTAAAAGGTAATGATTGGCCCATTGAAAGATTATATTTTTAGTGGGTAAATAGTTCAGTGTGTTGTCTTTTAAATGCCTTTTGCATCTCCTTAATTCGAGTTCTGTGGATAAAGTTATGGTCATTTTACGAGGACTGTGCAGGTTAGACCAAAACTAGCATACTTATGTTCTAACCCCATTTTAGGAATTCTATGGTGGGAATCATGTTTGGTGTCCTGAATGAAAGTGTTTTGAGACTTCTTAATCTTTCCGTATTGGGGTATGACGTCTCCATTTGAGGTCAAGGATGAAAGTTATGAATTTTTGAAGTGAACTGACCTACTTTGGTGTAAATTGGATTGTTATTGCAATTTTTGTGCAGCGTATACTTGGAGGAAAATTCTGAAAATTTTATTGTAGATTGTCCATATTATTTTCAGATCTCCTATAAGATTTTATGAATTTTGGTGGAGTATTTTGAGTTTGGTGATTTATAAAAGCATTTTGAGTAATTGTGTAAAGAGCAATAATAAAGATTAAGTGAGATTGATCATGCACTCATTTTGTGTATTTTGGGTCAAGCAAGGTTATTTAAGGGGAAAATAAATATTGATGGACTTTTATGGAGCTTTTAACTTGATTAATGAGAAAGAAGAAGACATGTACAATTTGAGAGCTTGTTTATGAGATTTGAATCAATTATAGATTTTACAAGAAAAATATCAAGTTTAGTGAGTTTAATAGCTTCTATTGAGTTCAATTACTCATTTGGGGTAGAATTCTATATCTAATGAATTTATGAATGAAATATGAGAAGGGGGGAGAGTTGTGACTCAGAAACTAAATTTATCAGGTCAAGTTATTGCAGTTTATGCTATTTTGAACCAAGATATATCTCTTTTGGCCTCAACCCTTTATTATTTATTCAATTCAGAATGTATCAAATGTATTTATCATACCAATTTAGTGTACTCACTGTTATGTTGAACCGAGCTATACATCAGCGAGCCTTAAACCCGTATCAGCAACCTATCTCAGAAAAGACCACAACCACTCTCTCATTTGTCGCCATCATGGCCTTTTCCTTTGTAATCACATTTATCTCATTGTGGTCGATTTTACTTTTATTTATTTTATATCGGTTTTAATTACCTTTATTAATTCAGCTTTGAAATTATATTGAAATACCCAAGTTATGTTTACCATTTAATTACTCAATTTTTATTACATATACTTACTCAATATATACTCAATTATGTGAGTAAGGATCATTCATTGACTACACATACGTACAATAACATCTATGAAAAACAATCGAGGCCTAGCTATCGTTCCCCGTTATGCGTAAGTGTTATCAAGTTAAAACATATTTATTAAGTCAGATGATATTTTTTTTAAAGACTCAAGGTCCATCCATTGCCCATATTTTCAGAAAGCAGAACATTTTTATCAAGTTACAACTCTTAATGAGTTTATCAATGAATCAGTTTATACAGTGATTTGCCATTTAACTTGTAACCCTGTCGGTTATCATCTATAGGGCGTCAGCCTATCATTTACTCGCGTGGGTTCAGGCCCCCTCTTGATCGAATTGACAAGTGTACACCTATGTACAGACCATATCATTGCAAGGAGTTCACATCTAGATAATAATGAGTGATTCAGTTTCATATTATTTTCATTTTCATTATTATTGTGAACTAAATGAATTGCAAAGGCGGGTACCCATCAACAGTGTTTTTATGCTTATTTTACAATACAGGATTGCATGTACTGAGTTTTTGCTCACATTTTCGAATTGTTTTCATGCTTTTCATTTTAGGTGATAAAGTATCACATGTTTCTTCATTTAGCAAGGCCTTTTGGAAGTGATCAGATGCTCACAGTGGATTCAGCACAACATGAATGTTGGGATCGACCTCAGGGTCAAGTTGGGTCTATATTTAATATACTTGTGTAGTGTAGAGTGCGAGTTAGCACATGGTATGATTAAGTCGATTGCATTGAAGTTTAACTAGAACTTTGGTCTTTGAGTGTTTCAGTTTAATAGTTATTGTGATTTGAACATGAGTTGCAAGATTAAATAGTTTCAGTGAGCTTTGTCCTTATCAAGACGGCAGTAGCACCTTCTATCATTAAGTCTTCCGCTACAGCTTTTCGTAAATCATGTCCTTAGCATTTTGGAGGTGTTACAGATTTGGTATTAGAGCCAAGATTTTAAGGGCCACTTTGAGCTATCAAGTGTTTATGAGTTAGCTATCAATGTGCATATGAGTTGTATTGGACCAGTTAAATGAGGTATTAACTATAAATTCATATGTATGGGCATATATAGAGGAACCATTTCCATTTGGATGATGCAATCATTTGATAGTATCCTGAGATTCGAGCATTAACAAAGTGGAGTGTGGAACCATTTGGGTCACCTATTAGTGAGGCACGCTCTCATTTATCTAGGAGTTGTATTGTATGTTTGGTTTCTCTTATTTGTGTAAATTTTTGCAATCGTGCACTCCGGATGTGTGACCCATTGAGTTATGAACTCCAGCGTGTGGCCGTTGAGCTATTGAAGTGTTCCTCTCCATTTCAGGTATCCATTGTAAGGCTTAAGCCTGGGTTTTAGCCAATTTTTAGGCGGAACTCTATCCGTTTCACTCTAGAATTTGAGAGTTTCATTGAGGTGTATTAACATACATGATATTGAGTACAGTGATATTTAAAACTATTGCGGGAAATGTCATTTGCAACTTGGTATATCTTTGGATTAAATCAGTATGAGATGAAATTACTGTACGAAATCCTATTACGGTAGTTCAGTAGTTTGTGGTATGCTGCTTGGCACTATATGAGTGGTACGCGTAAGATTAAGCTGTCATTCTTGACATTAGGACCTTACATCAGTAATGCTCCCATTACTTCCTGTCATTGACTTATTTCTGCCCTAGTTACCTTGAATTGTTTAGAGGTATCATTTCTTTGCCACTTACACTCTCTTGATTTGCAATGGAATGTTTATGAAAAATCTCATATGTGGTCTGCGGGAAGTCCTTTAAACACATCTAAGCAACCTTTCTTGTAAGCGATTCAAACTCTGACTTCATAATCGTTTAATTCTCTTTTTTCATAATGGAGCCTATAATGACCCCTGGTGTGTGTTACTGTGTGATTTGCAATTCTTCCTAAGCATATTTGACCCATTCTACTTGCAGTTCAGTCATCACTATGTTCATATTTTTACTGTCACCTACTTTAACTCCTTACTTCTATTTGGGTACTATTCATTTATAGCTTGCACAGCCTTTGGTTGCTTCAGACCTAGTCATTGAGTGCCCTTTCAGCAAATAAATGGATCCATACTGTTTGTGTTTCTATAGCCCTGTAACATCATATTGGCATACTATTCTATGGCCGTGACGGCATGTCATTACTCGAATTATTTTGGAAATTCTTTCTTTACTAGTACAGCCTATCTTATTAATGATAAACAATGATTTGTGCTATTTCCATCTGCCAGCAGTTTCGAAGTTTATATGCCTACTCAAGACTTCCATTTACTGCAAATGTGTTATTGATGGATATCATCATGTTCAGTTATAAGACTAACTCCTTCATCTTGGCGTATTGTCCTTTCAAACACCAGATGAATAAAATTTTCTTTCTGGTAGTGTTGACCCTTATCTTCGCCATTTTACTCACATACGGATACCGTATGACTTCTCAAAAGCCGCTTTGGTAATTGTTACATTTCTTCACCTCCAGTACTTAATACTCGATCTCAACTTTATAACATCGTTCATTTTCTTTACTATCATAACTATCATGAATAAACTACATGTCTTGTACATGCAGGTCATTTACATGCCTTACCTCTTTCATTATGAATCTTCGTCCCTTCATTCACTCAGCTTACATGCCGATCCTTTATAACAAATAAAGAAATATCATTGCAAGAGTTCATTGTGTCATTACATCTCTCTACACTTTATATCTTTCCCAGGTCATTTTAATGTACTGAGACCAGTAGGCAGTTAAATGTTTATCTTTTATGCACATGCCTCTATTAGTATTGCTGGAACTATATTTATTGGACATTCAATCCAGTTTGATTGGCAGACCTTATTATCATTATGGGAGTGAACTGACTGTGTACTTACAGGATTAAGTTGAATGGTAAGGATCTTAAGGTTAGCTTGAGAGATGAGGATTGACTAAACGTGTATTTCTACGGGCCGAAGGAAGGAAAGCCCTATTTATTCCCCCAATTACACTATGCAAGCAAGTAAGTTACTGTGTCAGTGTTATGTCAACCACACTCGGTATATCCATATCTATATTTACAGTTGGTGGATTTATAGATGTTCCATCTGAGGATTATTAGGACTGTTTCTCCCCAAGAAACATTGATTTTCAAATTGACCTACCTCTTGATGCTCAACCCATTTTCAAAACCCCTATCATATGACCCCCAACAGAGTTCAAAGAATTAAAGATTCAGTTGATGAGTTGTAAGGGATTTATTTGACCAAGTGTGTCCTTATAGGGAACCTAAGGTTTATATGAAGAAGAAAGATAGGACCTTATGGTTGTGTACTGTGTACAGAGTGTTACGCAAGATCACTATCAAAATAAGTACCCTATACCTTGAGCAAATGATTTGTGGGATTAACTGCCAACAGCAGAAGTCTTTTCTATGAGTGATTTGAGGTTCGCATATCACACCTAAATTATGCAACCACTATTTATCTTTTGCAAAAATGCCCTTTTATAGTCATTCTTGTAATCGTTTGCTTGTCTCATCTTTCAAACTTGATACTGTCGAATATTATTTAATCTCCCTTGCATTTTAACCCGATATTTCCTATTAGCGTGATCTTCCAAGTTTTTGCAAACCCATTGTTAAATGCGCAATACATTTTTGTTCAACTTTTTATGGTTGTCAACATTTTGGTGCTCTTGACCTTCACCATCTTTATTTTATGATCATGAGTTGTAGTTCATTTCATTGAGAGCTGATTCACACAACTACCGTACATCTCATTTATTCATAATGATAAGCTCGTATAACTTGTTCTGAACTCATAATGGAATTCAACTCTCATTGGTGTGGATGATCGCGATTGTCATAAGCCCCTTATTCTCCTTATTTTGAACTTCTACTCCTGCAGATATATCTTACATTCCGATAACTAAATTTCCGTATTCTCTATTTAATCTCATTGTTGTATTTGAATTGGCTTCGTATGAGTAAAGACATATTCCTATTGTACCTTGCTCAATCTATTTGTCTATCTATTGCATTTTGCTTATCTATCTATTATACTTTGTTTATCCAATCTATTTATCTATTTATTACACATTGCTTGTCTCATCTATCTATTGCACTTACCTTGTTGCTTTTGGTTATAAAGTCACCTAGTTGAAGCTCAGTTGCTTGTCATCTTGTTTTCAATTCATCAGTTAAACCCGAATACAACCGTGCCATCCTTCCCCTTGGCTGATTATTTATTGGACCCTTTATGATCCATATTTATAAACCAAAATTCTTATGGCATTATATTTCAGAATTCATGATACACTTATGGTTATCTTTATTGTAACTACCCCATGTTAATCCCTCCTTTATAAATCTTTTCTAATCTCATTGTTTATTTTCTTTGTTCCTAATGACTCACTTGACTAGCAATCCCATCATTTTTATCTCTGACCATATCTATTCTAGCGTCTAATTCAGACTTAGAGCATATCTTAGACTAGTCTGATGAGGGAAGATCATGTGATGCATTAAGAACATCAGCTGAGGACATTTTGACAAGGGCATAATCTCAAATAATGTCTAGCAGTATTAGAGTAAGCTAGAAGAAGCATCGAGAATAATGAGACAGTTCAGGTACATGCTAAGGTAACAATAGAACTATACAAGAGTCATATGGTCATATTGACCAAAGAAGGAGACAATCAAAGTTCAGATGAGATATAAAGCATTCCAAAGGGCTTATCTGGTTAAGGGTGTTAGGAGACTGATATCAAAGATAATTGATTCCTTATTACATTGGACTTTATGAGTCAGTATTAGAGTACTTATTAGGAAATTTAATGGTTTACATACTCATTAGTGGTCAAGACAGTGAACTAGTAGAGTAAACTACCTCCTTTACAGTAAGAAGTTTTTCTTTTAAAGAGAATTATCAATTTTGAACCAAAGTGATCGAACCAGTGAAGTCACTGAGGATCTAGATGCTCGATTGCAGGATTAAGTACCTATGCACTTTGGGCTAATCACACCTCTTTGGAGGGAAGCAATGAAAACTAACTGTCAATATTTGAGGCAGCTTTGCATACATGAATAAGCTTCATAGGTTTTGAGGACGAAACTCTTTAAGGGGGAAAGGCTGTAATAGCCGACCCTAAACCATATTTATTTATTTAAATCATATTTATTTATTTAATTAATCATGGTTATTTATTTAATTGGTCATAGTTATTTATTTAACCAAATCATGTTTATTAATTCAATTACTCCCAATTTATTTATCTAATGAATTCCATTATGTTATTTAAAATTTTCATCTTCATTTATCATATTTAATTATCCCGATTGGGAGATATTTCATTTTGAATCCCACTTTGCGATTCAAGTTTCGTTGGTTGATTAAATATCGGGTGAATCGATATTAGGCATCGGTAAGCATGATTTAGCGACTATTTATTTCCTTAACGTTGGAAAAATTTACTCCTGAGCCCTATGAAATTTTTAATGCAACTTTGAATTATTTTGAGTCCAAAATCAAGCCCAAAACAAACCATTTAAGCCTAAAACAACAAGGCCCAAGTTACTTGTCAATTTATTTTCACTAATAGCTACGCTTTGTGACTAATTTTAATTAGCAAAAAGGTACTTTACGACTCCAAATTTTCAACCATACTTAAGCTAACATCCAACCAAGTGACTCATCAAAAATTCACAAAAACAAAAAGAAGAGATAAGCTCTCCATTGCTCTCTCTATCCTACACAGTGATGCCAGAATAGGGGTAGTAGCTGCCCCATCTGTTCCAACCGCCTCTGCGGCCTAGACAGCCACCCTTCAGCCACCAAACCAACACCAACTGCACCCTCAACTCCCAGCAGCCCCCCTTGCACAAAAATAGCTATAAACCCCCTCTTAAATCAAGCATCCAAGAAGGTATCCCCTAACTTCAACTTGTTGTATCTTGAGTTTTATGGTTGTTTTATTTATGGGCTATGTTTGGATGATCAAAATGAAGGTTATTTAGCAATTTTTATTGAGTACGGAAGTGTTTAAAGTTACGGGGAAAGAGTTACTTTGGTTGGATGATCATGCCTCCTAATTCAAGTTTATTTAGTTGATTGTTATGATTCTTCCTATAGAGTGTCCTTGAAAGACCATCAGTGATCATTTTAAGCTTAAATATGATTATATTTTTGGTGATTTGAAATAATTTCAAGTGAGAATTTATGTGAAATAAAGATGAGAAAATAAAAACAGTGAGGGCTGAAAATAGCAAAAAATAGGGGTGACTTTGAGATTAAATTGGTAACGATTGGCCCCCTAAAAAATTATAATTTTTAGTGGGTAGATATGTTAGTGTGTTATATTTCAAATGCCTTTTGAATCACCTTAATTCGAGTTCTGTGAACAAAGTTATAGTCATTTTACTAGGACTGTGCAAGTTAGATTAAAACTAACATACTTATGTTCTAGTCCCATTTTGAGAATCCTGTGGGGAGAATCATGCTTGGTGTTCCAAATGAAATTGTTTCGAGACTTTTAAAATTTTCATATTGTGGTTTTATGCCTCCATTTGAGGTCAAGGATGAAAGTTATGAATTTTTGAAATGAATTGACCTACTTTGGTACAAATTGGGCTGTTATCGCAATTTCTGTGAAGCGTGTACTTGGAGTAAAATTCTAAAAATTTTACTATAGATTTTTCATATTATTTTCGAATTTCTTATAAGATTTCATGAAGTTTTATTGAGTATTTTGAGTTTGGTGATTTTTAGAATCATTTTGAGTAATTATGTAAAGAGCAATAATAAAGATTGAGTGAAAATGATCATGTACTCATTTTGTGTATTTTGGGCCAAGCATGGTCATTTAAGGGGGAAATAAATATTAATGGACTTTCATGGAGCTTTTAACTTGATTAATGAGAAAGAAAAAGACAAGTATACAATTGAGGAGCTTATTTATAAGTGAATCAATTATGGATTTTACAAAGAAAATACCAAGTTTAGTGAGTTTAATAGCTTCTATTAAGTTCAATTACTCATTTGGGGTGGAATTCTATACTTAATAGATTTATAAATGAAATATGAGAAGTGTGGAGAGTTGTGACTCAGAAACCATATTTATCAGACCAAGTTGTTACAGTTTATATTATTTTGAACGAAGACATATCTCTCTTGACCTCAAATCTTTACTGCCTACTTAATTCAGAATGTATTAAATGTATTTATCAAGTTAATCTAGTGTATTCGTTGTTATCTTGAACCGAGTTATACATCAGCTAGCCTTAAACCCGTATCAATAATCTATCTCAGAAAAGGCCACAATCACTCTCTCATTTGTCACCATCAAGGCCTTTTCCATTGTAATCGCATTTATCTCATTGTGGTCTATTTTACTTTCATTTACTTTATTTTGGATTTAATTACTTTTATTAATTTAATTTTGCAATTATATTAAAATGCCTAAGTTATGTAAACCATTTAGTTACTTAATTTTTATTACACATACTTACTCAATATACTTACTCAATTATGTGATTAAGGACGATTTACTGATTACACAAACCTATAATGACATCTATGAAACAGAATTGAGGCCTAGTTATTGTTTCCGGCTATGCATAAGTGTTATCAAGTCAGAGCATATTTATCAAGTCAGATGACATTTTTTTGTGCTTATTTTACAATATAGGAATGCATGTACTGAGTTTTTGCTCACATTTTCAAATTGTTTTCATGTTTTCTATTTTAGTGATGAAGTGTCATATGTTTTCCCATTTAGCAAGCCCTTTTGGAAGTCATCAGATGCTCACAATGGATTCAGTATAGTATGAATATTGGGATTGACCTCAGGGTCAAGTTAGGTCTATATTCAATATCTTTGTGTAGGGTGGAGTGCGAAGTTAAGCTAGTACTTTAGCCTTTGAGTGTTTCAATTTAATAGATATTGTAATTTGAACATGAGTTGCAAGATTAAATGGTTTCAGTGAGCTTTATCCTTATCAGAATGGCGGTAACGCCTTCTATCATTAAGTCTACCGCTGCAGTTTTTCGTAAATCATATCATTAGCAGTTTGGAGGCGTTACAATAACAGACATAGCTTACTCGAAAGTCAAAGGTTGAGTGATTGAAACTTTTTAAATATGTTATTCTTATATTTGAGTTAATCAAAGGTACATTATAGCAGATTAGAAGATAAATATAAAGTATTGCTCATTAAACATATACCATAACTCACCAAAAATTATAGAACAACTTATTAAGAAAATATAATATCTCAAAATATGAACAACAATGTGAAATTGTTTATTATGTTGCTTGCTTACTCACTTTTTGTTATATAATTAGTAGTGCTCACTAAATTATGCATATTGATTATCAAAAATATTTGATAATTCACTAATATCTATCAAAATTCATTAACATAGACATCATAGCTTACTAAAAAAAATAGTATGAGTGACTGAAACTTTTCAAGTATGACATTCTTGTGCATTTAAAGAATTTTATATTTGAACTAACTAAAAGATATATATAGTATTGCACATTGGAATATGAATGTATATTAGTATTGCTCACTAAACATATAGCAGGGCTCACCAAAAGTTGTACTGCATCTCACTAAAGAAATATCATACATCGAAAATTCAAATATGAAGAATGTGTGTATGCTCACTAAAATTGCATATTATGTTGTTTTCTCACTCATTTTTTTTTTTCACCAATAGTTATTATTACTTATTAAATCATATTGATAACCAAATATATTTTATAGCTCACTAAATATCTATCACAACTCACTAAATAAATGTCATAGCTCTCTAGAAAAAATAGTATAAGTGACTGAAACTTTTCAGGTATGTCATTCTTATGCATTTAAAGAATTTTATATTTTAGTTAACCAAAAGATATATCACAACACATTATAAGATAATTATAGAGTATTGCTCACTAAAAATATATCATAACTTATCAAAACTCACAATACAGCCCACTAAGAAATCATATGTTAAAATATGAACACGAATGTGTAAGAATGTGTACATGCTTACTAAAATCATATATTATATATTTGTGTACTCTTTTTTTATTAGGAGTAATAAGTATTACTTACTAGATCATATTAATCATCAAATATATTTCATATCATGAAAGAACTATCACAACTCGTTAAATAAATATCAGAACTCAGTTAAAGTATTATAGATAACTAGAATATAATTTAGTGAGCTTTGAATGTACAATAGCCTATATGAATGTACAATAGCATATATATATTTTTGGTACAATAGCATAGTTTAGTGAGCTATACAATATGTGAGATTCAGTGAATGAATGGCTCACCCATACCTAGGAGCCTGGCCTCGTATATATAATAGAGAATACAAAATAAATTACATATATACCCCTAGGCATCCTCCATTACGCCCCTCAATCTAATCGGAGGGCGAACAGACAAATTGGTTCTATGCAACAAAAACTACTGAGAAGATAAACCTTTGGTAAAAATATCAATAGTCTGTAACTTAATAGAGATATAACAAATAACTAAATCTCCATCAGCAACCCATTCTCGTACAAAGTGATAGCCCATTACAATATGATTGCTACGATCATGCTGGACTGGATTGGCAGACGTGTAAGTAGCATCGAGGTT
>JAKOGI010000269.1:709072-795063 GCA_029747015.1 Carnegiea gigantea | reverse complement strand
GAAGAGTTAGGTTCATGGAGTTTGGAAAATTGTTCCTGTGGCTATTTGGTGGGCTACTTGGAAGGAGGGAGATTTGACGGATTTTTGGCTTGAGAATGTTGTATCGTTGGAGTGTCGTGCTTAATGATGATAGCAATTTGAATTTTTTGGATATTGTAGATTCCATTATAGATGAGAGCTTGATAACGCAATGTTTTCGAGAATTTGCCCCTTTATACATGGGTGACATCCTCTTGGTATCTTATTAATATAACTCTTGATTAGTCCCCCCCCGGGGGGAAAAAGAAAAGGAAACAATAAGCATATTCCAGAAGATGAAAATATGCAGAACTAGTAAACATAAATTAACAATTTTTTATACTCACCGCATTCAGTGCAAACATTTTTGCCTCTATTTCCATCCATGGAATTGGCATGTTTCCTAACACCCAACCACCGAGGAAAACCTATAATGGAATCAAAAACAAAATAGTACATATGAATATCATATGGTTAACCAAACATGTTTAGTGCGCTTAAGCACTGAATGATTAGAGGGAAATGCTTTTGGCTTTCACAAATTTGTTTCACTTAGTGTCAATGAGACAAGACATCACACCATCTCATACCAGTAGCAACGATAAGCCAAAAACTTTTGCTTTTGTCTTCTATTAATTGCTTTGCAAATCTTCTTATCTACCTTCACTTACGTTTAATAGAGTGAAAAGAAGAATTCAGGCATAATGGAATCAAAACATAAGATAGGGACACTGCCTAGGGAGAATCGAACCCTAGTCTTCCTTGCGAAAGTCAGTCATCCTACCACTAGACTACCCCCTTAAGGGGCGATATTGATAGGGATATAGAAAAGATAAAGCTTGCAAATGAATAAGGTTCTCCAAGGAAGAAGAACTTCACAAACCTAAGAATAGAAAGATTGGATAACTTTTTCCTTTTTTCCGTCACAACAAATGAAGAATATTTATTCTTAATAATCACTTTGAGAACACAAGTTGAAACCAGACCAGACTACAAACCCATTGCACAAGACTCCCAAACTTGTTGCACTCGGGCTCAGTAGAGGGAGGCAAATGCCGGATCAAACATACAGAACCCTATCCTTGCAACAAAGATAATGCTTTTCAAATCCTAAATAGAACACTATCCTAAGAGTTTACAATAAATTAAGAAGTATAAGTTAGTTTAATGGGACATTTGCTTCACATTATTATCTGAAGCTGAAATTTGCTGACTAGTTACATTTCTAATGAAGTAACACTAGAATGAGAATGCTTTCCTTATGAATAATATTGTCTAACACAAAAAGAAGTGCAACATGCTTGACTAAGGTCTGCAAAGCCTTCCGACTTCACAATATTCAAATTTGCCATTGATTTAGCAACTCCATAAGTCCAAAATTTGAAATTCTCGAAACTGAAAGTAAAATTCAGAAAATAATATGGAATTCACGATATCCTACAAGATGTCATCTTTTTATCAAGAAGGAAACCCAGTTACACCGAACCCCCCCCCCCCCAAAAATTCTTCCAGCATGATCAGCAACAAATATACTACACTGTCAACAGACCAATGCAACCATGCGCAGACCCAACTAGGGGCTAGAAAGGGCCACTGACCCTCCCAGATATTAGTTTCATATAATTTTGTTAGATGCTTCATTCTAGTTGCTCCCATGGTTGCAGTAAAATTTGTTAGAAAGAAATGCACTAAGTGACGGAGAACACTTTAAGACACAGTGACATGTAGCAACCCCCCCTCTGCTCCCCCTTTTTGTTTATAAGTTTCATCATCCCTCCATGCTTCCTTTCTTTATTCCTTGATTGCACTTAGTATCCAGAGCCCCATCCCATATAAACCTCCCTCCCTCTCCCCCCCCCCCCCCCCCCCCCCAAAAAAAAAAAACACGGCAACACCTACCACCCCAAAAAAGGGGTTGGCGGCACAGAGAGAGCCCCTCCCTTTTCACTTTTGTAAAATTCTTACGCTTTCATTTATTTGTTATTGTTAACTCTGACATGTCAAATGACAAAATAACAGTATATTTTGGGTGCCATATAACAACTATTCACTTAGCAATATGTGATATTTGTAGAAAAATATTTATCATCACTCGCTCTTACACACATACACAGAGATGTGAGAAGAAACAGATGTCGTAAAGACAAGTCACCTTAACAAAGTTTAATGTTAAAACTCTATTTATACAATTTCAGTATTACAGGAAGATTCTAGATTACCTATCTACAGACTATGCCAAAATTACTAGAATCCAAGGTTCAGAAATCCTCTCATCACTCACACTTCATCCAGTGTCAGAACCAAGAAAAAGAAAAACACCAGTCAAATCTAGGGTAACAGAATCACCTTCCTTCAAAAGATATGTTTAGTTAAGCAAAGGGGGGAAATAGTACGATTTTAGTTCAACATTTCAGAGCTCTTGGTACACGCTAATTAACTGGGAAGGATAGTTTAAGAACTGCAGATTAGTTTTCAACACCCAAGAAGCAGTACACGTGAAAAAACTAGTAGCTTTTGTTATTTCGTTATTTCTCTCTTATTTTAATTATTCATTAACCCCAGGTGATGATTTTGGCTAATTGCTGATAAATCGTAAATGTTAGCCAATGGTTCTACACTTATAACTCAGTAAATCTCATAGAAAAATTCAACATTTTCAGTCTAACAATCTAACCGGGAAAGGGTGGGGGGGGGTCAGTTATGGTTTAGGTTTCCACAGAACCAAAATCTGATCACAGTTTGATTAGAGGAAATATCCTTACCTTGCCACAAACATGAAGAAGATTACGAGAATCCACAAGAATATTTTAAGCTCTGCAGGCCAATAATAGGGGGGGAAAAACAAGCCTATGAAGCACCAACTGTACCAGGCAGGAAAGGAGAAAACCAGGGGTTTTTTCTTTTTCTTTTTTTTTTCCCTGTTCTGTTGTGGCAAGGTCGGTCCAACCTTCTAGGCCAAGGGCAGGGCCTGGGAGAAATAAAAAGCCAAAACCAAGGCTTTTTATGTATACATAAATGTGTGCGTCTCGGTTCTCTATGGGAGCGGGCTGGTAAATATTTGTACACACTACACACGTATCCATAATGTATAGGGGGCATATTCCCCCCCCCCCCCAGGTGGGGGTGGAAGGCCTCAATTCTCCCTTTTTTCCTCTGTCATTCGGAACTTTTTCACCTTATCCTAGGATTGGTGTGTATCAGTGTATGCACATCAAAATAGCTACCCACTTTTCACAATTGTCAGATTTGCTAGGCCTAGGAAGAGCAAAGTACACACTATAGTTACACCTACAAGTTTATGCAATTATGCAATTGTGCAAGTAACAAACAAAGATATGTTCAGGAACCTTCTGTAAATATGCAGCAGACCCCAAAAAGTGGCAAATTTCCACCAAAAGTTCGGCCAAGCTCATTCTGAAATTTGCAAGACCATCAGGCAGCTCACTGCTACCTTCATCATCAAAACTAGAATCATCAACCTGGAGAATTAACAAAAAATTCACTGGGTAATTTATTTTTTTTCTGTTTTTGATGAGTATGTAAATGTTGTATTAATCGGCACAAAAAATGCCCTGGGTATTCTAATGCAGCAAGTATTGGTGAGAAAACATTGAACAAAGAATGCCATCAACTAATGCAGAAGAACTACTTATAGAAGTTATCAACCTGAACTCTCTATTGACCAATCATGTCAAATAAGTCCAATGCAAAACCTGAACTCTCTGTTCACTGGAAGATTTTGTAATCCGATTTATTGTTCTCATATTACTTTTACGGCCTATTTTATGCTTGCCAAAGTAAGGGTTTTTTATAATGTTCCACCAAGATTTAGTTTTCTACCATCAGGATGATATAATGTAGATAACTTTTATTGTGCTTAGTTTGATTGGTATCTTCTAGGTTTCCTAAGTTGGTAGAAATGATAGCTATTGACATCCTATATAATAGGATAAGACAATAGGACTATTGATCACGTCATCAACAGAATAGAGTCAATAGACCATAAAGTGAGTTTATTATTTGTCTTTATAATGATACTTCAGTTCTGTTATGACCCAATGTCTTGAGCAAGCTCAAAGACAAAATCCTGTGCGAGTATCCAAACCCTCACTCCAGCATTGGAATCGCTCTAAAAGCATCCTCCACCAATCCAAAAACCACTGATGGCATAAAGAGATTTTGGTAGAATTAAGCACTTGAAGAAACACATGGTTACCAAAGCAACTTGGACTCACACAAAGCAGGAAAAGTACTTCAAAACTTGGACTCGTCATCTTACTCATCAACCGAAAAACCTTTTGTGCATGGGTGGCGCCTCTGTGTCTACTAATGCATCTTTGTGATTACTCATTAAAAAAAAATCTTCATCTTACTGCAGCATACCCTTGTTAAACACACACCACAGGCATGGACACTTGTATAGTTTAAATTATGCTAAAATCCCCATGGTTATCTTCAAAATATCCAAGTCTAACACTTGGACATCTATCCATATCAAAACTTGTACCGAAATCCCAAGTAACATAGTCCAACTATCCCTATGAATTGATCGGGAAATATCACCAAGCATCTTAGATTAAAAAAGCTCGAGGCACAAAAAAGCGCAAAGGTCCTGGGGCCCGGGGCGCAGGCTTAGAGGCAAAGGCGCGGGCTTTTTAGACGCGAGGCACACTTTTACTTAAAAAAATGCTTGAACATTATTCCAAAACCATATTTCTCCGAAAATAAGCTAGATAATGGCATCAAATAAGTGATTTTCACCAACCACAAAAAAAAAAGAGAATCAATTAAACATGGCAAAATACAATTAAAACGTTAAACACAGCTCATTTGGATTACTATAAATTGAACCCTGAAAACATAGCACATGCTGCCAGGAGAGAAGAGAGAGAGAGAGAGAGAGAGAGAGTCTGAGATAGACAGAAAGAAAAGGAGAAAGATTAAGAAGCACCCAAAAAAAAAAAAGCAAAGGTTCCGTACCATTGTCTCATTGTAGGAGGCACCATTTTCGACCTCCTTGAACCCCCCCCAAAAAAAAAGCAAAAGGGAGCAAAGAAAAACCTTCCATGGCTATCGAATAACAGAGAAGAGGGAGGATGAAGAAGGAAGTCTGAAAGAAGACAGGAGAACAAAGCACTTACTAGATTGTTGTCATCACTCACCAGGGTTAGGGTTTCCAACTCCAAACTCAAGTTCAGTAGCAGCAATATGCTTTGTTTACTTCCAGTAGCAACTTGATTGAAAGGCTTTATCCCTTAAAGGTTTTTTTTCTTTTTTTTTCCAAATGGTCTATTGTGATCTACAAAGCGCGGGCTTCATGGGCTTTGAGCCTCGGTCTGAGGCCCAGAAAAGCGCGGGCTTTAAGAATGGGCTGAGCCTGACCCATTCCAAGGCGCAACAAGGTGGGCTTCGGGCCTTTGTGAGCCTAGGCACGCCGCGAGCGCACTTTTTTAAGCACAGCCAAGCATACGAAAACAGCTCAAAACAAATCATGTCAGTAAATGATGATATGATGTTGTTAAAATCAGCATTCAAATTAATACATCAGAATAATAAATAATTTAAATCATTGAATTGCCAAAAAGCCCTGGGCTTGATTGGCATTTAGACCACCTTCCAACTTCAGGGTCCCAAGTTCAAGTCTTGGGGGCATACATTTCCCCCACAATCAAGAATGTGGCTAACAGTCCATCCTCCCCCCCCCCCCCCAAAAACAAAAAAAGGGCAAAAATAGAAAACCAAGAACGAGGAAATCTAAGCCTTGACCATGCTTTACTCATTAGTCTGCTGAGGACCCAGCAAAAAGACAACTCAAGTGTATGAACCTTGTGGGCAGTTTCATGAGTTCACAAGAAATTCGCTTAGAAAACATTTAGATGGAGTAAATCGTGGCACAAAATAAGTAAAACCCTTAACACTCTAGTAATGCATCAACTGCACCTAAGAAAAATTTCCCCTTCTTTTGGATGACGTGATTTGCTCAGTTTTCCTCTCTTATCCCATCAACCATACTTGAAATAGAAAAATAAATAAAGCAACCAAAGATAACAATGAAGCGACACCTGAGCCCGCAACAGCAGAGCATCAAGCAATGCTGAGAAAATTGGGAAGAACATTTTCTTTGCATTCTCCTTTCTTTCCCTCTCAGCAACATCGAGACCAAGTATATAGCTGCCAAGGCTACTCCTGAAAAATAAAGAAAAGAACAAGTTGGCAATTGATCTGATAAAACTACCTCCTTCATCTGTATATTATCCCTCAGTTGTGAATAGCTACCACTCTTGCAAATTCAAATGCATAAAGAAAAATATGATTAAAACAGCAGTAGTGGCTACAGAAATTCATCACTTTGTACGACCAGGGTTGAAGACATGATCAGCGAAAACATGAAGGTAGTAGAAGTATACCAGAACTGCAATGTTGAATCTGCAATATCCCAGTCTTCACTAGAAAATGCAACGCAGCTGCAAAACGATAATCATATCAGCAGTTCAATCTTACATTAACATGAAAGATATGAAAGCTTGAGCTAATAGTTTTCATTCTTAATAAGCCAGGTTAAACTTCAGCACAAGCCGCCATATAAGCACTGTAGAAGCAAACAAATTGTGAAGTGCAGCACTTATTCTGACAGATATAACAGAGAAAAATAAATGGACTACAAGCAGAAACCCAAATGGGAAGATGATAATGCATCTGATAAGGGTAAATTGGGCAATCCAAATCATATCCTCACAATCTACAAAAGTTTAACAGGTGGGGCTAAAACCTCAATAGTGCATTTGCAAGCACCAGAGCTTCTGGACTTCCTTCTGCAATCAGAGATGGTGCCTAGCAAATAACCAAAGGTTAATTGTAGCTAATCTGTCTCAGTATACAATATGTTTGCTTATGCTTTACAAACACAATGGCAAGAGAAAAAGGAGCTCAACAAATCCACCATGAAATTATGATCAGTGGTAAGATAATGGGAACTTACGGCCTGACCAATTTCCGACATCAAGCATGCAATTCCACTGACTGTTTTCTCGTCTCCATTGGCGAGAGCTGGAAGAAGCAGAACATCCTTTAAGAACTGAACTCTGCACAATAATACCTGGGGTAACTCCTGGAATACACAGCAAGATGTTGGTTGGCAAAAAGAAAGGGATCACAGAAATTAGTTTACAATATCTGAACTTGATCGAAGGAACCCCCAGACAAGTACAGTGGCAAAACATCAGGGGTCTTCAAATAGTAAGGAAAAAAGCAATCAGCTCAAAGGAGCTTGAGAATCACACTGTAGAAGTAGCATCCCTCCTCAAGGGCAAAGGGAAATCATAACCACTGGTCAATCTCACACCCAATCCGTCTTCTAGAGGATCTATCCATGTCTTTCCAGCCATAAGCAAGCATCTAGAAATGTGCAGAAAATATCTTTACAGTTCCTAATACAGCAGCCTTTTTAAAAAAATTTCTTCCTATCACCTAAGGTCTCTGCCAAGATAGATACAGAAAATGAGAAGAAGCATTTGTGGGTATTGAGTAGACTCTCATACTTTTTTTTAAAATCAAGACTCTCATGCTTTAACTATAACTATCCAAAACATTTATGCTTTGTTGGCCCTAGAAAAGGTTACACACGCTAATTCCATACAGCCTAGACAGTAAATCAGAGTAGATAGCTTTTTACTCATCGCACAAAAAATTTGATCAACAATTCCTAGGGACAATTGAGCTGCTAAAGAGGTGTAGGCCTTCAATTGTTACATCAACACACAAGATGATTTTATCATAAGACTGGGTTAAATAGTTTGAACCCCATTTCCCCTTGTACAGAAGTGTAACAAGCCAGAGAAGTTATGTGAAAGAAAAAATCGAACATTTTGGAGGAAAACGTGATTAGACCAAAGAACTGACAGGAAATAACAAACAATTGGATTCCCAAAAGCCATAGCTGAGATCATATAATGCACAAATTTTATATGCCAAATACTCCAAAGAAACGTCCAAGATGTAAAATCTTTAATAAGGACTGCAATTTGAAGCAATTGCTCTTGCTCTTTAACAAAATTGTCTCTGGACTCTTGAAATCAGCCTCTGTGCAATGCAGGGGTACGGATCCCAACATCTGGAGCTCCCATACCCTACTCAACTAGGATCTACACTAGGAATGGTTGTTGTTGCACTTTAAGGCAAACTTGTCTGTTCCTTTGATCCACTCATGCCTTCATGTGGCCAAAATGACGCACTTTAATCATAAATTACAAAGATTGAATTTTTATAGATTCAATTGATTTGAATGGGTACAATCTCTATGAATACAATCCTCTAATTCTTTCTCTTCTAATGATGGATTTTCCAACCTTTGAATCATGGAGGTAAGGGCCTACTTATAGGAAAGCCTCCCCTTTGAAAGTCAAGATGGACCTTGACTTGGGTTTTGGGCTTTGACCTAGGTTTTGGGCCTTTCAATCAGGCTTTACCCTAGATTGCTTTGACTTTCGTTTGTTTTAACTTTGACTTTGACTTTGACTTTGACTTTGGAGTCTTCCAACCTTGTACTGAGCATCGACTTAGAAGTCGCCTCGAACTTTGACCGGACTTTGACTTGAGGGTCGATTTTGACGTTTGACTTGTGAGCCGATGTAGGTCTTTGACTTTGAATTTGACTTTGACTGCGCTATGACTTCGTTCGGGTTTTAGGTCGTGACTTGACTTGGTAGTCGTCTTGAACCTCGACTTGGGCTTTGACTCGAATTTTGACTGAGCCTGAACATGGGAGTCATCTGAACTTCATCTTTGGGCTTGACTTTTGAGTCTTTTGGGCTTGACTTGTGAGTCTTTTGGGCTTAACTTGTGAGCCAAGCAATCCATAATATCTTCGTTCTCATCACACATCGCACCTATCTCAAAATAACTAATGAAAGCTATTGGGCGTAGACAAACCTATGAAGGACAGAAAGATTATCATCCTCCAAAAGGGACTATGAAAGATCCAGCAAGCATGTCTAGGGAAATGATACAGACTTCAGCTACTCTAAATTACTATTAGTCAAACCAAACTCGAAAAAAGAAAGCAAATCAAAGGCATCAAGTTTGGATGTCGTGCTTATGGCTAGTAAGCTTATTGATTCTAGAGAAAGTCAGGTAATCCAGGAATCACACCTATAAGCACCTGGAGATTGACCCACTTGCAAGATAGGACTTCTAGCCAAGTTGACTCTCAAGCCACACACTGCCTCAGACCATACAAGGATGTATCGAAGGTTCATATTCTACTCACAATCATCATCACAAAAATAATGATATCATCAGCAAAGAGAAGATGTGAGACATTGACAGTAACCGAATTCATTCAGGCAACAGAAAAATTGGAGATGAGTCCTATTGTACCAGCCAAGTATAAAATCCACGGTCGCAGAAGCCCTCTAGAAGTTGAGAAAGACTCGATTGTAGAAGTAGAACCATTAACAGGCAACAAAGGAGGTCGAAAAGATGCATCGATTTATCTATGTAATCTAACTCTCTCTAAATCCCACGCACTTATAACATAGTTAACATGGTAATAAGGTTACTCAATATCCAACTAACGTACAATTCCTGGATTACCCGACATAGTCATGGAATCGAGAAGCTCATTAGCCATAAGCACAACACCCAAAACTTGATACCTTCAAGTGTTTTAGGTAGTCCTATTGATTCTTTTTCGACTTCTATTTCGGTGACCTTCTTAGAGAAATAAATAAATTCAATGCATTATAGAACCAATAGTTGAGAATTGAGATGTTTGCGAGAAGGTTCTTAGACAAATATTCAATGCATATCAGAATACCTTTCCCAGGAAAAGAAAGATTGGCTCTCATCAAAAGTGTTCTATCGAACATTCCCACCAACTTCGTTTCTCTCTTCCCTTTGCCATCCTCGGTAGCTAACTCGTTAGAAGCAATCCAGAGATAATTCCTTTGAAGTCCGTTCGGAAGTGACTTCAAGCGTCATGTAATAAGATGGAACATTGTTAAGCTTCCCATGCTTAATGGAGGTTAGGTGTATGAGAGTTAACAATCTTTAATGAGCCTTTTGTTGACGAGTGGTTATGGAGATTCATAAATCAAAAAGCCAACCTTCAAAGAAGGGTAATCTACATCAAATATGACAAGGATGTGTGGCAATGGTCATTCCAGACCAGTCCTTATGAGCTGAGCTTTGGAGGTGTATATAGGAAGGATGGGGTTATGCGACACAGGTACGACATGACACTTACAAGTCGACATGTGATTTTTTGAAAATATGAGATACGACATGTAATTGGATACATTTATAATTATATATTTCTATATATAAATTAAAATTTTGATTACAGCTTTTAGACTTTTTTTCTTTTATAAAAAAGAAAGACAAAAGGCAGAGGGACTTTTTTAAGAAACGAAAATCAAGGTGGCAACTTTATCTGGCTAAAAGGAAAAAAACAAGCGAACAAATAGGATTGTATGAGTAGTAAAAAATTGGAAGTTAAATTTCAAACATTGATCCTTTTGTGATACAACTGGCAAGAGGTAGTAAAAGGGCAAATGAAAAGTTGCAGGTTGGATGGTAAACAGCTCACACTGAAAACAACAGGTCTCAATGCATCACTTGACCTTATGAAGAGCAATAACATTTTTAAATTTTTACCCATCAACTTCTCCCTCTACCTTCCACTCTTAATAATCTCTCTCTATCACCCCTCTTAGTTAAAAGAACTTCTGCGTGGAATTCCAGTAGCAGATTCAGAACCCTAGAATGGTGGAATCAACACGCAATTATGAGCTGTGCAACGTCAAAGCCTCTAACTTCGCCTTCCTCGGCCAAAACTGTGACTTATTTGAAGCAATGGACGTGGTGGAGGAAGCCTGAACTGAGCTTGAACTGAAGCAACTTGAACGTGTCAAATGAGTGCAACTTGGGCGTCCAGTACGAGTCGATGAAAGTCAGAACTGAGTTTTCGAATATGTTAGCTCGGAGTCATTTTGACCTGTATATGACACGTGCCCGGCACGTGTCCAGACATATCCATGTCGAACATGTGTCAAACACCAGTATCTCGAGAAAAGAAGTGTGTCCGTGCTTCATAGGGCACAAGGCAATATCCAAGGTCTTCATACCCTTGACAATAGCACTATAAGGCATAAGCCCAGAAGATGGTCCGAGATGACACATTTCCTATCCTCCTAGAAAAAATTCTACTTAGGATTCATTTCATACTTGTAGTTTAAGCCATGTTCACAGTTAAAAGGGTCACCTATGGGATGGTAAACCGATTAGAAGATCCCCAAATGCACCAATGTCAAACTAAATCATTGTGTGACAAAAGAAGAGTTGAACATGGATACCTAATCGAATGCATATGTATTACACCCTATTAAATCCCATCTCCAGATTTCACTAGGAACAAATCATCCAATCAACTCCAACCCACAAAACAATTGAGCTCAACATGGAGAATTTTGTAAATTCATATTGTAATCCATCAGACTAGGCATCCACTAAGGTCAAGAAAGGGAGTTAAAGATGTGCACTAAGAAATTAACTCCAGAGTACACACGCAGACAGAACAATGAGTAAGAAGAGCTTCTGTTTGAACTCTGGACTTTTCAACATAAGAGAACTCATAACTTCATAGGTTATTCGTCCAATTCTATCAACCAATTATATTCAGAAACGCAGATTACTATGAGTCTATGACTGGCCATAAGCAAGTTCAAATTGCCTACCTCATGACGGCTCACAAGCTCAACAAGAACTTCAACAGCCAGGTCAAAGGAGGATGAAACCTAGGTGACAGAATGAACAAAAAAGGCATCAGTAGAGTCCTTTGTCTGCAGGTGATTCTGGGCTCATCAATGAAATAACAGCTCATAGCACAGTTCCAAAGCGCTGACAGGATACACCTGCAAGGAGTGGAATACAAAATTAAGAAGAGGATGAGAAGGCAATGAGCCAAAAGGAATCTCAGAGAAGCATCCAGCTCGCACCTGAAAGTAAGCACATGCAGTGTGATCAGATAAACAGCAAGAAAAAATCAGAATATATGAAGACTAAAATTGGGTCTTTAATTAATAATAGATAAACATAAGGTGAGTGAGACTTGATTGCAAAACCACAGCCTGATAGCAGAAGTAGAAATTGAACAACAGACTGCAGGATCAATAGAGCAACTTAGGCTGATCTTTGGAGCTTTAATAAGAAATAATGGATTAATGGAGTTGTAATGTTATCATACCCAGCTCAGCAGGCAACGTAATATTTTTCTATTCCTTTCATGCAGCTGGTTTGTATCTTCAAACCTTTTCTTTGATTGCTGCTGCAGGAACTCAAGAACCATTGGAGTATGCGAGAGAAGCTGCATTTCATCAACTAATGAGAGGGAGGGCAAAAAGCATGCAGAAAAGGAGGCATGTTATTTCCAGGTTGAGGGAACACCTCTCTTGTATATTGAGTTCGTTGTGCTAAGTTTAATGTGCAGTCAATAGTGTGATCTTCCACTACTTCTTCTGGCAATACTGTCAGCATCTCCAAAACAGCAATGTTACCGTTATCCTGTGTTTGCAAATTCTGAAGACTGTAGAAAAGTTGTTCAATTGGTTGCCTATGCTCTACTGCATGAAGTATAAGCGCAGATAACGCCAGACAGATCTGAGTTAATAGCTGCCAAGAAGAGTAACGCAGAGAGTGAAAAGATGATTTGCCAGTGAAGTACTAAACAAACTTAGAAAGTTGTTAATTTAAGCAGCAGCTGTTTTTATGCTGCTTTGCGGAAGGAAAGACTGAGTAGAAACCTTTCCATGATACGTCATATAAACCAAATTAAGACTAGAGGGAAATCAATAACCTGTGGAGGCCCTGCACTATATTTTTTAGCGGCCATCAATAAAGCATTCAACAAAGCATCCTTTGCTCCCAACTGCAAGTAGTGCCCTTCATTGTGTATCTGTCAAAGCGTATATTGTTATTGAACCAATTCCGAGGTTTTGGATTTGGAGAACAAATTATTTAATTGACTCTATATGTATATCCTTTTTCCTACTGTAAATGCATAATGCAACTACATTGCGCCTAGTCATGTACATCAAGTAGAAATGATGGCAAAGGCCAATGCGACAGGGAGAAAAATCAACAAATGACATAGAAGAGAATATTTTATGGGTCAAAGCATCAAGTTCCACTAACCCAAATGGACGCAAAAGGAGCCATCATGAGGGCACCAAATTGGCAACATAAGATGCAATTCAGGAGATGCACTAAAAGAAAATCAAAATTACACTGCAACAAATAACTAAGAATAAGGCCATGAAAAATCCTCCCCCCCCCCCCCCAAAAAAAAAAAAAAGCAAGTTCAAAAAAACAACCAAAGTAGCATCAAATGCAAATGGGCAATCACGGAAAAAGGAAAAGGACCCAGCAAAGAACCCAACAGTTAGCATAAAACGCTAAATTCAGGAAAACCACACTGAAAGTGAAATCAGAAGCCAAAGAAGCATTAAATTGCCAGGCAATGCGAATGCAACTCACTCACCTTGCGTTTGAGAATCTGGGCAGCAAAGAATTCAACTTCGAAATCGGCGGAGTGGGGTTGGGAAGAAGTCAGGAGAGAGGTGGCGACCTGCCAAGCGGCATCTGATTGCTGGAACTGAATAAGCCATTGGTTAGCTGCCACTCTGTTGCAAGACTGCGAATCGTGGTTAAGCACATGAACAGCCTGGGCTACTTGCGTTTGCAATACATCCATATACTCTCTCTCTCTCTCTCTCTCTCAAATCTGCCCAATTCAAATATACTGCTATTAACTAACGAAAGTTCCCCCCTTTCGGGTTTCTCTCTCCTCGGAGGACTGGTGAGAGAGAGTGGAGAATCATCGGCGGAGAGAAGGACGTCTGTAATTCCCTCCCGTTGATCCGACGGCTTTCATCAGGCCGTCCTTTTTATTGTAAAAAAATTTCCAAGAAGGGTTCACCAGGTGGATGGGGGGAGGGGTGGAGAGATGGACAGATGGGGAGATGCAAGAAAATTGGGAAACTCGGAGTCTCGGAGGAATGCGAATCCCCTTCGGATTCAACCGTAAAACTCAATCCATTTGTGATTCTTTTTTCTTTTTAAACTCTAAAAGACAACCTCTTATAATGCCCTTCTAATAAGGAATCCATTTAATTTATTTTTGCTATCAGTTAAACTTGAAATGTGTCCATAAATTTCATAATTGTTATTGAAGAATAGTATAGTTATAATATGAGTGTCAATTAATCTAGTTGGTAAAGTCTTTGTAAGTTACCAATGACATGGGTTCGAATTTTGCCTATATTAGTCTTTGCGCCTCATACATACCAAAAACAGAATAGCATAGTTCTGGAGGATCATCCAATCGACTGCTTCATTAGTCACCTTAAAAATATGGTTGATTGTAATATCAGCAAATTAGTGAAGAAATAGTCATATGTCATTGTAACACCTCTCTCTTCTAAAAAAAATGTCACATCACCAGGGCTTCCTGAAGAAACCTCTAATGCTTAAAAGGATTTATCGAACTGATTCAGTTAGTTACAAAGTATGTAACTTAAGATAAGTCTAAGTGTTCTGAAACGAAACTACTAGAGTTCTGCCTGAAGCTATAGCACATAATAAAAAAAATATAAAAAAAACCAACTTGAGCTGATTATACCCGAAAGTCTTAATAAATTAAACTTAGCAACGGAGTCAACACATCGGGTCACACACCTGAGTCACTTTGGTTTAAGTCAACTTACAACTGGTGAGTAATTAAAAGTACATAAGACATGTCTGGAAAAAATATAGCCAAAGCCAATTTATATGTTTATAAGTATTATAACATGCATGCTTATTTATTTACAAAGAGTAATAAGGTAACATGCAAAATCCTACAACATGCATGATGGTCTAAACCAGAGCTAGCTGCAAGTAAGTCACCCAAAACAACTTCATACCTTATCAGTCTGAACCTGAAAAGGGGAGATAAAGAGGGAAGCGAACTACCACATGCTCAGTAAATGATTCTCAACCTTAAAAAAAACAAAATAGTTGCATACAATACTTTTAAATAACAGACACACTGAAATTGTATTCACTATTAATGTATTAGACATACAAAATCCGCAAATCATACCATCCTTCAATTCATTCCAATCATTGAGGTTGGTAGGTTCTTTGACTCCTAGTTACACACTTAGCATCAAAGAATTTCACCTAAAGCTACCACTTGAATTCTTTCAGTACGAAATGGAAAATACCACACAAAGAATACGACGCTCTATCCAAGCCAAGTTAGTTCTTTATAAATTGCTTTCTGTCAAAAGAACTTTGTTTATAATTCTATCAGAACCCTTTCCAAATAGTTTACGCACTTTTCCAAATCTTTACGTTAGCATAAATCAAAATTGAGAAGTTTTTAACTCATAACAGGTAATGAAATGACTTTCAGGGTATTGGATTCAGATGTTAGTGCTCTTGTTACGTGAATGACACAACTCACAACTTTTTGCGTCCTCGAAGCCTCCTAAAGTCAACGGGCTCCTATCGGGGTAGTGACAACTAGGTTTCCTGGTCCATTCACGGTAATACGATATACTCTCGAGACTGAGTCCTATATATCAGCAGTATCCTCCTAGCCCAAAATATCTCCAGTGCGATTCACTTTCAAACACTTTTGGCATTAAAATTCCCGTTATAGTGCAACAATGCCATTTCCAATTCCAAAAAGGCTAATAACGTCTTAATAATGGCAAAAGCCGACTTCTGAAAAGGATCATGATTTTCAACTAAACAAAGAAAATTGGTAAGTGATTTATTAGCCAAGTAAACATCCAGTTTCATATCAAATGGATAATAAAACTCGCTTTCAGAAGCCATAACCCACAAGTTTGCAATTCACTCAGAGTTAGTTTTACTTAAAATAACTCAGCAGCTTGGTTCTACAAATCAACCATATGCTTCCAGGGTTGCTAAATTCATTCAAAGCTAATAGGGAAGGAAACCTTGACATCTCCCTTGTAACCTCGTTGTAACGCCTCCAAAATGCTAATGACTTGATTTACGGAAAACTGTAGCAGAAGACTTAATGATTGAAGGCGCTACCGCCGTCCCAAATAGGACAAGGCTAACTGAGGCTACTCATTACTGCTAACTCACGATCATAAACACAAGAAACATTGAACTTAAAATACTCCAAGTCAAAAATCACAGTGGTCTAACTTCAATACCATCAACATATTCATACAAAGGGTCATCCTGCACTTCACATTAAACATATACATTGAGAAATAAACTCGTCTTGTCCTTGAGGTTGTATCCAACTTTCATGCCATGCTTAATCCACTGTGAGCAACTGATAACTCCCAAAGGGCTTGCTAAATGGAGGTATATGTGCGACTTCATCACCTAAAATGGAAAACAGAAAAACATTTTGAGAAATGTGAGTTAAAGCTCAGTACATGCATCCCCATATGGGTAAATGAATATTAAAACCTTGTTGGCAGGTACCCACTTTTTGCAATTCATTTAGTTCGCAATAACGATGAAAATAAAAGTAATATAAAACTGAATTGCTCATTATTATCTAGATGTGAACCCGTTGCAATGATATGATCTATACATAGGTATACACCTGCCACTCCGATCAAGACTTGACCTGAAGCCGCATGTGTGAATGATGAACTAACGCCCTGTAGATGATAACTAATGGGGTCACAAGTTAAATGACAAATCACTTTATAAACTAATTCATTGATAAACTCATTAAGAGTTGTAACTTGGTAAACATATTCTGCTATTTGAAGATACAGGCAATGGACATACCTTGAGTCTTTAAAAATGTCATCTGACTTGATAAATGTCATCTGTTTCATAAATATTATCTGACTTGATAAATATATTCTGACTTGATAACACTTATGCATAATGGAGAACAATAACTAGGCCTCGATTCTGTTTCATAAATGTCATTATAGGTATATGTAGTCAGTAAATGATCCTTACTCATATAATTGAGTAAGTAAAAGTATGTGTAATACAAATTGAGAAATTAAATGATATACATAACTTGGATGTTTCAATATAACTTCAAAACTGAATTAATGAAAATAATTAAATCCGATTTGAAGTAAATGAAGGTAAAATAGACCACAATGAGATAAATGAATTTACAAAGGAAAAGATCTTGATGGTGACAACTGGGAGAGTGGTTTTGGCCTTTTCTGAGATGGGTTGCTGATACGTTTAAGGCTCGCTGATGTATAACTTGATTCAAGATAACAGCGAGTACACTAGATTGGCTTGATAAGTACATTTGATACATTCTGAATTAAGTAAGTAATATAGGTTTGAGGCCAAGAGAGATATATCTTTATTTAAAATAGCATAAACTGCAATAACTTGGTCTGATAAATATGGTTTCTGAGTCAAAATTCTCCCCACTTTCCATATTTCATTCACAAGTCCATTAAATACAGTTTTTCACCCCAAATAGATTATTGATCCCAATGAAAGCTATTAAACTCCTCAAACTTGGTACTTTCTTTGTGATATCCATAAGTGATTCAAAACTCATAATTAAGCTCCCAAAACGCATGTTTCTCTTCTTTTCTCTCATAAATTGAGCTTAAAACCCCAATAAAATCCATGAATATTTATTTCATAGATAATATTTTAGTAAAGAAAATTAAGAGCATAATAGGAGGTTAGAAAGAATGACTCGTAACTTAATCTTCCGATCTTCGATTGAGACCTAATACCCCAATATCGAAAGCTTAAGAAGCCTCGAAAAACTTTTATTTAGAACACCAAGCATGATTTCACCTTAGGGTTCACAAAATGGGGTTAGAACACAAGTATGCCAGTTTTGATCTAAGTTGCTCAGTTATGGTAAAACGGCCATAACTTTTTCCACAGACCTCGAATTAAGGCTATTCAAAAGGCATTTCAAAGCTAACACACTGACCTATCTACCCACCAAAAATCATAATTTTTTAATGGGATGATCATTACCTGTTTAATCTCAAAGTCACCCCTGTTTCCTGTCATTTTCAGCCTTCACTGTTTTTACTTTCTCCTCTTTTTTCCCATAAATTCTCACTTGAAATCATGCACTAACTCCTCCAAAATTATCCAAAACTACAACAACTCCATCATAATCATTAATAATGCTAAAGATCACCAAATCAAATGCAAATCAATCCATAGACATGGTTTTAACTTAAGCTTGCATGAACATGATCAACTTTAACCTTTGCTTACTTTCCAACTTATCCCACAATTAAAATATCCAAAGTAACTCTTATTTCTATCCAAACAACATGATCAACCACCAAAAACAACAAGAACAAGAATCAAAACCAAGATACAAGCAAAATCAACAACAATAAGGTTAGGGTTTACTCACTTTGATACTTGAAAAAGAGGTATAAGTGGTGATTGATGTTTGTGGGAGTGTGGGTGGTGCCTAAGGTGGCTGTTGGTGGTTGTTTGGTGGTCGAACTGGTGGTGCCAAGGCTGGCTAGTGGTTGTGGCAGCTATGAATAGCAGCAGCAGCAAGCATGGCTTAGAGAGAGAGAAAGAAGAAGGAGATTGATATTTGTGGGTTTTACTGGGCTCAAAATGATTCACTCTTACTTGGCTGAATTTTTATCTACCAAAAGTAAGCTTAAGCCAATGGTAATTAGACACATTTAATGGTCATTAGCTAAGTAAAATGAGGTAATAGCTTGTTGGGCCGAAATTGGGCTAAAATGAGTTTGGGCCCGAAAGAAAATTATACTTTTTGCAATTGAAATTTTTCGTAGCTCAAAATTAAATTTTTGCGAGGTTATAAAAATAATAGTATTAATAATAATAATAATAACAGTAATAATAATGATAATAATAATAATGAATTCTTAAATTATAATTATCGAGACCTACTATCGATTTACCTGAAATTTTACGATAATTGAAACCAGAAGTGCAAAGTGGGAGCCAGCAAATTGTAATTTGCTAAATAAATAAATTGGGTGTATTTGAATTAATAAACATGATTGATTAAATAAATAACCATGAAAATAAAGATGATTTAAATAAATATGGGTTAGGGTCGGGATATTACACTCGACACGTAACTTTATCCAGTTCAAAGGTAATGATTTAACATTTTGGACAATGTTTCAGCCGTCCTTCTCGCCTTTTCCATACCCACCAGGGTCAGGTCAATGTTATTTGTTTAGGATGCAGCAACACTCATGGTCTTCGACATGGCAAAACAGGGCAGATAGGTTTTGGCTCAAAATAGAGCAGAATAGGAGCAAGTTGCTGCCCAATTCATGAACCTGATTTGCTGCTGAATCGATTCATTGAACAGTTCAGCTGACTTCTCTGTTCCCTGCTTAAATCCTAGGCAAAACAGACATAGGCATGAATCGAGAATAACAAGAACACCCACACAAATTAGGCGTTAATGCTACAATTAGAATTTGACATTAATTAATTTAGCGAAATCAAAAAATAATTCACAACAAATAACATTCCTACCCAGGTTCCCTCTTCAGAGCACCACCCACACATTAACCTCAAAATCATCTCAATTTCAGCTTCAAATAATCTCAGTCAATCATTCAATCCTCCTCCTTCCATAATTACTTAATTCACCACAAATTTGACTTAACAACGTTACCATATTATCCATGGGCAAATCAGAAAGTTTTGAAATTACTAATAAATTTTGGGAATTAAGAATCACCCACTTTAATCTAAGCTAAGGACGCGATTAATGGGCTAAATAGGTAGAGTCAAAGTTGGGTTTGAGTCTATTTTCCTCCCACCTGCTACTAGTCGCAAGCCCTTCGTTCCAAGACCTGCTACTAGTCGTGAGCCTTCCTTCCAAGACCTGCTACTAGTCGATTTTCCCCCCTCTTCTGCATCATGCTACTGATGCGTTGCTCCCCCATCTTCCTCCCTCTCATGGCTTCATATTCTCTCTCTCTATTTCGCCCTATGTCTCTCACTCAAATGGTGGTTCGGTAGTGTGGAAGTGGAAGATGAAGTGGGGAAGGCTAGGGCGTTGAGGTGTTGAAGAAAAAGAAGCCTAATATCGTGAAATTCAACTAAGAAAGCAATGCTTGGCAGCTTAGTTTCATTGGCCCTTTTTTTTTCCCATCTATTAACTCAAAGATACGAAATAGCCTTGGCCCAAATAAATAAGCCCACAATTCTAGTATCTGATAACTCAATCGATTCCACTAATCTCGCACAATTCTCGACTATTTATTAATTTCATGTATTCACATATCAAGTCATGAAAAATTCAAAACTAAATTTTATGAAATTATTCACTTTAATAAACACACAAGTAGCTAATTTAGCTAATATAATTAAACTATGGCTAATAAAATAGTTAGTCGAATTAGTTAGCTTCAACAAAAAATCCATGATTATTACAGTCATGAAAAGAAATATTGACCATGATATCTGAAATTGTCCATGAAGCACTTGAACGATGATCTTGTTGTTTGCTTTAATGTGAGTCTTTTAAAACTCTACCTGTGCTAATTCCATCTTGTAATTAATGTTATGACCTTAGCCTCAGCCGCAATCACCATCAAACATGTGATACGAAGTAGATGGTTTTTTGGATGAATTTAGATTATAATGTTTATATATTGTAGTTACTTTTGTAGTGGATCCTCCAGTTGCTCTTTTGGTATCAACTTTGATAGTTATTGTGTTTTCAAAAAAATCATTTTTTGGGAGTAATTTCTTTATAACATTATGAAATTACTCTGAAAAAGAAAATCATTTTTCTGCATTATCGAAGGGTGCACTATTTTTTCCAAATTCTAAAATATGAAACTTAACTATAAAACCTCAAAATTCATATTTAAGATTCTCTAGTATTATGTTTAGGGCTATTTAAGTTTTGTAAAATTATTGGTAGTTTGCTTAAACTCGTAGATTATCGCAAATTATGATTTATAAACCAAGCCCAATTCTTTTCACCCTTGACCCAACCCAAATTCCCTAACATAAAAATAATAATAAAAATAAAATAAAATAGAATCAGGTTTTTAAAATTTGAGTTTCTTAAACATTTAATTCCTAAAATTTCACAAGCCTTGAACCCTAATTTTTGCCATCAGGGAGAAAGCGTCAATTGCTAGGGTAAAAACTTCAAATTAATAACAAGTTAAGGATGAAGAACTGCCACCTCGTTTCAAATTCGACTTAAGGCTTGCCTTGCGTTGAGCTTGAGATTGAAATTGTGTGATTGTGGTTGATGACGATACTTGAGGTGTCTTTTTGGGGGGTTGCTAATGGAGGGAGGATGGAGATGCTATGTTTCGAGAAGCTTTAAATTATTAGTTGCTTGGTTCCTACTTTGTTATGCTACACATGAATTTGTGTAATATTATTAACTGGAATTTGGGTGATATTATTGGTTGTTAGGGAACCATGTTCATGAATTGTCGAAAAATTAGAACAGTAGCTAATATACTCGACTCAGTTCTATCCTCCCTGTTTTAAAGAGTAATTCTTTTGAAAATAGTCATAAATTGCTAAGGTAGAACATGCCCTATTCTTGTTGTTGAGTTCTAAGGTTTATGGTAATGAAACTCATGATTTGATGGCATTATCGTGTTTAGCATTTGTTTTCTTAGTGTGCTATGTGGAAATGTTTGCAAACGTGTCGAATTGCTGAACTGAACCTGTCAATTTAGTTAACTAAAAAGGTGAGTAATTATACAAGTTGTGGGCTTGAAAATGATTTAATTAGAAGTTAATGAGACAAGATGTTAGTTAATTTCCTCATGCTTAACACTGCTTAAACGATTCCGGCCTCATTCCATTTAATGGATCCTTACAAATGAAGCTATTTTAATAAAGTGCACATTTAAAAAGGGAAAGATTAAAGCATGTGTCATCTCATTGAATACTTTAATGTGATTTGTGTTTATTTGAATGGTTTTACAAGATCCTAAATTTGAAAGTGATTCAGGTAATTTGTGGCAAGTCTAAACGTGTTTTGATGGAAGTGTAGCTGTGTATGGCTTCTAAAGAGTGTGAAACACCTCAATTAAGTGGTTGGTTAGACCAAGTAATTGCTAGCAATCTAAGACCATATAGTTTTAAGTTACTCCATGATGTTTCTTAGTACTTGTAACACCCCAGATTTCCAATTTTATTTCTTTATTACTAATCATTAACCTGCATGGCAGCAGAACCTAGGTTGGAGTGTTACCACCGCATTTCCTTCTTGGAAATCCCAGGCTGTATATTGAATAGAAATTAATACAAAATTTCTTCATAATACTTCAATTTAAAGGATTCAATCATTAATAAACAACTACCGAATTGAAACAATTGTTCAATGAAATCCATTCTCTAAATAACTAAAGATTGGTATCCTTCGATTAAGCGTCAGGGCCTCACTCTACCTTTGGTCCCCCGGTCCTGTGCAAAACTAGCTCACCTGAAAACAAAACATTGTATAAAAGGTGAGATAAGCTAAGTAAACAATCACCCCTAACCATCAAACTATGCACACAAATTCATTTCGAAAGCATTTTAGGGGTAGGGGAACAACAAGGCCACACTTACTCGTTTTCCATCAGTGTAATCATCCATTCTTACATGATCAAGGTGATGCACACAATTTATTTCAGATTCAACCACTATAATCAGATTTAAGGGTGAGCGACCTCACTAGGTCTCATGGCCTGCACTTGGGTTTAGCGCAGTCACTTAGCTCAATCATGGCCTATCGCCGACTACGACGGTCACCACTTATCCATTCCCTGGCCTACCATCATCATGGATGGTTACCACTAACTTGGCCCACATCCCAACAGGGCACGTAGCCGCTCACATGCATGCACTATTTTACAGGGAAGGCTATTGACCTTCAATCAACATAACCAATTAACAATCTCACCCATAACCAGCCTTCACAGTTGCTATTATACTTATCCAATTTACAAGCCCATTTTAATATGCATAACTCATTCAAATTCAATTCGATCCCTAAGGGCATTACCATGATACACAACTTACATTGACATAGCACAATCATGCAATCCCAGCTACACAGTCATCTTCAATTAACTCATGCCGTAACTTCATTAAATCAGCAATTAAATCAATTTTTACCATATTCAATGCACACACAATTTTTCAAGTAACTCGGGGAAGGGTTAAGGTATGATTGTTACCTAGAACTCGTACAATTTACAGGCTCGGTTACTAGTTTGGACCTACTGCTCCACACCTGGGCCAAAACATTGCCCACATTCAGTCCAAAAGTTAATGGACCAAAACTCTAGCCCTGCCCTATTTATTGGAATTTTTTTAGAATTTTTACCCATACCTAGGTTTCCAACTGTAGCCCAACTCTGGATCCAGATTCAGCCAGGACCTGGGTCCAACTTTCAGGAACTATAACTTTTGGTCTCAATGTCAAAAATTCAATTTCTTGCCCATTATGGAAAGGTCAGTCCATCCTCTACACTTCTTATGTTTAGGGTGTTATCAGATTCTTACCCAAATCAGGTTGTTTTTCTAATTCTTTTCGTGGTGTCACTGATAGTCCTGATCTGGACAGTCCCCAGTAATTCGACCATAACTTGGGCTACACTACTCCGATTCGTTCGATTCAAAAACTGGGTTACACGGAACATTCTATACACCTACCCTAATACTTTCACAATTTTTGGCCTACTGCTCTGTCCTGGTTGAATTTTTAAATTCAGTGTATGTGCAGTTGCTACGGCCAATAGGTTCTACCCATAATTTTTTTCATCCCCAACACATACCCTTAGCTCGTTTTTTCATGAAGTCTCACTTACAACTAACCCGTGGCATCCCCATCATCCCTAATCTACTCCTTAATAATCCAAGTCAAATAAAAATCGAAACTTTCAATTAAAACGATTAACAAATAGTCTCTTTAGGCTTACCTTGATGCGATTTCGGAAGAGGAGTGATTGAAACGTCAAACCCTTGGAGTTTTAAATCTAAAAAATCATAAAAACTCAAATCAAATATTTTCCACTTGAAATCCACATCAAAACCATGAATTTAGAAAGAAAATACAAGAAAAACCCAACTTTTTGGGGTTATGCATGGGGTGCATGGGGTGCACCCCACTTACCACCAAGAGGGAGGGAGGAGGCGAGGGTGGCGGCTTGGTGGCTGGCCAGCGGCGACTTTGCCTAGGGTCACGGTGAGGGTCACGACTTGAGGGTAGGCGTGGCTAGAGAGAGAGGGAGTTAGGGATGAGAGAGATAGAGAGCTAGAGAGAGACGGGTAGAGAGGGGGTGTTTTACCGTGGGTTTTGGGGGGAAGAAGGGAAGAAATTGAAAAAAGGGGGGGATCACGGCTGCTAGGGTACAAAAAGGGTTTTCCATTTTTTTCTTTTTAAAAAAAAACAAAAGACCAAACCTTGAATAATTGGAAAGAAAAATCTTGGATCAATTTTAGCTACCATTTCGAAAAATCTTGAATCAATTTTAGCTAATTGGGTCCTTAGGTAAATTTTAAATATAAAGGAGTGAACAATAAAAGCACTATAAATTTTGAATAACCCGAATGAAGTTTTAAATCTAAATTTCAATGAATTTGGTACAACGCAAAATTTTGAAAAGAAATCAGAGGGGAAAAAAAGACAAAAAATATTTAAGTTGACTTGGATCATGAGGGCTGGTCCACATCGCCTGATTTTCCCATATTAGATTTCTGGGATTTTATATACTACCCCACTTAGGAAAGTTTTATCCTCGAAACTTCAATACACTGCGACAATCGCTATTCTTACGAAGGTCACTTCCAAGGGTTTTACACATCACCCCACTTAAGAAAGTTTCATCCACGAAACTTATACGCACCTGGTTAAAGAAACAAGTGAGGATATTTACCTCGCATCTCCTGCTCTGGTTCTCGCGGTGCCTCTGAAACCTCGTGATTGGCCCAAAAAGCTTTGATTGGGGGCACCGTCTTCCTACGAAGGTGGCTTTCTCGTTGATCTAGGATCTACACCGGATGTTCCTCATACGAGAGGTCCTCCTGAAGCTGCATAGGGTCGGGTTCGATTATGTGCAGCGGATCTGGAATATACTTCCATAGTTGTGATACATGGAACACATTATGTACTCTTGAAAGTTCATGTGGTAACTCCAATCAATATGCCAGCTTCCCAATCCTCTGTATGACTGGGTATGGCCCGATATACCTCGGGCTGAGTTTTCCTGCCATTCCAAACCTCGCAACTCCTTTAGTTGGGGAAACTCGAAGGAGCACCTGATCTCCAACTTGGAATTCAAGGGACCTACGTTTTCGGTTGGTGTAGCTTTTCTGGCAGCTCTGTGCGGCTCTTATTGGTTCTTGGATCACCCTTATCATATCCGTGGTGTCTTAGATTAGTTCTGGCCCTATTGTCAGAGCTTCGTCGATCTCCTGCCAATAGAGTGGAGTTCTGCACCTTCTTCTATACAGTGCCTCATACGGGACCATCTCAATACTCGCGTGGTAACTATTGTTGTAGGAGAACTCAATCAGCACCAACTGTTTGTCCCACGCTTTCTTAAAGTCCAGGGCCCAAGCCCTCAGCATATCTTTCAGTGTCTGAATGGTGCGCTCAGTTTGCCCGTCCGTAGCTGGGTGGAACGCAGTACTAAAGCGTAACAGCGTCCCAAATGCTTCCTATAGCTTATGCCAGAAATCCGATTGGAATCTAGTGTCCCGATCCGACATTATGGAACTGGGTACCTCGTGCAACCGTACTATCTCTTCAAGGTATGCTCGAGCTAACTGGTCCATGGTCCAAGTATTCCTCATGGCTATAAAATGTGCTATTTTTGTGAGTCTATCTATGATGGCCCAAATCGCGTTGTTTTTTTGCTGAGTCAATGGCAAGCCCACCACGAAGTCCATGGACACTGAGTCCCATTTCCACTCAGGGACATCTAGGGATTGTAGAAGTCCTGTTGGTCGCTGGTGTTTGATTTTCACTTGCTGACAGGTTAGCCACTTCGCCATATAATTCACCACTTCTTATTTCATGTTACTTCACCAAAATGTCTGCTTCAGGTCCTTATATAGCTTATTTCCCCTAGGGTGCACCGAGTGTGGAGTATTGTGGCCCTCATCTAGGATTTTCTTCTTAAGTGCCTCTACTGCTGGAACACACACCCGGTTATGGAACCGTATGGTGCCATCTTCCTGTATTACGAATTCGGGTGCTTTTTCCACAAATATTTCTTCCCTGATCCGCTCGAGTTGAGGGTCCGTGGCCTGTGCTACTCGAATTTGCTCTATGAGTGTCGGCTATGCTGCCAAGGCGCAAAGCATAGGCTTGGCCTTCGGGGTGATTACGTTAAGTTCTAGTTTCCGGAATTCCTCACATAAATCCTTGGGGAG
Organism: Carnegiea gigantea; assembly: GCA_029747015.1. Lineage (NCBI taxonomy): Eukaryota > Viridiplantae > Streptophyta > Magnoliopsida > Caryophyllales > Cactaceae > Carnegiea > Carnegiea gigantea. The sequence goes on along the minus strand of JAKOGI010000269.1, from coordinate 768,642 downwards.
TGCTGGCAAGCAGTTGAGTGCTGGGTACGGTAGGTGACTCAATGCATCAGCCACCACATTAGTTTTTTTCGGATGGTATTGGAAATGGACATCATAGTCCTTCACGAACTCCAACTACCTTGTCTGCCTCAAATTCAGATCCTTTTGTGAAAAGAGGTATTTCAAGCTCTGGTGATCAGTGAAAACCTCGCAATGTACCCCGTACAGGTAGTACCTCCATATCTTAAGTGCAAACACGACGACTGCTAACTCTAGGTCGTGAGTCGGGTAGTTCCGTTCATGAGTCTTCAGTTGCCGCAAACCGTAGGCTATGACGCGATCCTCCTGTATCAGCACACATCTCAACCCACTCCTAGATGCATCGCTATACACCACGAATTCCTTATCGGTGGTGGGTAATGCCAGTATTGATGCACTCATTAGTCTTTTCTTAAGCTCCTAGAATGCTTCCTTGCACTGTTCCGTCCATTCATACTTAACGACCTTCCTGGTCAAATTGGTGAGCGGGGTGGCAATCTTCGAGAAGTGTTGGACAAATCTATAATAGTACCCCACCAAACCCAAGAAGCTCCTCACTTTCGTTGGGTTCTTAGGCCTTGGCCAGTTCGTTGCAACTTCTATCTTTTGGAGGTCCACAGATACTCCCTCGTTGGATACTATGTGTCCTAAAAATGCCACCTTATTCAACCAGAATTCACACTTCGAAATTTTAGCATACAACTCATTCATCCTTAACACTTCCAGGCTGTCCTCAAATGGTGGGTATCTGGAGGCCTCGAGTAGATTAGTATGTCATCTATGAATACCACCACAAACTGATCCAGGTAAGGTTTGAAAACTCTGTTCATGAGGTCCATGAATGCTACCAGGCATTAGTGAGGCCAAAGGGCATTAGTGAGAATTCGTAATATCTGTACCGGGTACGGAAGACGGTCTTGAGTATACCCTTGTCCTTGATTCGGAGTTGGTGGTACCCCGAACGAAGGTTTATCTTGGAAAAAAGTCCCTGCGCCTCTTAACTAGTCAAAAAGATCGTCTATCCTGGGCAAAGGGTAACGGTTCTTGACTGTTATTTTGTTCAGCTCCCTATAGTCCATACACAACCTCAGGGTTTCATCCTTTTTCTTCACAAACAACACCAGGGCTCCCCACGAGGATGTACTGGGTCGGATATACCCTTCTATAATAGTTCGTCCAGTTGTGTTTTTAATTCCTTAAGTTCCGCCGGTGCTATACGATAAGGAGCCTTAAAGATGGGTGTGGCTCTGGGGGTCAAATCGATACAAAATTCTACTTTCTTGAGGGCTGGCATACTGGGGATCTCCTCAAAAAAATATGTCTGGGAGTTCCCTCACTACTAGGATGCCCTCAAGGGAGGATTCGGTACCTTCGGTTTTCACTACCTTACACAGGAATCCCTGGCATCCTCTGCCTTACAACTTGCAGGCTTTCGTCACGGATATCAGTTTCACTCCGCTCTGGGTCCCTTACTTTTATGCACCACTTTCTCCCCTTTGGGTCCCCTTAGGGTGATTTTTCGTCTTGGACAGTCTATCTGGCCCTAATGTTTGTCTAACCAATCCATCCCAAGAATGACCCCAAAGTCAGTTAACTCAAACCTATATAGGTCTGCCAAGAACTCATGCTCATACATTCTAATAGGGCAATCCTCATACCATTCCTCACATATTACAGTCTTCCCATCAGGGAGAATCACATATAGCAAGGAGAATTTACAGGTGGGGACTAGCCCTAATGCCCCAACCAGTTTAACAGAAATAAAGGAGTGCATAACACCCGAATCAAATAAAACATCTACTGGTTGAGTTTGGATAGAAAAAGTACCCGTTACAATGTTTGGAGCATCCTCTACCTCCTCCTTTCGAATCACGTAGACTCTACCCCTATTGTTTCGGGGCGGTTGGTTGGGAGGTCGGGCCTGAATCTGCTAAGGTGCCCGGTTCTGTTGGTTGGGGTTGGCCGCCTGCCCACCCCTGTGCTGATAAGGTTGGTGGGGTCCCTGTCCCTGTCCTTGTCCTTATCCTTGTCCCCCATGACTTTGACCGGTAGGAGGTGGGGGGTGTGGGTAGTCACAGATCTGATGTTGAGGGCTTCCGTAGCGGAAATGCCTCTTAACTGAACGACATTCTCGGGCGTAGTACCCCAACTTCTCGCGGGCATTGCAGGTCACTTTAGGCCGCGCATTGGGGTCCTGCTCTTCTCAAGCATTGTCGTTTCAGTACTGATTCCCAGAAGACCTCTGGACGGCTCTGGTATTGCTCTTGCGATTGGAAATTTCCTCGGTTATCCCCCTTCCTCTTAACTCTCCACTGTTCGTTGAAGTGGTTGCTCCTTTCCTTCATTGCCCTTTATACGTTGATTGCAGTATCATATAGATTGTAGGAGGTGTATTGGTGTACTGACATCCTCTCCTTAATAGTGGGATTAAGTCTGGCTTCAAATTGGTTCATCTTCAGCCTCTCGTCAGCTACGAAGTTCGGGGCAAATCGAGAGAGCTCCATAAACTTCAAGGCGTACTCCAGTACGCTCATGCTCCCTTGTTGGAATTGTATGAACTCATTCTCTTTGGCTTTCTGGAGGGAGATGGGATAAAAATGATCCTTAATCAACTCCTTGAACTTGCCCCGGTTAAATCCTACTTGTACTGCCTCTCCTTCACTGTGGCCCACCATAGGTCGACCTTATCCTTCAGGTAGAACACCGCAAAACCCACTTTTCACTCCTCGGGGCACTGGAGAGTATCGAACAACTTTTCTATACTCCTAATCCAGTCCTCAAAAGTTTTATGGTCAGGGATACCATTGTAAATGGGTGGGTTATGACTCGTAAGTCTCTTGAACATAAGGGAGTTATCCTCCTCGACCCTCTTCTCTTTGACTTCCATCAGCTTCTGCAGTTGTTCGTTCTGGAGCTGTGGCTGCTCCCCCTGCTTTTGCAACAACTCTAGCAGCAGGAGGTTCGTAAGGTCTGCTCCAGTAGGTGGGTTGGTCTCCTCCACCTGATTGTGGGATCCATTCCCATTCCTGGGGCGTAGAGCTTCTAATCGTTCCCTAAAGGTCGACGTGGGGATCTCCGGGTTCACGGGGATTCTCAAAACGGGGGGAGGTCTGGTTTGAGATTCTTCATTGTTTCCCACCATCCTGTTCGAAAAATAAGTCCGGTTTAGTTCCTCTCCTAATAGTTCATGCCCTATGTACTACTAAAGTTTAATAACGTATCACATACTAGTGTATCACGCAATATTTTACAAGTTTTCAATCACATCACGTTGCCACATCCACGTAGTCCAACCACCACATCACATGCTCATACATTACACATTATACAAGCATTACATTCATATGTTTCACGTACTTCACAAATAAAGAACGCTGACATCCCGATAACTCAAAAGATTTCATTGCATAGAATTCAAAATCATAGGTGTTCCATACTAATACTCCTTATTACATCATAGTTTATAGCATTATTAGCCCACAGGGGCTTCATAACACAACAGAAAGATAACTAAACAGCATAGTCCTAGAAAGCAACACTTTTAAGCAACTACTAGCTTCTACTGGTCAGGGGCATCCATTGGGCAGGTACCTCAACACATACAATCAGATCTTCCCCGCTTCCAGCGGGGGACCTCAAGCTCGGGTTGATCCTTATCTAGGCCTTTTTCCTGATCTTCCTCCATCTACTATTCTTCCTCTGGGTCCTCGCCCTCTAAGGGGTCCTCCTCGGGTTCTTCATCCTGTAAAGGCTCTTCCTTACGTCCTTCCTCGGGGTCTTCTCCCCCTATGGGGTCCTCCTCGGGGTCACTCTCCTCTAAAGGTTCCTCCATGGGGTCTTCCTTTAGATCTTCCTCAGGGTTTTCTTCCTCCATTGGATCCTCCTCGGGATCACTCTCCTCTAACGGTTCCTTCTCGGGGTCTTCCCCTGGGTCTTCCTCGAGTTCATACTTCGCTGAGGATTCCTCACCCCCTAGGTCTTCCTCGGGTTCATACTTCGCTGAGGGTTCCTCACCCCCTGGGTCTTCCTCGGGTTCATACTCAACTGAGAGTTCCTCTCTAAGGTCCCCCTCCCCAATGGGTTCCACCTCCATCTCATCCTTACTACCCCTAAGCTCGTTCTCCCCGACCGACTCATCATCCTTGGTATCCTCCTTTGGTGGTGGTGGTGGGGTGTCATCCTCAGTGTCAGGGATAGGAGGCTCATCATAGGGACCTATGTCTATAAGGCAATCCACCAATTCACCCATAATGATCTCCATAGGCACCCACTCACACAAACAACATCCGCCGTCGACATGGAACGACCTAAGTTTGGGGTGAAGCCTCTTAACCCTGAAATGCCACAATGGGTCTCTCTTAAGGGTTAGAAGGAAGAATAGGGTCTGATTGTGGACAAATCTCAAGCAGTCGTTTGGGATTTCTTCCAGTCTTGCCTGCAAAAAGGTGTGGACCCACTCTAAATGGCTTTCTAAGATAACTTCGGGCATCTTCCCCATCCTCTCGTAGCGGTAACGCCGCCCCATGCACCCACAGTGGTGAGTCGGGTTCATCGTAGTCATCAATAGGTTCACATCAGATGCACGATTACAAGCAAATTAAGCAAACATATACAAACATACTCCCCTTGCCCCGTCCTACCCTCACACTCTGAGTAGTCCTTAGGTCTACAAGTTTTAGTTCCTAGTTTCTTATAGTCTTTTAGGCGAGCCTTCAGGTCAGTCAACCTGGGCTCTGATACCACCTTGTAACACCCCGAATTTCTAATTTCATTTCTTTATTACCAATCATCAACCTATGTGGCAGCGGAACCTAGGTTGGGGTGTTACTGCCGTATTTCCTTGTTGGAAATACCAGGATGTGTATCGAATAGAAATTAATACAAAGTTTCTTCATAATACTTCAATTTAAAGGATTCAATCATTAATAAACAACTATCAAATTGAAACAATTGTTTAATGAAATCCATTCTCTAAATAACTAAAGATTGGTGTCCTTCGGTTAAGTGTCAGGCCCTCGCTCCACCTTTGCTGCCCCAGTCCTATGCAAAACTAGCTCACCTGAAAATAAAACATTTTATAATAGGTGAGATAAACTCAGTAAACAATCACCCCTAATAGTCAAACTATACACACAAATTCATTTCAAAAGCATTTTAGGGGTAGGAGAACAATAAGGCCACACTTACTCGTTTTCCATTAGTGCAATCGTCCATTCTTACATGATCTCGGTGAGGTACACAATTTATTTGAGATTCAACCATTATAATCAGATTTAAGGGTGAGCAACCTCACTAGGTCTCATGGCCTGTGCTTGGGTTTAGCACAGCTGCTTAACTCAATCATGGCCTATCGCCGACTATGATGGTTACCGCTTACCCATTCCCTGGCCTACCTTCATCATGGATGGTTACTGCTATCCTGACCCACGTCCCAACAGGGCACGTGGCCACTCACATGCATGCATTATTTCCTGGGGAAGGCTATTGGCCTTCAATCAACATAACCAGTTAACAATCTCACCTAGCCTTTATAGTTGCTATTATCCTTATCCAATTTGCAAGCCCATTTTAATATGCATAACTAATTCAAATTCAATCCGATCTCCAAGGGCATTACCATGATACACAACTTACATTGACATAGCACAATCATGCAATCCCAGCTACACAGTTACGTTCAATTAACTCACGCTATAACTTCATTAAATCAGTAACTAAATCAATTCTTACCATATTCAGTGCACACATAATTTTTCAAGTAACTTGGGGAAGGGTTAGGGCATGATTGTTAACTAGAATCCGTACAACTTATGGGCTTGGTTACTAGTTTAGGCCTACTGCTCCGTACCTAGGTTCATGGGCCAAAACTCTAGCCCCTACCCCACTTATAGGAATTTTTCTACAACTTTTACCCATGCCTAGAGTTCCCAATCATAGCCCAACTCTGGATCCAGATTCAGCCAGGACCTGGGTCCAACTTCCAGAACCTGTAACTTTTGGTTTCGATGTCAAAAATTCAATTTCTTGCCCATTATGGAAAGGTTAGTCCGTCTTCTACACTTCTTATGTTTAGGGTTTTATCAGAATCTAGCCTAAATTAGGTCGGTTTTCTAATTTTTTTGTGGTGTCACTTACTATTTTGATCTGAACAGTCCCCAGTAATTCGACCATAACTTGGGCTACACTACTCCAATTTGTTCTATTCAAAAACTAAGTTGCACGAAACACTCTGATGCACCCACTCTAAAACCTTCACAATTTTTGGCCTACTGCTCTGTCCTAGCTGAATTTTTAAAGTCAGTATATGTGTGGTTCTCATGCCCAGCAGGTTTTGCCCATAACTGTTTCGTCCCCAACACATGCCCTTAGCTCGTTTTTTCATAAAGTTTACTTACAGCTAACCGATGGCATCCCCATCAGCCCTACTCTACTCCTTCATAGTCTAGGTCGAATAAAAATCAAAACTTTCAATTAAAACGATTAACAAATAGTCTCTTTAGGCTTTGATGCGATTTCAGAAGAGGAGCGATTGAAACGTCGAAACCTTAGAGTTTTAAATGTGAAAAATCATAAAAACTCAAATTAAATGTTTCCCACTTGAAATCCACATCAAAACCATGAATTAGAAAGAAAATACAAGAAAAACCCAAACTTTTTGGGCTATGCATGCGGTGCATGGGGGTGCACCTCACTTACCACCAAGAGGGAGGGAGGAGGCAAGGGTGGCGGCTTGATGGCTAGCCGGCGGCGACTTTGCCCAGGGTCACGACGAAGGCCACGACTTGAGGGTAGGCATGGCTAGAGAGAGAGGGAGTTAGGGTTGAGAGAGGTAGAGAGCTAGAGAGAGAAGGGTAGAGAGGGGGTGTTTTGCCGTGGGTTTTGGGGGGAAGAAGGGAAGAAATTGGAAAAAAGGGCGGGCTCACGGCTGCTAGGGTACAGAAAGGGTTTTCCTTTTTTTTATTTTTTTTTAAAAAACAAAAGACCAGACCTTAAATAATTGGAAAGAAAAATCTTGGATCAATCTTAGCTACCATTGCGAAAAATCTTGGATCAATTTTAGCTAATTGGGTCCTTAGATAAATTTTAAATATAAAGGAGTGAATAATAAAAGTACTATAAATTTTAAATAATGCCAATGAAGCTTTAAATCTAAACTTCAATGAATTTGGTACAACGTAAAACTTTGAAAACAAATTAGAGGGAAAAAAAGAAAAAAAATATTTAAGTTGACTTGGATCTTGAGGGTCGGTCCATGTCGCCTGATTTCCCCATATTAGATTTATGGGGTTTTACATACTACCCTACTTAGGAAAATTTCATCCTCGAAACTTCAATACACTGCGACAATCGCTATTCTTACGAAAGTCACTTCTAGGGGTTTTACAGTACTTGAACCCTTGTTGCTTCCATTGAACTTAACTGACCTTGCTAAGCCAAGCTGCTTTGCCAAGTGCTTATTCGGATCAGAATTTTGGCAGCGTGTAAGGGAGGGCAAAGCATGTTGGGAAGACTTGTGGTAATTTGTGGGGTTAGTTAACAATCCTTAAGGTCATTTCTGGTAATAATTTGCGACCCATATTTCCCGGAATATTTCTTCGCAAAAAATCAAATTTAAACTTCCCTTAATTGGTTTGGAATGGTTGTAAAATCCGCTAAAAATTTTCCCAATTCTACCTAATTTACCCCAAAATCCTTCTATGGCCTTTATTGAATCATGATTTCAAAAATAATAATAATTTACATTTCTAATTCTCATGTAATCTCTGTCTTTGTGTCTCCCACACTATCTCCCTCCCTTTGTTTCTCTGTTCTTTGTTGCCAAACACCAATCATCAATGACGAATGCACTGACTCGATTGTTGTATCCTACCACTCCACTAGGTGCCACTAGTCACTGCCCATTCCCCGTTCTCAGTGTTTGTCTCAATCCCCTATACGTTTCTCCCTCTTCTTCTTTTCTAGTCTCCTTTGTCATTAGCCAATGACATACTAGAACCACACCTTTAGCATCCACACTCTCTCCTCATTGGTTCTCTTTCGTAGTGGTGATTGTAAATACGTGATTAGGGTTATTGAAACTCAAATATTAAAAAAAAATTCTTAATGCAATCTCCTAAGCATTGAGTAATTTGTCGCTAATCCATCTTTATGAATTAATTTCTAGATTTTAGAGTGGTTAGGAGAGAAAGATCCCCATCTTGACTATTCATTTCCAACCCTCAAAGGTAATTTCTCACATATCTCATTCCTCTAGCCTTCCACTAGTCTTGTTAGAGTTTCTTTGTAGTAATTGATGTTTATGATTGATTAGAGACTAAATTCATGGTTAGTAGTTAATGGGTATAATAATTGATGCATGAATAATGTGTTTAGAAAGAGCCCTCAATGTTTGCTTGCATTAACCTCAAGTTGAAAAGTTCCACAAAAATTATAGGCTTGTCTAAAAATCATTAAAAAAAACATGGAGAACTAGATCAATGAGTCTATTATACTAGCAATCTATAATATTAGAAAACTTGAATAACCTAATTTGGACTTAAAACTAGGGAGATATGAATTTTCTCCCGCAAGTGCATAAGCCTAGATTGGAATTGACGTGTTGAGAAACATGGATTTTTGGGATACTTCTTGTTATTATTTGTAGTTGATTTAAAATAAAAATTACAGCAAACGTCTAGATCTTTCCAAATTATTCTTAACTACCTCGATTCAATATCATAAAGCCAAGTTATGTATGTATAATTTAGGGCTAAAAACTTGCTAGAAAAGGATTTTATGTACATTAGCTTGAAAGTTTAACTAGTGGTTAGTAAATAAGGAAAATAATTATTTAAATTATTTTAAGTGCTTCAAAATAATTCTTTGGAGTTTGGTTGTGAAAATTTTCAGCTGTAGGAATGGCTTGGGTTAGTTGGTCGATTAGATTAACTTGGGTTGGCTCATAACATGAGCTAATATTTTGTCATTGGGTCCCTTCAATTTCAGACCGAGCTCAAACTAGGGTTTTGCACTTTATCAAGATAATGTCTATGACCTAACTCTCATGTGGTGCAATTTTTAAATATGTTTTGGGTGTTTTCTAAATTATATTGTGAAATGGCATGCAAAAGGGGATCCTATGTGAGAAACTTGAACTATTCTGGGGGACTCTATTTTGATTTTAAAATACTGCTAACCATTGTAATGTAATTATATCTTTTATAAGTAGTTCATGTTTTTTGCTGGATATTTGAAATGATTTTAATTTCTATGCATATTAGATTGGGCTTAGTAGAAGCCAGTAGATCTTATTCATAAAATATTAATTATTAAAAGTCAAAAGATTATGGGGAGTTTTAGGAGGGTAGCTTTAGAGATCAAGATAGTGTGACCCTAATATTGAGATACGATTGTCTAGTCAAGTTAATGCACGTAAGTTTTTCGGGTATGTGACATGGTAAACTGGTGTATGACAAGTTATAAGTACTCCAGGGTGGTATCCCATGAATTAGTTTTGTGGAAGATGATGAGGCGCCTGTACCTACTGGGCTTGGTTGCTAATTGATGTGTGGGAGTCTCTGACCCCAAGCTTAGCTTCAAGTTCTTTCCAAGAATGAAATTAACAATCTGATTAGCTTGGCATTGGCACTTAGTTGAGCTTTTTTTTTTTTTTTTTGTGTTTTTAGTGTTGATGGTTGAGAAATAAATGGGATAGGAATGGGATAAAGGTAACCCATCACCTAAGCTAGGAAATCCACTGACCAATTCATAAAGGCAATGCCACTAGAAATGATTTAAAGTGTTCACTCACTAAAATTGGCTCACATTGAGTTGGTCTAATAAAATTTCAATAGAGAAATTTGTAGCAACTAAACTTAGCTCTTTTTCATTCATCAAGTCTCCCACAAAGTTGAAAAAAGAAGACCTTATAACATAGGACCATGTTTCTATAGCAAGCTAAAAAGTTTCTTTCATGCTTACGAAACCTCTTATCAAGATTAAACAAAGTTAATCACAAACCAAAAGTTTATCTAAACTAATTACATGAATGAGTGTAGCTAATATAAGATGTAAACACATCAAATACATGCTTAAATGTAAGTAAATATATTAAGATAGAAAAAACACAATGCCAAGGTCAAAATTTGTGCTTTGCTCTAGGTGCGCTTTACTACAAGCCAATCAATTGCAAGTTGGACTTATCCTTAACATTATTGGCCAACTTGTCTTCTAAAGTTGAGTTCATCACATAGATGTGTTCTTGAGTGTTTTCTTGACTTTCCCATGAGGGTGGACATGACCTGGAGCAAAACAAGGGAGGAAAAGTGCAATCACTAAACTGTGCAGATTATGTTTAAATGCCATGTTAATGACTAATTTTGTCCTAACCAACTTGTTAATCAAAATGATATTTATGCCTGATTTTTTTGCATGGAAGGCTAAATTATGATGTTAAATAACACCTCAAAACAAAAATATTATTCTAAATTACATTTTGATAGCTAGTCAAACCGTTCTTCTAAACTGGGTAGAATCAGGTTGAAACTACTCACCTTGTTGTTCTGCCGTCTTTGGGTAAAAAAGAATTAATTTAGCCAAAATTTATCACTATATGAAAGTATAAATTTTTAAGAATACAAAAAATATAACAATTATACACTCATAAATCACCAGGAAATAAGCTACCCAAAACAGTTCACAAAATTGGGCCAAAATTGCACAGGCTGACTTTGTGGTAACTAGATGACCTCCAAGAGTATCATTTACCCTTGATTTATCTTCATGATAGGATACCTTAGAATGTTACATAGGATGGCAAATAATAAAAGCAAACCCAAATTAGGTTTTGGTAGGTGAACTAACTCAACTTACAACACTGAACAAAATGAAACCAATCCTGCATAGGCTAACTTATGCCTACTGAATTACCTTTAAGGACTATACAATTTTACTGTTTTATAATTCTCAAGGTGTCTAATTTCACATGATTGAATTAAACTTTGGCTAAGTTGATTCATTTTTGCTCAAAAATATTAGAATTGCAAGTGAAAACTTTTAACTTGATTTTACCCAATTTGAAAGAATGGGTTTGACCAATTATCAATCCTAATTTTGGACTAATATTTTGGTTTGGGCATTAGTTAACATCATAATGAAGCCTCAAATGCAAAAACAAGTAGGCCTAAATATCATTTTGGTTGCGAGCTGATTGGGACAAAATTTATTATTAATAAAGACTTAAGCTCTAATCTGCACAATTTAGTGATTGCTCATGTTCCTTCCATTTGTCTCCCTAATTCATTTCCAACCTGATAAGAGAGCCAAGAAAACACCCAAGAACACAACCATGTGATGAACTCCACTTCAGAATACAAGTTGGTTGATAATGTATGCACTTGATTGGCTTGCAGCAACGTGTACCTCTAACAATCCACAACTTTTGACCTTGGCAAGGTGTTTTTGCTTTCTTAATGTATTTACTTACCTTAAGCATGTGTTTGATGTATTTGGTTCTTGCATTAGCTAGATTCATTGATGTGATCAGTTTAGCAAAACTTTCATTTTGTCATTAGTTTTGTTTAGACTTGATTAGATGTTTCCTAAGCATGAAGGAACCTTTTTGGCTTGCTGTGAAAGCTTGGATTTATGTTATAAGGTATCCTTCTTTTAAGCGTTCTAGAAGAATTAATAAATGAAAAACAACCAAGTTTTCTTCCTACAAATTTCTCTTTTGAAATCATACTAAACTGACTTAATTTAAGTTAATTTAGTGAATTAATCCTTTAAATCAATTATGATGGCATTTACTTTATGAATTGGTGGGTGCATTTCTTAGCTTGGGTGATGGCTTAGCCTTTATACCATTCATATCTCATTTATTTCCTGACCATTATAACACCAAAAACACAAAAGAAAAAAAAAATGCTGAACTAAGCACCAATTACTCATTCTTAGAAAAGAGTTAATGCTAGGCTTGGGATCGGGGACTCCCACGCATCACCAATGAAATGAACTTAATTAATGGTTTTCTGTAATAGGTAAAAATGAATTGCATTATGGGTTGTTACGAATGGAAACTTTCCTTATTTTCAAAATTGTCTTAAATCTTTCCCTCAGCCCAAAAAGTTAAAATGATTTTGAAGTCGTGGTTAACTGTTTAGGGTAATCACTATTGAGCTCCATCTCACTATTTGAACTATTTTGTTTTCATGCATTGATGATTCGTATAGGGAAAGGCATTAGTGTGAGGATATGATGTCATTCAATACAATCGACTTGTTAAGCTCATATCTTGAGTTAAAAATCGACTTTCACTTCTATAACATGAGTTTGACTTTGTTAAGTTTTTTTTTTAATTTAATGTTTTGCCTTGCATTTCTTTCAAGAAATACGAAATAGTGCCTGATTAGGAAATCCATTACATTAATTAGATTAAATATTAAAAATAAAAGAAATTAGGATCTTCAAAGCGTTACATTAACAAATCTTGTGGGTTAGATAATCATATACTTGTCCACCTGTATAAAAAGTGTTCACACATGCACAAGAGAGGGAGAGAGAAACAGATAAAGAAAGAGGAAGGGAAAGGAAGAAACTCAAACTAAACATAACCCTTGTACACAGTTCTTCACCCCAAATTTCCTTAAATATAAGCTTTTGGATACTGAATTTTTGTTTGTTACTATATTGATTAATGCATCTAATTTGTCTTACATTTAACAATCCCTATAGTCTTCATCTACTTTAGTCTCTATATAGAATTTAGATTTATTGGTCCCAAGGTGGATCAGGTTACCCTAGACGGTGATGGAGATAGGTTTAGATCTCAAAACAAGATCGACAGCTTTGCAATATGATCTATGCTAAATAAATGTTTCTAGGCAGAATCTTTTTGTGGTTTAAGGTTAATATCAATCAAAAGGATGAAGAAAGGGAATGAAAGGGGATGGAGAAGAACAATAACAAACTTACACCAAAACAAGATTAAAACAACACTAGTTAAGTTGGATAGTTAAAAAACTTCTTTGTGGCACAGCATGAGCACCACATGAAGTCACTCTTGGGCTTTCTCCTTAATCCTTCTAAGATACTAAAACACCACTTGGAAAAAGAAAGAAGACCTAATAGGGAATTACTATGGCAGACCAAACTAAAGGTACAATACTTAGGAGTTTAGACACAAGAAAATCCACTCTTACCCATTAAGTTAAACACAACTAATTTTCATTCATCAACATAATCTGAATGATTACATCTTCAGAGGATGCAAAGGAGGCTTAAAATAGCTGTTAAACACAAGAAAAAGACTACAAAAATACAATCAATTACAATTTAGAGAACAAAAAGAAAGAAGGTACAAAAGGTAAAAGTGACATCCAAGATGTTGATTTCAGCTCATAAGGTCCGATTTTAAAAGCTCATATCTGCCAAACCACTTGTCCAAAATAATTATAACAGGACTTGTGAGAAAACTGAGGATCTAAGGTTTCATATGGCTACTTTGGACCCCCATTGGCTATACCATTTGAGAGTTGCATTGAAATAATCTAAGTGGTCCCAACTAGATTTGGGCTGTATGGCTTTTAGAGTTTATCTCCTTTTTTTTAATTTATATTGGTAGGTAATTTAGCCTTGATTTTTATTAATGATCTAAAAATAAACATGTTGAGGACCCTATTAAGCCAAAACTTTTAAATGAGGTTTAGGCTTAGCTGATTAAGCTCACAAACACAGACCGAAAATTACTCCATTTGAGCTGCTTTTGCAGTTTGAATTTGAGAAGACTTTTGGCAGGGAAAATGAAGTCCTATGAAAATTGTAATTTTCTTTATTAGAAATAAAACTTGTTCATATTAAACCATTTACTTTTGAATTAGCTTAAACAAAATAGGCTTTATGTTTAGACAAATTGTCGCCTTCACAGACTATGGTCCAATTTCGGCTGCTTGTGTCTCTATGCTTCCTTAACCAAAATGAGTGATTTCATTTTTGAAAGTTGCTTTAAACTATTGCTTTTATATGGAAAAATTCAATCCATAATCTTCATTGTGTTCATCCTCTATTATGGTAGAATATGAAGCAGTCTGCTGCAGTACCTTTCTGGATAGGTTGTATGTTCTTGTTTCTCACTCTATCCAATGATTAACTTTTCTCAAAGTAATACTATTGTAAACTTGACTCCATAATATTTCAAATGATATATCTTGGGAACCAAATGCAGCATAATAATATAAATAAATAAGCAAAAGCAATAGAGCTACCAGCTGGACTCTTGGACAGATTTAGCACTTTAGCTTCTAAACCTTATTTCGCAACCACAACTTGACTTATCTTGAGATAACTGACGTGAATGAAAAATGAGCTCCATTAGCTTCCCAAAAAGACCTTAATGTACATTGAGTTGAGACCATGAGTTGCACAAAAAATCAGGCACACACTGAACTAGCTTAGGCTGATTTTAAGCATGGTTTTGTTATCCCTTTGAAATGCTTTTGATCCCCACTTATAAAGCCCATTTTAAAAATGGAACCTAAATTTCAAATAAAACTTTATAAAATACCTTTTATCAGAAAAGTCAAATAATAAAGCCAAAAGATGGTGTTGCTAAGTATGCATTTAAGACTACGTTTGTCACCATGGAAAAAGATGTTTGATGATGGTCTTGGGTCTGATGTATGTATACATCAAATGGGCTAAAGAGGGTGACAATCAAAAAGCAAGCAATTTAAAAGCTAACTTCGACGATATAAAAACAATAAGCACAAATTAGACATAAGATATTATAAAGTGCACAAACAAATTACTTAGAGATCATGAGCCTGATAGAGATGTAAAGGAGTCTGTAAAATCCTGAAAATTCATATTTATAATTTTTGAAGAAATAACTATTGTGATTTTAATTTCAGAAATTTATCGTTAATTATTTGAGCTCATATGTTGTAGTTTACTATTGGGCCTTTGAAGAATTAGAACTTTAGACCAAGGCCAAAATCCCTTATTCTTGACCCAACCCAAAACTTTTAATAAAGAAAATTAATAAATTTTCATTTAATAAAATTTAGATTTAATAATTTTGGTTTCTATCCTAAATTCATTTAATAACTACATAGTATTTTGGAAAAGGATATTCAAAATCGACCTATATCATTTTGTTGCCCAGAATTTCACTAAAAGCCCTTGTCTTAGTCAACCAAAAAAAAAAAAAAAATGTTGGGGGTTTTTTTTTCCACGCAAAATAGACTATTCCCTCTTTTCTTCTCTGACATCACTCTGCACCTTCTTCTCTCTCTCTCTCTCCCCCCCTCTCTCTCTCCCCCTCTCTCTCATACAAACACACACACATCCCATACATACACAGACCCTAAATACTATTGATTTGAGTTTTGATCCAAATTTTAAATTTTATTTCTCTAGTTCATGTTCATTTTATAACAAAGTAGATTTCTAAGTAATCTGTACAGGAAATTTGAAATACTTAATTTGGACATACAATAAGTGAGATATGACATTTCTCTCAAGATTGCATGAAGCTAAACTAAAACTGATGTAGTTAGATTTTTGGCATAATTTTGGTCCCCTAGTGTCATATTTTATTGTTGGTCCAAAAAAAAGGTTATAATACACATCTAGATCTTTTCTAGAGTGTACTCATTTGCTTTGATTAGATGTCAAGAAGTCCAGTTATGGCCTTTGGAAGTTAGAACTCAAAACTAACTGAAAACTGAATGCTTGCTCTTTTGGTTTAGAACTCAAAACTAACTGAAACCTGGATGTTTGCTCTTTTGGTTAAAAGGTTAATCTTGGTGAATAATTTCAAAAGTAATTGGCAAAATTGTTTTTAGGTGCTATAAAAGAATAAGTTTTGGGCTTAAGGGTAAATTCTGGAATTATGGGTCTTGTTGGGCCATTTGGGTTGTGAGAGTACTTCTTAGCATAGCCTGAGTAATGATATACTATTTTCATTGGTTAGGTCCATCAAGTTAGAAATCGAGCTCAAGCTAGTACTTGGTATATAACAAGTCCATCCCCTAACTACCATTGCCTGCCCTTTTAAATGTGGTTTGGATCGATGTTGCTAAGTTGTTTATCCGACATTATATTTTAAGGGGAGTTTATGTGTAAAACTTGAACTGCAATATGTGATTTTATTATATTTTTTAAAAGTAAGATATTGTGTTGCAATTGATTACTTATGATTAAGTTGTTCATATTTAAAAGTTGTTTGATTAAGTTAATAGAATTTTTTACTACTATGGGTTGGAATGAACCTACTCATAAGATGCTACATATAAAAGTGACATAACAAGGCGAGTTTGCAAGAAGGTGGCTCCCAAGATTAGGGCCAAATTGCCCTAATACTTAGACAGGATAGTCTCATTAGGTTAAATCATGTGATTATTCAGGAACATGCCATTGTTGATGGACGTAAGCCAAGTCATGGGTACGATAAATTTGGGACCCATTAGATCATTTGGCAGAAGGCCATGAGACCCTCTGGTGGGTCACTTGCCAATAAATAAACTTTGCTAATAGTTGAATAATGGATGAGAATTAACCATCTAATAAACTAGAAATGGCACAAATTAACATTACTTCAAACTATTTGAATTATTTCCCTCTCACTCTCAAATATTTGAAATGAATTTAAATAGTGTTTCGCTGTTAGGGGTAAGCTTTATTAAGCTCCATCTCACTCTTCTAAATGCTTTGTTTTTAGGTGCTAATGAGCTTCATGGGGATGGTTTTAGAATGGGCGGCAATGTTACGAATGGAACTCAAATGTTTAGCTCATAATGTATACCTTATATCAAATTTGACTTTCATTATAAAAGTTTGAGTTGTTTAGTTTAAATGGTTAATCTTACTTTCCTCCTTGTATTTCTTCTGATAAATACGGTAGTAATGTCTGATTGAGAAGTTCGTTGTATTATTTAGGTTAAATTTTAGAAATAAAATGAATTAGAATCTCGAGGATGTTACATAGAGAATGCATATGTTCACCCCATCCAAAAGGATTATGTGTTCATCTGAGGCTCTCCCTTAGGATTTCGACATCTTAATTAACTCTTCTGGAACTGCAACTCATTAGGGTTTATTCTTGAACTCCGATAATTTGTTTAAGGTCCCTTACGAGCATATGTGCTTAAAGTCTCTCTTAGGATGTCAAAACTCACTCTAGAACTCTATTAATCTACTCAAGGTTCCTTGTGTGTACACTTGCCCAAAATCTCTCTTAGGCTAATTGTCATCAAGTCAAGGTTCGTTTGAGCTTCAACAATTTAGTCAAGTTCCCATATAAGCATATTTGAATAAAGTCCCTCTTAAGTTTGCTGACAATACATCATTGCTTACACTTGAACTTTCACTGTATACTGAAGGCCCCTTGTGAGTTAATTTACTAAAATTCCTCTTAAGTTAGGAACACTTATTTGTCTACAAAGGATTCTGGCAACTCTCCTACCTCAAAAATATCATAAGTGTACGAATATGATTTACACGGAAAACAACTCAAGTATAATGAACACTTAAGATAATATGGGAATCACTCAATGTGTTACCTGCACCCCTATTCAACTACCTAAGTCTTCTATTCATGGAGCTCTTGGTGTTAAAAGACCATTGGAGACATCAACTAGTCATTGGAATAAACTAGCCTTGCATTGGCTACTGATCTTCACTTGCTAGAGGTCATCAGGGTCTCCAACCTTTTTTGGAATGTTGATTTGCGACCAAATGTGTGAAGACAAATCTTCATCTTCTTCAACTGGTTCCTCAAGTTAATTTTAGCTTAACTTATAAAGTATTACATAAATAGGCCATTTGAAACCAATACAAGATGATAACTTTGAACTTTTTCAACCTCAACGACGACAACTGGCTATTTCAATTTGATTGAGTTATGAGGGTCAGAAGTTGTTCCTTTCCTATTTCGATGAGACTTTTTGAACATTAGAATAAAGTAGTTTTTGGCTTTAAATCTCCTTTTACTTATGCATATTAAGCTCATTCCAGATACAAATCCAAACCAAGTTAATGCTCAAATACTTTCCTTACTAGGATATGAAAAACGTAATAAATATGAGTTATTTTAATAAATGTGTTTTTATATTTATGCTCAATCATTAGCAATGAATGATCAATATTCCATGAAATATATGATGAAAGCATATTAAGAAAATGTCCTAAAATTTTAGTTTTTACTGAATAAATTTGTTTATAAATTTCCAAGTGCAAAAACTATAGTTGATGCTATTTTCATATTTAATTAATTAAGCATAGTAATTTCTACATTGTTGAAACTAAATCATCCTTGTAGATTCCAGGTGTTGCAATGGCTCATTTGAACTTTTGTTAAGGGCAGCCTGATTCTATGTTGTAAATGATGCCGATGCTTTGGAACCTACTCAATATAGGTTCTTTATACCATATTCAGAGTAGGAAGACTTGACTATGACAAACATACTCATATTAACTTGATTTAATTCATGGGAAACTATGATTAAAGTGAAGATGATTAATGACATAATGTATGAGTTTTAAGAATTCATGATGAGTCAATAAGCAAACAGATGAATTTAACTTTCAGTCAAAACTAGCATATCAAGTATTGAGTTGAAGTAACTCTGCTTGACTCTATAATAAGGTTAGGGTTGTTTGATTTTAAGATATTCTAAATTCCGTTAGGTTCATGCAAAATTAATTTAACACTTGTTAGCACTTAGCAAAGTATGTCTAACTCAGCTTAAACAGATATAACAAAACATATATGTCAAATCCATATAAAGAATAGCATATATAATCTTACTTGTCTTCTTTAGCTCAATAAATAGGTTTAAGCATATCTGTTGCATGATATTAATACTTAACTAGTTCAATGATCATCAATTACGCAACCACATAAGAGCGTCTAAATTATAAAAGAAAGGTCCATGCCAAGATCCTTTGATTGTGGCTCAATGTTGGACAACTTTACATGCATGCCAAGGTCAATACTTCTAAACTTAATTGATTATATTATGATCGTAATGAACACAAGTATGGTGTAAGTTGGTTATTGTAAAGCTATTTAAGAAAAGAGTATATTAAATCCAATAATCACTTGTCTCGTTCACTAGATAGTCGTGCTATAATATTGTCCGCACAAATATGTAACTTAATCATGAAGATAACCAAGTTATCAGCATAAAACATGTTAAAATAATAGATGACAGGTATATATGTCAAAGTCAATCAGTTATTAGCACATGTTAATTTCAGATGACTCTGAATATAACTCAAAACTAAGTGGAAAAACATTTAGAGGTAAATGAGTTTAGAATCAATATCACTCATTTAGCTATTAACGGATTTAATCTACATATTTAGAATTTATTGAACCAAATTCACAAAGAATATTATACACATAATGGGATAATTAACCAAGACTTAATTAGAATAATTATGCACATATTTTCTATGCTAAATATTAGTAAAAGTAATGAACAAGTGATATAGATTTGCCACTTCATACATTATAACTCCGAATTGGTTCAACATCATCAAAATCAAAATTACTTGCTGATTAATAGAATTGCATTTTTTTTTCTTCCAAAGCTAATAATGCTTATGGTAGAAGACGCAATCTATAATACCCTCACATATAATTAAAAGAGTGACTTAAAGGATTTAAAACAACTATTCATATCAACAAAGATGACCTTCCTTTTGGAGGAACCCACTCATAAGAACCATACAATTAAGTAGGCTTGTTGTTAATCACCTGAGGGTGATAACCTTCTAAGAAGTTTTACGAGCTAGGATGGTGGTGAGGATAAAATAAGGGAAAGACATTTATTGATTTGTGAGGTTAGTTATCATTCCTTGAAGTAATTCTCGGTAATTGTTTGCTACACGGAAGGGGATCAAGGCATGGGTGCTAGGCTAATGGATAAGAGTGCTCTGGCAGTCAAATTAGTGAGGACATATAGTGAACCAAAAGCTATACCAATTCCTGTATAAGAAGAAACTTAAGTCCTTCGTGGTGCTCGGAAGCTCAAATACAAGGGCTTGATCCACGCACTGATTTGGAGCTCCTGTTTAAGTCCCTCCTAAGCATTTTGGATTCATTCTTCTCCTTATTTACAAAGCTTAATAGGGTCTCATTCTATATTGCAAATCCAAGCCAAGTCTAGCATCAATAAGCATAAGAGAAGGATTTCTAAGATTGCCTGTTCAGTTCCAATTGGATCGTCTAACTTGTTCAGCCCATTTCTCTCAAATGGCTGGGTCAAGTCTAGTGAAACTTTTTCTATATGAAACTAAAGTATTCACGATTTTATAAGACTCTTCTTGAATTAATTTTAGACCATAAACAAGGGAGTCATGGCTTAATGAATCTGACCCTGTTGCAGTGTGAACATGCTAAAGACTAGGTGCATTTAATGCATTGTAATTCTTCATTGTAGCAAGCCTCTATGCTAATAGGAATAAGCTTTCAAGCTCCTCATCTATTTTACATTGTTTTCTTACTAGTTTATTTAGTAGCTTGTTTCTTATATTTTCTATGTTAGTCTAGTAAGTTGTACTTCATATCTTCCTAAGTATGTTGCTTTCTAAGAGTAATGGCAAGCTCTATATAAGCCTTATTGCAACTAAGTTGTAAGTCAGGTTACAAGATTAGATGAATAAAAAATACAGCTTCAAGCTTTCTCTATCAAAACCTTAAGTTCTCTTTACCCTTGTGTTCAAGGTGGTGCATCTTAAGTGGAGCCTTTAGAGAATTTTGGTGGCCTTACCTTTATGTAATTCTTGGTGGATCCTTGGCTTAGTGAATGGGTTTACCTATAACCTAAGTCATATCTCAGTTCTAGTGGAAATTTATCTTCAAAGTCAAGCTACTTGCTACCCATCCATTGGTGTACACTTTAGTAGGTATTAGAGCAAATTCCAGGTTGGTTGCTTGAGTTTATCCCTCATATCTTTACTATTTCTATCTACTTTCGTCTTATCCAACCCTTAACTATAAGAGAACCTAAAGCCAAACATGAAAACCCTTAACTATCGTGCTACCATCTAATTTTCCATTGGAAGGAACTATCATGATAATGTCCTTCGTAAAGTTGTGCCTATGAGTGCTTATCATCTTCTTCTGGGACTTCCTTAGTAGTTGATGGACATGTGTTACATGATGGTCTTAAGAACACTTATACATTATATCTTGGCAAAGAAACGATTGTCTTAAACCCTTTAGAACCCAACCAAGTCCACAAAATTAACACTGGGGTGGGAAGTCAGAAAAAGAGACCTGCTTATAATGAGCGAAAAATGGGTTGAGAGAGCTCTAAGGAAGCAAAGAACATTTTAGCCTTACTCATACTTGAGAGCAATCAAAGTGAGGAAGTGCACCTTTAAACCCACTAGTTAGCTCACTCATATCCTTGTACCAAGATATCTTTCTTCAAGAACTAACCACCGACCTTCCTTCAATCTAAAGCATTGAGCACCAAATTGGCCTCGTTCTTAGTTTTTGTCTTCCTAGCAAGGTAGCATATGATGCAACCATCAAGAAACTAAAGAGCTCCAATAATAAGTTGATGAATTGATGGCTAGAGGCTATGTATGGGAAAGTATGAATCCTTGCTCAATTTTGACTTTGTTGGTACCTAAGAAGGATGGATCTTTTTCACATATATGTGGATAATAAGGCCATAAATAACATAACCATTGAGTATAGGTATCCTATACCAAGGCTTGATGATATGTTTGATGAGTTACATGGCTCCTCCATCTTCTCCAAGATTGACTTGAGAAGTGGATATCACCAAATCAAAATGAGAAAAGGGGATGAATGGAAAATGGCTTTAAAAACTAAGAGTGCACTTTTTGGGTGGCTAGTTATGCCATTCGACCTCTATAATGCTCTTAGCACCTTTATGAGACTTATGAATGAAGTTTTGAGGCCTTTTTTTGGAAGGTTTGTGGCAGTCTACTTTGATGACATTTTGGTTTACCAAAAGAGTGAAGAAGAACATCTATAATAATTGAAAGAAGTGTTTAAGGTTATAATAGTTCAAAAGCTCTATGGCAAGTTTAAAAAATGTGAGTTTTCCGCCCGAAGTCACCTTTTTAGGGGTATGTTATTTCAAAGGATGACATCTCCATGGATCAATCGAAAGTTGAAGCAATCAAGTTATCACCAACTCCCACCTCTATCACTGAAGTAAAAAGCTTTCATGGCTTGGCCTCTTTCCATGGGAGGTTTATTACGGGTTTGGGCACCCTTACTACCCGTATCGCCGAATGCATGAGAAATTTTTATTTGAGTGGATAAAGCTGCCAAAGTGCTTATGAGAAACTCAAGTCCTAATGAGGTGAAGCACCAATTATAGTTCTTCCCAACTTTGATTAAGTGTTTGAGGTTGACTATGAAGCAAGTGGAGAGGGTATAGGGGTTGATCTCATGCAAAACTAATGTCCCATTACCTATTTTAATGAGAAGCTAAATGGCTTAAGGAAGAATTACTCCAACCATTACAAGGAGTTCTACGCTTTGGTGAGGGCTCTTCATTACTAGTCACATCATTTATGACTAAGACAGTTTGTGCTACATTCGAATCCCGAGGCCCTAAAGAACTTGAATGGCCAACATAAACTCAATTGATGGCATGCTAAATAGGTTGAGTTCTTACAAGAGCCTCTTCGTTGTGGCTAAAACCAAGAAAAGGGGTGGCACAAAATATAGTGGTAGATGTAGTATTTAGATGACATTTCTGACAGTGATGAAAGCAAGGGTTCTTAGTTTCCAATTCATCATCACAAAGCTGAATAGTTTAGCCCCTACCTTAATGATTAAGAATGCAGCAAACAAAGTCTTGTACTCTCCAAGAGGGCTTCTTATTTAAGGGAAACAAGTTGTGTATTCCTAAGGCTCCTATTCAAAAACTATTAGTCAAGATGGTTCATGGGGGAGGTATGCTTAGCAATTTTGATATCAATAAGGCTATTGACATGCTTAAGAGCACTTTTACTAGCCAAAGATAGGAGGGGAGGTGCATGAAGCGATTTCCAAGCATGGTACTTATCACATGGCTAAGAGTTAATTCCATCAAGGTTTGTACACCCCGCTGCCTATTCCAAATGGTCCATGGGAGGATGTGAGCATAGACTTTATAGTTCCTTTTCATAGGACTCAACGGGGTAAAGATGTGTGGTGGTGGCAGACTATTTCTCTAAGATGGCTCCATCCATTCTTTGTGAGAAGAACGATGATGCTTCTCATATGGCTTCTTTTTAATTTAAGGAAGTTGTCACGCTACATGGTATTCCTCAAAGCATTGTTTCAGATCGGGATACCAAGGTTCTTAGTCATTTTGGAGGTGTTTTTGGTGACTACTTGGTACTAGCCTCCTTTATAACACCTCCCACCATCCTCAAATAGATGGACAGACTGAGATGACTAACAAGATCCTCGCTACATTGGTTAAAGGTTTGGTGAGGAAGAACATCAAAGAGTGGGACCTTAAGCTTCCACATGCTGAGTTTGCTTATAACTGCACTACTTCCTTTGCAGTAACCCACTCTCCTTTCAAATCATACAATAGGATCAACCCTCTAACTCCTCTTGAACTCATACCACTTCTTCTTGAGTTTAGATTGAGCCATGATGCTAAAGATAGCATAAGGGAGATAATGTACAATGCTGGAGCAAACAAAAACATCAAGGCTAGAGCCAAGATTGAGAAGGTGGAGGAGATGTACAAGGCTAGAGCAAACAAGAACCGTATGACCCTATCCTTCAATCTTAGAGATTTAGTGTCCTTACACTTGAGAAAGGAAAGGTTACGATCAAGGAGGGAAAACAAGCGCATGCCACGAGGGGCTGTGGGTGATATGGGTGTGTCATCCACCTTCAATGTGGATGATCTTACACCGTATCTAGAAAATGATGATGATTTAAGGGAAAATATCAATTGAGAAAGGGAGGATAAGCAGGAGCTAGGCTAATTCCCACATAGGAAGAAACTCAAGCCCTCCTTAGTGTTCGGAAGCTTAAATGCAAAGGGCCTATTCCATACAC
This sequence comes from Carnegiea gigantea, assembly GCA_029747015.1. Taxonomy (NCBI): domain Eukaryota; kingdom Viridiplantae; phylum Streptophyta; class Magnoliopsida; order Caryophyllales; family Cactaceae; genus Carnegiea; species Carnegiea gigantea. The sequence goes on along the minus strand of JAKOGI010000269.1, from coordinate 744,590 downwards.
TAATTTGGAGCTCCAGTTCAATGTCCCTCCTACGTATTTTAGAACAATTTTTCTCCTAATTTGGGAGGCCGAATCATGGGGATCTCACTTCATATTGTCAAATCCAAGGCAAGTTGATTGCTGCCGTAAGTGCACGGCTGTTATAGTATAGTTTTAATATTGATCCCACAGAGATCAAGTGTAGTCTATCGAGTTTTAACCTATTATAAAAGGTTAAGCATCCAAATTTTCAATTGGATGTCTCTATTGTCACCATTTAACAATTAGTAGTTCAGTTGGATTAAAAACATCTAGGGAATTGCTTCGCCTAGTAAAGAGTTGGATCATTGGATATAGTCATGCACTTTATCTAAATTGAGTAATTCAAAGGAGTGCAATCAAGTTAAAAATTTAATATTTTCTTTCGAAATAAATTGAATTGCCTAAACTAACCCAATTAACATTCTTTCAAATATCCTTAGTTTAGTCTTGATTAGGAATTCTTGATTACTAATATTTTTCCCTTGATAAACACTTATTTTTTATGCAGTCGTTAAATTAAGTTCTAACTTGTCATTCTAATAGTGAGTTTCTCCTTCGAGTACTTCACTCAACTATCAAATGTATGCAAGCAAATCTGGCCAAAACTCACTCACAACAATTTATCCACATGATAGAATTCAATCAAACAAATTGAATAAAGTTCAAATATTGAAAATTAGAGATCTAACATCAATACTTTGACTAACAAGTCCCTAGATTAAGGAAAACTACTCACAAATAATGAAAATATTCAACATCTAAACAAAAGTCCAAGAAGAAAATAGAAAGAAAGAAAAACTTAACAACAATGGTGGCCTTCAATGGTTTCCCAAACTCCAAGCCTCCAAATTACCAATCTTTCACTCCAAATCCTCTTCTAATCTTAAAGAAAACTAGAAAAAAAATCCTAAAACTAAAGATAAAATGAGAGTAGGATGTTTTGCTTTTCTGTGTTCTCTCCCCTCTTATAGCTGAAAAAGTACTCGAACTCAGTCATCCTCAGCCACAAGACGAAGTAACACAAAGATGCAATAATTTAAGGCTTATCACGGACCGTGGCCATCACTATGGAGGATCCATGGTCGCCTCTAGCTCAACATTGCTTAGTTCTTCTTTCTTCTCCACGGGCATGGCAATTCAGGGACATCTGTGGGGAGTCAAAATACACTCAATCGGGGTAAAAGTCAAAAACCTACAAAGCACAGAAAAGAACCATACTTAAGTGTAAAACGGGAAAAGGAGTATAGATTATAACATAAAGTACACAATTCTCCCTAAAAATGGGGCAAAATGACCCTAAAATGGAGTGCATTCTGAGTATGTATGAAACTCCCCCATACTTAAACCATTGCTTGTCCTCAAGCAATTAGAAAAACCAAAAAGATGAAATATCTCCTCAGGTAAACATAAGCAGTAATATCAATAGCCTATCAACCCAAGAAGCTACCCCAAAAGTGATGAAAAATATTGCAAAACAGATGAGGGAATGAAGATTTCAAAATAGACCTATTACCATCACATTAAACATTGAACCAATCACTTAAATTGGCTTAAGCAATCATATGGGCACATGCATTAAGGAGAGCTAAAGGAACGGGTACACCCTCACTTTAGGAATGAAGCACTCATCGCTCATGTCTTTAAAAGGATAATGCTGTTCACTCAAATCTCATTCCAAAGAAATCAAATCTACAATAAGCTTGACAAGACTCTCAAGTTCGCCATCACGAAAATGCAATGCATGCTAGATAATCATGAGGACTTTATAGGCTTGTAACGAGGCTATGAGTAAAGGTAAGAGGGAACAAATATATTGGGATTTGTGGAGCTCAAAGACAAAGACTATGAGTTTGAACCCTCTTCACCCAACTTCACAAAAAGTATTCCTCACACCAAACACCAATACATCCCAAATACACAAATAACCCCGAGCTGGTTGAGTATGTGAAAAAATGTTGAGGCATAATATTATTTAAACCAAATCCTTGCATTATTTTTGCTTCTTAACATTTGTTTTCTTTTTTTTTTCGCTTTTGATTCTTGATTTTCTTTTGATTATCTAACTTTTCTTTTTTTTTTCTTTTTTTGAATAAAAGAAGGATTATGGCAAGATAAATTGTGCACTTTTCAACACTTTTTTCGAGAACTGGTAAAGTTCAACCCAAAATAACTCCAAGGGAAACATCACATTAATACCTCATTGCACTAAAACAAACTGCACTTAACAACAATGTCATTATTACCCTCCAACTACTCCCAATTACTGATGAAACTCTATAGTCTGGGCTAAAAAGGTAAGTTAAGCATTTGGCCAAGGTTTAATATTATAGGTTTGCATCAAGAAAAGAAAGGTCAAAGTTCAATGGGGGTAGCAAGGAATAAATCATAAGAAGGGTGGCTATTTGGTCAATGTAGCTCATAAATTCAAAAAATGCCTCAATCATATCGCCTAAACATGCATGCTAAATGTGATATTGAATAAGAGTCAAAGCAAGTTCTAGAGATTTGAAATCAAGGAAGAGCCACACATGAAAAGAAATATGAGACTAAAATGATGATTAGTCCAAATAAGGCCCAAAGTCTTATGGGACAACTGCCAAAGCTCAATTAGCTCATTATATCATATGTGCCAGATATTCATGCAAAGATTCATTGAGCAATTAACTCGCAGTCAACATAAGGGACAAAACATGAAGCACATTTCGAAAACTTATAATCAAACATTTGTTCACAAATGGGCATAACAACAAGCGTCAAAACAAGCCAAAGAAAGCTACTTGATCTAAGATTCATCATTAGAAGATTTTATTACTTTTTTCATTTTGTTTTCTTTTTTGCTCTTTTTTTTTTTACTTATATATTTTTTTTGCTTTTTTTTGACAGACTAAAATGCAACTAAAAATTGGAAATACTAAAACAAAACTAAACCTAAGAAAAGAAGCCTAAAAATAGAAAGAAAAACAAAATAATAAACAAAAAATGCAAACTCCTCCTAAACACAATGCCTAAAATGCAACCTGCTCACACATCCACAACATATATACATATACATCCATAACTCCTCGATGCTTGGACAAAGCATTATCCTTAATGCAAGGGCATATGAATCAATGGGGAAGAAAAATAAGAACTAAAAAGGAGAAGGAGCAGGAGACGAAGAGAGGCGGGAGCGAGAAATATGCTACTCGCGCCAACTCTCTAAACAGGCCCTAAAGTCTTAGAAGTATTGGTTTTTGGTGGCAATCATCCCACGAGCTCATCATACCACTCCTGGACAAAGTCACAGAGTGCCGTATCTTCAGTTTGGATGTAAGCTAAAAGGGCTGCTTGTTCCTCTTGAATGGACTAAAGGGTAGCATGTAAACCAGCATAATCAGAAGAAGCGGACGGTTGGGATAAGTTACAGGCCCTAAGGTGAGGCGGGGGAAGAGGTGGTGTGGGTTGGGCCAACTCTGTCACCCGAAAAAAAGTATAGGTTGGCCCGATTTAAGAAAGTGGTTCATTCAACATTAGGTAGAGGCATGAGACGATTCCTACAGTAAATCCAACAAATACGCCCAGATTCTTCCTTACAAAATTTCATTTGTTCAAAAGCTGCTAAGCTTAACAGCTTAGAACCGGGAACTCTATCATTAGGGTTCGGTTCTATCCCTATCGACCTAGCAATGGGAGTAATAAGGCCTACAATAACAATCTTCTGTGCGAAACTAGTGGCCACACTATGCAACTGATTAACCAACGATGAGCCAGGGTCAAGTCAGTCACCTTGGAGCATGCTATACAAGAAATATAATTCAGACAGGCGAGGCACATTCAAGCTATCCTCCCTCACAAATAAACCACAGGTAAGCAATCATTGGGCTACTCGAATATAGAGGTTTCTACTTATAGTGCCTTTAGAGTGGCTTGTATCATACCTATGATCCCCATGCCACAATGCATTTGGGTTAAATTCTTTAGGGACATGGCGATATGGTAAGTCTAGACTCGGTGGAAAACTGAATATGCTATTAAAGGCACTTAAGTTCAGTTCTCAAAACTCCCTATTGAGAAAGAAGGAAATGTATCCTTCTTGACAACTGGGCCTACTCATGACCTCCACATGCAATGTACTCAAAAATTCAAGGGTGAGGTCACGATAAGTGTGTCTCTAGTCTCTAGAAATTTCCCCATTCCTCCCCTAACAAATAACCAATGTATATCATCCAAAAAACCCAACCTAGCCAATGAATTGTCATCATAATAATGAGTAGCGACAACCAACTTACTACTTAAATTATTGTAGCTAGCAATATGCTTGAGATGTGTTAAATCAAGCGGGTTATGGATATTATGTCGGTTTCACGCGTTAGTTGAGGTTCGAGAAGTTCAAGATGCTCTTTGAGGTGCTTGACTAGATGTTCCTGCCTCTTAGGTGGTTCTTGCCTTCTTTTGGGTGCCCTTGAAATGGTGAAAAGTTGAAAATCTAACTAAGTGGAAAATGGAAAAGAAACGAACAAAACATGTAAAGTTTGAGAAAAAGAAGGAAAAATAGGAAGAAATATGGAAGAAAAAGAGAAAATTTGGAAGAATGGAGGTTAAAGTAGAGTTGGTGAAACTTAAGGTATGAAGATGGGTAGAATGTGAGAGAAATAGGGTAAGAAATGATAAAATTTAAGAAGATTTAGTGAAAAGTGAAGAAAATGAGAAGAAAGGAGAGAAATCTGAGAAAAAATGATGAAAAATTGAAGGTTTTAGAGATGGTGGTTTTGGAGGTTCCAGAGAGAGAAGGAAAGAGTTTATAAAGAGAAAGGACAAAGAAATGAGGAAGATGAATGGTTAGTCGGTTAGAAGGGCATGAAAAACCCTTGATCGCGGACGGGGCGTCTTACCACGGACTGTGGCGTCCACTACGAACGGTCCGTAGAGAGCTTTGTCTCCAAATCTTCTTCAGTTTGTCAAGTAGCTCCTCCACGGACAGAATTGGGACACCACGAGGGGGAGGGCTCTGGAACTGAGGCTAAAACTCTCTTATTATTTTTTTTGTGATTTTTTCTGATGATTTTTCACTCTTCTTATCTCCTCTTTGCTCACTCTGATTTTGATTCCTCCTTTTTTTTGCTTTTGCTTTTTTCCTTTTTTCATGCTTGTTCTCTTTGGTTTTTTTCTTCTTTTTTTAGTAAAAAATAAAACAGTACATACAATGAAAGAAAGAAAAACTAAAAATGAAAAACAACTTGGGTTGCCTCCCAAGAAGTATTCTTTTAGGGTCGAGAGCTCGATCGTCTTTACTAGGAGGGCTCGGGATCGAAAAGGTAGAGGACAGTAAGTTTATCAATAGGGTCCCCCACATCTCCCAATTTGCCTTTATCGAAGACCTTGAAATCAAAATCATTCACTAGAAGGTACCATCTCCAAAGTTCGGGATGGAGGTCCTTCTTTGCCATCAAATGACTTCACTTAGCTCGATCCATGTACAGAATGAATTTATATGGGGCTCTATCAGAAGGGCCACTTCTAAGTTCGACTACAAGGTCAAAGTCATACTCGATATCATCAATTGGAGGCATGGACTGCACTATTTGAGCAAACCTGCAATAGTCACTTATGGACACCTCATTTGTAGCATATGTCTCATCCTTGATCATGCTAGGTGGCGTAGACGCACTAAACTCCAACCTAGGATAATCTAGGCCAAGGCCTTCAGATGTAACATATTCAAATACGAAAGGGTCATTATGCCATCAATCACCAAATGAGCCAATCTCATGAAAATCTACATCTTCTTCTAAAGCAGATGAAAGAAAGGGAATATTCTGGTTTTCAAATAAGACAAATTCAAAATAATTCTTCCCTACATTAAATGTCAAACGCTCTCCATTCACATCAACTTTGTAACCCGAAGTGGTGAAGAAGGGTCACCCTAGAATAATCTGGGCATATGCATTGACGACCATATCTAAGATGATAAAGTCATCAAGCACATAAAAATCGCCTATCTTAATGGGAACGTTCTCTAAAATACCCAAAGGGCACTTCATGGAACCATCCACAAATTGAAGTGAAATAGGTATTGGTTGCAACTCTTCTAGACCAAGCTTCTGGAAAATATGATAGGGCATAAGACTATCTCTTGCACCAGGATCACACAAAGCCCTATCGATCTTCACTAGACTGACTATATAAGGAATAGAGAAGTTACCCGGGTCTTTCAGTTTAGGGGGAAAGTCGTTAGGTATCTCTACATTATTCCGCACTCCAAACGGTAGGGTCTCTAATTCAGTTTTTTGCTCCCCACTGATGGCTCTAGACACCTCTCTACCTTCCACAAGTTTGTAGACTCCTCTACCCCACCTCTCAAGGTAACACAGTTACATTGCTCTAAGGGATTTGCCTCAAGCTTACTAGGAAGTTTACCCAGGGGTGTAGATGAAGAAGTAGCTTATTGAGCAATTGGAGCTTCTATCATCTTATTATGAGTAGTAAGCACATCAACCTTAGAGGCTAATTGCTTAATATGCTTATCTTGTTTTTGATGCGCCAAAAGAATATTCTCCATCATGGTTTCTAAGTTGGATTTTTGAGGAGTTTGTTGAGGCCTTTAAAATCCAGGGGGTAGTCTAAAATTCATTTGAGGCATAGGAGGGCTATTAGACTTATAGGAGAAATTGGGGTGATTCATCTAACCAGGATTGTCGGTGTTTAAAAATGGGTCATTGGTCGGTCTAGGATTAAATTATTAACATTGTTGACTGGTTCACTAACATATGGAGCAAATGAGCTCCCAACTTGACAATTCACAGTCAAATGATCAACTGACCCACAAATCTCATATGATGGGGAAGGGGTACTTGAACTAACAGAATTAATATTCAAGTGTTCTAGTTTTTAAGACATGGCATCTACCTTAGCTGAAAGTGTATAAATAGCATTAAGTTCCAACTTACCTCCAAGCTTGGGTTGGTTTCTCTCATTAGACCATTGGTAGTTGTTCAGCACCATCTCTTCAATAAGATTGTAAGCATTGTCTTCAGTTTTGTTCATAAATGTACCTCCCGCTGCTGTGTCTATAGTAGACCTTACTGGTTGGGTGACTCCGTCATAGAAAGCTTGCACTAACATCTACCATTGAAGGCTGTGATGTGGACATAGCCTTAATAGGTTTGTGATATGCTCCCATACTTCATATAACGATTCGTCCTCCTTTTGAGCGAAAGTAGTGATCTGGTTTCGCGAACTTGCCATCTTACTAAGAGGAAAAAACTTTACAAGAAGGGCTTTGGTGAGCTCATTCCATGTTGTGATGCATCCCGAAGGCAAAGAATGAAGTCACGCTCTTGCCTTGTCCCTCAATGAGACGAGAAATAATCATAACCTTATAGCCTCGATTAAGACACCATTGAGCTTTGGCGTGTCGCACACCTCTAAGAATACCGACAGGTGTAGGTCAGGATCTTCTAGAAGGGTGCCTCCAATTGGGATTGTTGCATCATAGGAATTAGAGCCAACTTAAGCTCAAAGTTGTGGGCTTCTATGTTGGGTCGGGCGATACTAGAGGTAATGCCCTGAACTTCCGAGGTAAACAAATCCCAAAATGTCCTTCTTTGATCATCTCCACCTCTCGCCATGGTCGAAGAGGCTTCTTGAGTTTTAGCTCTTTATTCTTCTAACTTCGACTTCTTTCTCCTAGAATGAAAAGTCCTTTCTGTTTCTGGATCAAAGTCAAATGGAAAGGGACTTCGCATATAAGAGACAAGATCCTGCAAAATCACTACAAACGCTACCAACGCAAATAAGGAGAATAAAAGAAAAAGACAAAAAAGAATACTTAGTCAATCTAAATTGGCAAACTCAATATCCACAAAATTGGCTCCCAAAAACGGCACCAAAAACTTGATTGCTACCACAAACGCATGGCTATTGTAGTATGCATTTAATATCGATCCCACAGAGAACAGGTGTAGTCTATCAAGTTTTAACCTATTATAAAAGGCTAAGTGGCCAAATTTTCAATTGGATGTCTCTACTGTCACCATTTGACTGCTGGAAGTTCAATCGGATTAAAGGCATCTAGGGAATTGCTTCACCTAGTGAGGAGTTGGATCGTTCGATATAGTTATGCACTTTATCTAAATTAGGTGATTCAAAGGAGTGAGATCAAGTTAAAAATGCAATCTTTTCTTTTGAAACAAACTGAATTGCCTAAACTAACCCAATTAACATTCTTTCAAATATCCTTGTTTAGTCTTGGTTAGGGATTCTTGATTACCAATATTTTGCCCTTAACAAACAAATCTTTTTTAAGCTGTTGTTAAATTATGTTCTGACTTGTCGTTCTAATAGTGAGTTTCTACTTTTAGTACTTCACTCCAATATCAAGTGTATGCAAGCAAATCTGGCCAAAACTTACTGATAACAATTCACCCAAAAGATAGATCGAATTCAATCAAACAAATTGGATGAGGTTCAAATATTCAAAATTAGAGATCTAATATCAATAATTTAACCAACAAGTCCCAAGATTAAGGAAAACTACTCACACATAATGGAAATATTCAACATTTAAACAAAAGTTCAAGAAGAAAATAGAAAGGAAGAAAAACTTAGCAACAATGGTGGTCTTCAATGGCTTCCCAAACTCCAAACCTCCAAATTGCTAATCTTCCACTCCAAATCCTCTTCTAATTTTAAAGAAAACTTGAAAAAAAAAATCCTAAAACTAAAGATGAAAATGAGAGTAGGATGCTTTAGTTTTCCATGGTCTCTCCCCTCTTAAATCGAAAAAGAACCCTATTTATGCTCAAACTCAGCCATCCTCAGCCACAAGACGAAGGAAGACGAAGAGGCAATAGTTTCAGGCTTATCATAGACCATGGCCATCACCATAGAGGTTCCTTGGTCACATCTAACTCAGTGTTCCTTGGTTCTTCTTTCTTCTCCACTAGGCGTGGCAACTAAGGGGCATCCGTAAGGAGTCAAAATACATGCAATCGGGGTCAAAGCAAGGGCAAAAAGGTTCATAAACCTGCAAAACACAGAAAAGAACCATACCCAAGCATTAATCCAGAAAAGGAGTATAGATTATAACACAAAGTACACGATTCTCTCTAAAAATGCAACAAAATGACCCTAAAATGGAGCGCATTCTAAGCATCTATCACAAGTCTAGCACCAATAAGCATAATAAAGGCATTTTAGAGAATTGTCTGTTCAGTTTAAGTAGGACCATTTGACTTGTTTAGCCCATATCTCTCAAATGATCCGGTCAAATTAGGTGAAAATTTTTCCATATGAAGCTAGACTCTTCAAAACTTTCATTAGATGCCTCTTGAATTAAATTTTGAACCACAAATAAGGAAGTTGTGGCTCGATGAACTTGCCCTTACTGCAACATGAATGCACTAAAGACTAGGTGCATTCAATACATTAAAATTCTTCACTTATAGGGAATAAGCGCATGGACACTTGGTTTCAAAGCTTCCATTACCTACTATGCTATGATGGAAATTCAAGACAAGAAGTCTCCAAGTTAGTGGGAGCGATCTTCTAAGCTCCTGCTTTTCTATTTTGCATTGTTTTCTTACTAGTTTATTTAGTAACTTATTTCTTATATTTTCTATGTTAGTCTAGTAAGTTGGACTGCCATATCTTCCTAAGTATGTTACTTTCCAAGTGTAATGGCAAGATGACAAGATTAGGTGTATAAAAAAAATACAACTTCAAGTTTGCTCTCTCAAAATCTTAAGTCCTCTTTATCCTTGTGTTTAAGGTGGTGAGTCTTAAGTGGAGCCTTTAGGGAATTTTTGGTGGCGTAGCCTTTATGCAATTCCTAGTGGATCCTTAGACTTAACAGGTGGCTTTGCATTTACACTAAGTCATATCTTAGTTCTAGTGGAAATTGATCTCTAAACTCAAGCTAATTTCAACCTAACCATTGGTGTGCGCTCTGGATAAAGAAAGCATGAAGGGTGGTGGAGGGGGAGGAGGGCTGATCAAGGTGGATTGTATTTATATACTTTTGTTAAATTTGGTTTACTTCCATTTTCCATCCTCACTTTCTAGTGATGGAGTGATAAGTGCTTAGAGTTTACTTCACTTTGGGGTCATTTTGTTGCATTTTTAGGGAGATTTATGAACTTTATGTTATAATCTATACTCCTATTCCCGTTTTATGCTTGGGTATGCTTCTTTTCTGTGTTTTGCTGGTTTTTGGGCCTTTTTGCCCCAACTTTGACCCCCAATTAACTGTGATTTGGCTCCCCACAGATGCCCCTAAGTCACTGTACCTGTGGAGGAAAAGAATAGCCAGAGAATTTCGAGACAGAGGTAACCATGGATGCTCTGTGGTGAAGGCCACATTCTACGGTGAACCCAAAACTGCTGACCTCTTCATCTTCCTTCGTCTTGTGGCTGAGGATGCTCAGCTTGATGCTTAAAAGGGGCTGTTTGGCTGCAGAAAGGGCAAAGAATTGATCTCACTATACTTATCTCTCTCACATTTCTTTCATTAGAATTAGGATTCTTAGTTTGTAATTTTTAGAGTAGGAGAAGAAATTGAAGAAAAGCTTTGGCTTTTGGAGGTTTAAAGATTGGGACACCATTGGAGAATCACCATTGCTATTAAGCTCTCTCTGTTTGGTATTTTTTTGAACTCTTGTTTTAGATGTTGCTAATTTTGAACATGCGTGAGTAGTTTGTTTAATCCAGGGATTTGTTGGCCAAAGTATTGATGTGGCTTAATCTTCATTGCTTGTGCTTGTTCTGTGTTGGAATGATTGAATTCTACCTTATGATTGAAGTGCTGTGAGAGGATTTTGTCCAAATCTGTTTGGTTATGCTAGATAGTTGAGTGAAGTACTGAAAGGAGAAACTTGCTATTTAACCGAAAGATTGGACTTAATTTAGCAATACTTGAAAGAGATTTGCTTTTTAAGAGGAAATTTAGCCCTTTAAAAATCCATAACTTAGACTAAGACAAGGGCATTCGAAACAATGTTAATTAGATTAATTTAGGCAATTCAGTTCAGTTTGAAAAAAAAGACTAAATTTTAGTTCGATTGCACTCCGTTCAATCACCCAATCTAAGTTAAGTGCATGATTTAATTCATTGATCCAACTCTTTAATAGGCGAAATAATTCCCTAGATATTTTAATTCGATTGAATTTCCCAGTTAGTTGATTTACGTAATTCGAACAACCTATTGGTACTTGTTTGCTTAGCCTTATATAATAGGTCAAAACTTAATAGATTACATTTGGTCTCTGTGGGAACAATATTAAACTAAACTACAACACCCGTGCGCTTGCGGTAGTACTAAGTTTTTTGGCGTCGTTGCCGAGGAGCAATTTGTGGATATTGAGTTCACATTTATAGATTGACTAAGCATTTTTGTGTTTTTCTTTTTCTTTGTAATTTGTTAATTTGCATTGGTAGAGCCTCTTTGGTGATCTTTGCAGGAATTCTCCACTTATATGCAAAAGTCCCTTTCCCTTTGAATTCGATCCGGAAATAGAAAGAACTTTTAACTCCAGGTCGAAGAAGTTAAAGTTAGAGGAAAAAAGAGTCAAAGCTCAAGAAGCCTCTTCAATGATGGCGGGAGGTGGAGGTGACCAAAGAAGGACACTCTGGGATTTTATCACCCCGAGAGTCCAAGGCATTGCCTGTAGCATTGCTTAACCAAACGTGGAAGCCAATAACTTTGAGGTCAAGTCGGCTCTTATTTCCATGGTGCAACAATCCCAATTTGGAGGCACCCTATTAGAAGATCCCAATTTACACCTCTCGGTGTTCTTAGAGTTGTGTGACACATTGAAGCTCAACAGAGTTTCTACCGACGCCATTCGATTGCGACTATTTCACTTTTCACTTAGGGACAAGGCGAGAGCATGGCTTCATTATTTGCCTCTCGGATGCATCACAACATGGGATGTGCATATTAAGGTCTTTGTTGCGAAATTCTTTCCTCCAAGCAAGACGATGAGTCTAAGAAACCAAAACACTACCTTTGCTCAAAGGGAAGACGAGTTGCTCTATGAAGCTTGGGAGCGGTTCAAGGACTGAGGCTATGTTCACATCATGGGCTCCAATGGTGGATGATAGTGTAAGCCTTCTATAATGGAGTCACTCAACCGGTGAGGTCTACTATAGATGTGTTGGCGGGTGGCACTCTTATGAACAAGACGGAAGATGAGGCTTACAACCTTATTGAGGAGATGACACTTAATAACTGCCAGTGGTCCAATGAGAGAGAAATTGATGCTATTTCTATGCACTCTGCTAAAGTAGATGCCCTGTCTCAAGGATTAGAACGATTGAATGTCAATTCTATTAGTTCAAGTACCCCTTCCCGATCATGTTAAATATGTGGTTCTGTTAATCATTTAATTATGAATTGTCAAATTGGGAGTCCATTTGCTCAAGATGCCATTGATTAAGTCAACTATGTTAACACCTATAACCCTGGACCGACCAATGACCTATTCTCCAACACATACAATCCTGGTTGGAGGAGTTACTCCAATTTCGCCTATAGGTCTAATGCCCCTTTTATGCCTCAAATGAATTTTAGACAATCGCTTGGATTTCAAAGATTACCTTGTCCTCAACAAGCACCTCAAAAATCTAATTTAGAGACAATGATAGAGAGTATGCTTTTGGCACAGCAAAAGCAAGATGAGTACATTAAGCAATTAGCCTCTAAGGTTGATGTGCTTACCACGCGTAGTAAGATGTTGGAAGCTCAAATTGCCCAACAAGCTACCTCTTCACCTACACTCTTGTGTAAACTTTGTAGTAAGCTTGCGCCTAATCCCCGTGAGTAGTGTAATGTGTTACTTTGAAAGGGGGATTAGAGGATTTAAAGGGTATGGAGCTTGAGGAGGGTGGAGAGGTAAATAGAGCTATGAGTGAGAAGAAAGGTGATGCGCCTGAGCCTATAACTTTTGGACAAGAGAACAGTCTAGAGGTTCCCAAAAGGTTTTCTTTTAAGCTTGAAGATCCAGGTAGTTTCTCTATTCCTTGTGTGGTTGGTAATGTGAGGATGAATAGGGCTTTATGTGATCTTGGTACAAGTGTTAGTACGATGACACATTTCATTTTCAAACAGATGGGCTTACGACAGTTGCAACTAGCACCTTTTTCACTACAATTAGCAGATGGTTCTGAGAAGCACCCTTTGGGTATTTTAGAAGATGTTTTCGCTAAAGTGGGCAATTTCTGTGTGCTTAATGACTTTATTGTCGTAGGTATGGCCAGAGAGGCGTATACCTAGATTATTCTAGGGAGACCCTTCTTGCCCATTTCTAGTTGCAAGATAGATGTAAAAGGGGGGTGGTTAACTTTTGATGTGGGGACGTGTCATGTTGAGTTTAACTTCTTTGAAGATCGAATTGTTTCCCCCGCTTTATTCCTCTCTGATGAAGTGCCCAATTCTCATAGAACTAAGATGGATGATGTTTGGTGTTGTACTGACCCTCCTATGTTTGATTGAGTTTCTACTACGGGTCCCGACCTTGACTATGCTGAGGTGGAGTTTGCTGCCCCTATATCACCTAGCATAACCGAGGATAGGCCCTCATCTTTTAATGAAGATTCTTTGAGTGCCTATTGTAGGTTTGCTCAGTTGCTTACGTCTTTGCCTCCTATAAAAGGAAGTGATTTCAATTTTAATCTTGACATTGAGTTTGGTAGTGACTCATTTGATATGGCTCACTTCCAGATTGTTTTGTATGCAGATCCCGCTATTTGGCGCCACCTAACGATGAAGAAGAACCTTCATCCAGAGTAGTTGAGGTGGTACCTTCTAGTGTAAGAGTTCGACTTCGAGGTCTGTGATGAAGGAAAGTCAGGAGTTGTGGGGGAACCCATTGACAAGCCCACTGTCTACCCTCTTATTGATCCCAAGCCCTCATAGAATTAAAGGTCAAGCTACCGACCCTACAAGAGCGCTTTTTGGGAGGCAACCCAAGTTTTCCCTTTACTAGTGTTTCTTTGATTGTATATAGTGCATTTCCTATTTAAAAAAAGAAAAAAAGGGCAAACAAACACATGCAAAAAATAGAATCATCAATAAAGAGAGCAAAAACAGCGAGGAAAAAGAAAGAAAGAAGGGTAAAAAATCGAAAAATAAGAAGAGAATTTTAGAAGCTCTAGATAGCAGCTACCATAGGCCCCTAGTAGTGTTTAACTTAGTCTGTGGAGCCTCTACCAGAAATTCCAAAACATTGCTGAAATAGAGCTCACTACGGACGGTGCGTGGTCAAGGGTTTTTCATGCCCTTTGACTTGAAAACACATGCATCTTCAACCCCTCGACTCTCTCTCTATCTAAACTCTTTCTCTCTCTACAAACTCCATAACCATCAACCTTTATACCTTCAATTTTTCATTATTTTCCATCAAATTTCTTCCATTTCTTCTTATTTTCTTCACTTTCACTCCAAATCTCCTTCAAATTTATCTTCTCTTGCCTCCTTTCTCTCACATTATGCCTATTTTCACACCCAAATCCGTCAACCACCCAATTTTACCTTCTATTCTTCCAAAGTTTCCCATTTTCTTCCATATTTCTTCCCCATTGACCATCATTTTCACAAATTTTTCATTTTCTACCATTTTTCTTCCCATTTCTCCTTAGTTAGTGTTTAGAACATTTACACTCATCCACCCTCTATAGCCATGGCACCCAAAAAGAAAGCAAGGACCACTCAAGAGGCGGGGATGTCAAGTCAAGCACCATAATGCGCATCTCAAACCTCCCGAAGCTCAACCAATATGAGAAACCGAGGTAATATTCCTAATCCTCTTGATTTACCACATCTGGAGCATGTTGCTAGATATAATGTTTTGAGTAGTAAGCTAGTTATTGCTGCTCGTTATTATGATGAGAATTTGTTGACTTGATTGGATTTGTTAGATGGCATTCGTTGGTTGTTTGCTCGGGGAGGCATGGGTCACTTTTCAGAGATTAGGGACCACACATATCATGACCTCACTCTTGAGTTTTTGAGTACATTGCATGTGGAGGTCACGAGTGGCCTTCATTGTCAAGAAGGATA
Organism: Carnegiea gigantea; assembly: GCA_029747015.1. Lineage (NCBI taxonomy): Eukaryota > Viridiplantae > Streptophyta > Magnoliopsida > Caryophyllales > Cactaceae > Carnegiea > Carnegiea gigantea. The sequence continues at coordinate 729,534 of JAKOGI010000269.1, read as the reverse complement.
CATTTCCTTCAACCTCAATAGGGAGTTTTATGAGCTTAATTTGAGTGCTTCAATAGTATATTTGGTTTTACACCGAGTAGGGACTTGTCTTATCGTCGTGTCCTCAAAGACTTTGACCCGAATGCTTTTTAGAATAAAATTTCTGAGGATTATCAGTATGATGCAAGCAATTCCAAAGGTGCTTATTGGAAACCCCTGTATTCAAGTGACCTAGAGATTACTTGCTTGTGGTCTGTTTACTAGAGAGGATAATTTGAATGTGCCTCGCCTATCTGAGTTATATTTCTTGTATATCATGCTACAAGGTGACCGTCTTAATCCAGGTTCTTTCTTGGTCAGTCAGCTACATAGTGCGACCACTAGTTCTGTAAAGAGGATTGTGATTGGAGGACTCATTACCCCATTACTAGGTCTGTTCATATTGTCTCGAACCCTGACGATAGAGTTCCCAGTTTCAAGCGATTGAACTTAGCCGCTTTTGAACAAATGAAGTTTTGTAAGGTAGAGGCTGGGTGCGTTTGTTGGATTTATTCTGGGAATCGTCTCATGCCTCTCCTTAATTATTGACCGAACCACTCTCTTAAACTGGGCCAATCTTTACTTTTTACTGAGTGATGAAGAGTTGGCGGATGGTTCCGAGAAGCACTCCTTGGGTATTTTGGAATTTGTTCCCATTAAAGTGGGCAATTTCTGTGTGGTTAATGACTTTATTGTCGTAGATATGGTTCCGAGAAGTATGGAAAGGAGAAACTTGCTATTTGATCGACAAGATAAGACTTGGTTTAGCAACACTTGAAAGAGATTTGCTTGTTAAGAGGAAATTTAGCCGATTAAAATCTACAACTTAGACTAAATCAAGGCCATTCGAAAGAATGTTAATTGGATTAGTTTAGGCAATTTAATTTACTTCGAAATAAAAGACTGAATTTTAGTTCAATTGCACTCCTTTCAATCACCCAATCTAAGTTAAGTGCATGGTTTAATCCATTGATCCAACTCTTTACTAGGGAAAACAATTCCATAGATAGTTTAATTCGATTGAATTTCCCAGTTAGTTGATTTGCGTAATTCGAACAATCCATTGGAACTTGTTTGCTTAGCCTTTTATAATAGGTCAAAACTCAATAAATTACATTTGGTCTCTGTGGGAATGATATTAAAACTAAACTATAACACTCATGTGTCTACGGTAGTACCAGGGAGGAGGAAGATGACGGTGGAGGAGTACGAAGAGGGTGAGACAGAGAAATGTTAAGGATATTTTAACAACTTTGATTAATATTTAACAACGTTAATGATGGAGGGATAATGTTTGGATATCCTTTGAAATTCAAAGGCATCATTTAGAAAAAACTTTAATATGTTAAGAATAAATGTATCGGCCAAAGTTCAGGGTCATCAAGCAGAATTTTCTTTAAGATAATGTTAAAGAAAATATGGTTATTTATTATCAGTATTGAAACTATTATTATGGCTATGATTCAAATAATATAACCTTTTGGCATCATTATACATCAAAATTTCAAATTCTATGTATAATACATAATTTGAGAAAAGAAATTATTATAAGTTGCAAATGTTTAAAAAAATCAAAGAACATTGTGATTACGAAGAGTACATTACAGTTGTATCTAAATCAATTAATAATCCTACTTAAATTTGGAGAAAAGATTTAATCGAATCATGCCAAACTCAAAACAATATAAGGGAACCACATAATGCATTAAATCATATTGGTACCAATATCTTAAACATTAGGAATTCGAAAAAGGGGTTATGGGTTGGATTTTAAATATTCTTGCATTGATCTTCGATTCAATGGAAAATTTCCACCCATAATTTGATTGCCCCACACATGTAAACCACTTATGGTAACCCCATCAGAGGATGGTCACCCTATTACTTAAACACTTTGCCGAATTTGCCTCCATCCACTTACTACGGAGTTGGATTTAATAGGATATAGAAGAATTTAGTGTTGTAGGAGAATGGATTAGGTAAGATAATAGATGAAGCAGACGAATATGACGATAAGGAAGGGTTCACAACCTAATTTTCAATTTTAAAGTTTCATTTTAAGAAGGGAGATTTGAAGAATGATTTTATGTTGGTGCAATCAATGAATTCAAATTAAAAGTAAAACAAATAAGTAGAAGCTCTAATTGAAAATCTATGAGGAAGGAGAAAAAAGACGAGTTTTACCAATAATATTGAGAATGTCTGATTCTTTTTGACAAATTTAAATTGTAACCTCAAATTTAGGAACTGGCTAAACACAAAATATCTTCTATATTTAACATTTGACGTTTGTGAGTTCTTTTCCTTAGACTCGATGACGATAGACTTGATATCACTTTCAACTACTAACAAAACCTACTTTATCATATTTTCTCCATCCTATACAAAGTGTTATAGGCTGTTGTAAGTCCAATAGATGCTTTAAATTGCATAGAATTTTGACCAATTCCTTAGTCACCAAATAATAACGTCTCCCTATACATTTTCTATATAGTTTTGAAGAAAAGGCCATTCATTGTCTTATCTTATTTACATGAACCAGCTAAATTTGAGATCGTATCCCCTCGTGTCTAACAGCTATCACAAGAATGAAATGTCTTGCTAAAGAAGGCATTGGATGCCTATTGCTTGCAGAAAGTGTTTGCAAGATCAACTACTTTAACTTCATTAAGGGTCATCCCCAATTTTCATCAATTCCCAAACCTGTTACACAACAAGGCACCCAGTTCATTAGAGGAAAATAGCATGAAGGTTGATGGGGGAAAAACCAACATTAGCATAAGTCTCATCAAGGTATTAAACATTTAAGAGAGTTGGGATGCAAATTCACATTTATAGACAAACATGTGCGGAAAGCTGCAAGAGGGAATACAATTATCATAACAAGGCCCCTTTTTACCAAAGAATTTATAGTCGTCAACTCATTGGACATAAGGAAGGATCACGTAACTGATGAAAGGTCAAATTCTGTTGATGTTTTGGTGTTGATTTTCATTAGCCTGTCGCTATCTCAAAATGCCATTTGAGGTTCATAGGACTATTTTTCATTGTCAAATCATTGAAAATGAAAAATCAAAACAAATACAGGCAAAAATGAAATTTAACAACCATATAAGGAGATTTATGCACATTTTGGATTGTTTGATCGCATTTTTATTAGTTGTCAGATACGACATTAGAAAAGAGACACATAATTCAAGGGATGGTTGTACAATTATACCTTTACTACGGCATCCCAAAGTACATTGGTCTTGTCTTACCAGGCTACAAATACATGCTAAAGCAGTCTTTACCAAGAGTACAAGTGACATATTCTATAAATCAAAGCTCCTATACAAGGTAGCCTTCCTTTCCTATACCCTTGGTAACCTTCTCAGTCATATGTGACATTGTCAAACATTGTTTCATAGTAAAAGATACTTGGCTGGAGTGGCTACTATAAAAAAAAACATAAAACTTTCTTTGAGAAAATTGTTATTGTGTTCTTGATCCACCTTGCTAAGTTGGTTGATGCCTTTAAATCTAGATGAATAATAATCCAACAATTACACACACAAAAAAAGGAAAATAGTGATAATGATTAACAAACCATGAAAGATTAATTGGTGCATAATTTGCCAAAGCCTAAACAATGCAGTAAGATTATAACAACATAACAAAAGAAGACGAAGAGGAAAAAGAAGTCATCACTTTTAGTTCTTATAAACTAATTTGCTCCACTCCTCAACACTTCGTCCTCCCGCAAAGCCAAATTAAAGTAATGCGAAAGGGAGATAAGCAAATAAATCTTATTGATATCTCAAAAGATAGGACAGCCAATCTTGCAAGTGCAAGTGACAATAGGTACTTGGTGAATTTAGAATTGTCTTCGACTAACACACTGAATCAAAGCTAAAATCTTGTTTATTATCCTTTCTTTAAGTGTTATTCTCACATGTAATGAATGATATTTAATCCAAGCCTCAAAGATTGACATAAAAAAAATCTTTGATTTAATATCCAAATTCGAAACTAATTTCATCAATAAATAAAGGGGGTAAAAAAAGCTATCAATTCCTCAAATAAGAAAAAGACGAGGAAACTTGAAGGGGGCCTGGAAAGATGAGAACATAGTCATAAATCACTAAAGGATGAAATAATAAATGGGGATAATTATCCTGAGCAAGAATGTCAATTTGAGCACTTGGTAATGCCAAACAACTTGGGAGCATATTCATAAACATAATTTTTCTATCCTCAGGATTCCATCTTTAGATATGACATCATGGGCTTCTAATCCTAGAATTTGAAATTAAACAGAGAAAATTAGAAATCTCTAAAATTAAGTCCTGAATTTGCATCTAGCATCAATCAACCCAAAAAAATTTCTTTTACCATCAATCAACCGAAAAAAAATTCCTAAAGGGTAAATTGAAAATTCAACCTAACCACGTAGACACAAAAGAAATTAAAAAAAAAGGTTAGCACTTATCCTTTAATTGTTGGTAAAATAGAATAAATAGAACACCACAACCTAATCATGGGTTGGCTCCATCACCTTATTACAATGAATATCCTCTTGAGCATAAAATCCATTTAGAAGTAGTCATAACCTAAAATAGGAGCTATGGTAATTCCCATACAAGAAGATAGTTTAGTTGTCCTTAGTGCTCAAATGCTTAAATGCAAGGGGCTTGATCCATGCACTAATTTGAAGCTAAAGTTCAGGGTCCTTCCAAAGCATTTGGAAGTTATTTCTCTCCTCATTTGGAAAGACCAAGACCCCCCTAAGGGTTTAGCATATCAATTTAAGGCTAAATCCACAATAAGAATAAAAAAGGCTCAAAATAGATGCTTTAGTCTCCTCAATAGTTTTAATTAATGCATTAGTCTGATTTTTAGGTAGTTTTTGTCTATGCTCCACATGATGTGGCCAAGGTTATTCTTTTTTTTAAAAAAAAAACTAACCCTAAAGTTTGGACAGATTACCCAAGGGAGGTTTGGTTTTTAAATTTTTTATTTAATAAGCCAATTTGATAGGAAATGCTTTACCTAATTAAAAGTAAAATTGGGTAGATGAGACTGTTTCAACTCCCTCTTGCAATTCTACCTTATTGTGGCAAATCTAATGAGCTTACAAGCTTCTAAACTCTACCTTAATGATGAAAATAGTTGTTGGAGCCTTAGAGGAGGTGCATAGACTTTGCAACATGCTTGAATAATCAACCATAGTAGGAGTTAATCCTAAACTTGATCTTTCTTGTTTTGGTTAATCACTTTAGCTAGCTTTTTACAACGTTATGTCTATGTTATGCAAGTGGACACAAGAGATGGATGAAATCAGCATGTATTTGGCCTATAAAAACACAGCTTCATGCTTTCTCTCTCAAAATCTTGAGGTTTTTTTTTATCCTTGTGTTCAAGGTGGTGAGTCTCTAGTGGCGCCTTGACAGAATAGTTAGTGGCTCAACCTTTATGTAATTCTTGGCATATCCTTACGTAGGTGATAAGTCCTTAAAGTGCACCCTATTTTGAGGTCATTTTGTGCCCTTTTTAGGGAGAATTATGTGTTTTGTGATATATTATGCACTCCTTTTCTGTTTTATGCTCGTATATGGTTCTTTTATGTGTTTTACAGGTTTTGGACCATTTTACCCAAAATTTGACCATAAATGAGCGTAGTTTGACCCCCTATGGACACCCCAAGTCACTATACCCATGGAAGGAAGAAAGAACAGAAGAATGTCGAGGTATAGCTCACCACGGACGGTCCGTGGTGAAGGCCATGATCCGTTGTGAGACCATAACTGCAAGTCTCTTCATTTTCCTTCATCATGCGGCTGAGGTTGATCGAGTTCTTTTTTTAAATAGAGCCATTTCGTAGCAGATTTGACGGATATACAGCAAAAGAGAACTCCTACTCTCTTATCTTTTCCATTCTTTTCCATATTGTTAAGTTTATTTTTAGATTTCTAATTAGTTTTGAGTATAGTTGTGAAGAAGTGCTTGTAGTTTAGGGCCCTTGCAAAGTTATGAAACCCTTAAAGAATCTCCAATTGTGCTAAGTTTTGTTCTCCCAGACTTTGCTTTGTTGTTGCTATTTTAAATATATGTGAGTAGTTTTCTCAATCTAGTGATTGTTAGCCAAGTATTGATGTTGGAATATCTCATTTTTACTTAGTTGTGCTTGTTCTTAACTAAAATTGGTTGAATTCTATCTTGTGTGTGAAATTGTTGTGGGTAAATTTTAGCTAAATTTACTAGCTAATTTGAAATAATTAAGTGAAGGAGTGAAAAATGAAACTTGCTATTTGATCGACAAGATAGGACTCGACTTAGCAATGCATGAGAAAGATTCACTTGTTAAGAGGACCATAAGCCATAACAAATCTATAACTTAGACTAAACAAGGACATTTCAAAGAATGACAATTGGTTGGCTTAGGTAATTCAATTTATTTCGAAAGAAAAGATTGAATTCTAAATGTGATTGCACCCCTTTTAATCTCCCATTATAGATCGAGTGCATGTGATATTCCATTGATCCACATCTTTACTAGGTGAAACAAATCCCTAGATATTTTAAATTGATTGAATTTTCCAATTAGATTATAGAATCATTCAAACTCTCAATTGAAATTTGTTTGCTTAGTATTTTTATAGACAAAACTCAATAGATTACAATTGGTCTTTATAGGAACAATATCTTTTCTAAAGTACAGCACCTGTGCGCTTATGGCATAGGTCCAGTTTTACTGCCATTGCCAGGGACCCAATTTGTGGATATTGAGTTAGCCCTTAGAAATTGACTATGCGTTTCATCATTCTTTCTTTTTCTTTATATTATTTTATTTTGAGTTAGTACTTTTGTTGCCAATTTTGTAGATTTCTCCTTTATATACGAAGTCCCTTCCCGTTTGAATTCGACCCAGAAATCAAAAGGCCTTTTTGCTTTTGGAGGAAGAAATTAAGGGTAGAAGAGCAAAGACTAAAGGCTCAAGCAGTTTCTCTGTCGATGGCAAGAATAAGAGGTGACGAAAGAAGAACACTCTGGGATTTTGTTACCTTGGGAGTCCAAGGCATTTCCTTAATGCTTGGCCAACCATAGAAGCAAATAATTTTGAGCTCAAACCAGGCCCTATATCAATGGTGCAGTAATCCCAGTTTGGAGGCACCCCGTTAAGAGATCCAAATTTACACCTCTTGGTCTTTTTAAAGGTGTGCGACACGTTAAAGCTTAATAGAGTTTCTACCAATGCCATCCACTTGCGCCTATTTTCCTTTTCATTTAGAGATAAGGTGCGGGCGTAGCTTTACTTGTTGCCTCCAGGATGCATCACGACATGGGACGAGCTCACAAAAGTTTTTCTTGCCAAGTTCTTTCCTCCAAGTAAGACGGCAAGCCTGCGAAATCAAATCACTACCTTCTCTCAAAAGGAAGATGAGATGCTCTATGAAGCCTAGGAGCAATTCAAGGACCTTTTACGATTATGCCTTCACCATAGTCTTCAAAGTCGGATGATTATGTAGACATTTTATATTGGAGTCACTCAGCCATTAAGATCTACTATTGATGCGGCAGCAGAAGGTACTCTTATGAACAAAACTAAAGATGAAGCATACAATCTTATAGAAGAGATGGCTCTTAACAATTTCTAATGGTCGTATGAGAGACCCCAACCTAAGCGGGTTGGAGGTAAGCTGGAATTAGATGCTATTTCTATGATTTCTTCTAAAGTTGATGCTATGTCTTAAAAATGAGAGCGCTTGAAAGTTAATTCTATCAACTTAAGTACCCCTTCCCCATCATGTGATATATGTGGTTCAGTTGATCATTTGACTGTGCATTATCAAGTGGGTACTCCTTTTGCCCAAGATGTAAGTGATCATGTCAACTATGTGAACGAATATAACCCTAGACCAACAAGTGACCCTTTCTTTAGCACATATAATCCTGGTTAGAGGGATCACTCTAATTTCTCTTATAGGTCCAATGTCCCACTCATGCTCCAAACAAATTTTAGACCACCCCATAGATTTCAAAGACCATGCTATCCTCAACAACCACCTCAAAAATTAAACTTAGAGACTATGATGAAGAATATGCTTTTGACACAACAAAAGCACGATAACTATATTAAGCAATTGGCCTCTAAGGTTGATGTGCTTACAACTCACAATAAGATATTGGAAGCTCAAATTGCTCAACAAGCTACATCTTCATCTAGACCTCTAGGTAAATTTCTTAGTAAGAACGAACTTAGCTCTGAGGAACAATGTAATGCCATGGATTTAAGAGGGGGTAAGCAATGTTAGGGACCTAAGGGGGTTGGCCAAAATGAACACCCACATTATGGGAAGGATGACGTTATTGAGAATGAAGTACCTACTTCTTCTAATGAGGTTATAGGTGATGATACTTCTAATAAGATTCCTGATGACCCCAAGAAAATCTCCCTAAAGCCCTATGTACCACCTTTACCGTTCCCCCAACGAATGGCTAAGGCTAACATTGACCAACAATTTGGGAAGTTCCTATAGGTCCTTAAGAAACTGTACATTAACATTCCATTCATCGATGCCTTGTCATAAATGCCTTTTTATGCTAAGTTTTTACAGGAGATTTAGTCTAATGAAAGAAAGCTAGAAGAGCACGAAACAATGGCATGGACTAAAGGACGTAGTGCCGTAATTCAAAATAAGCTCCCTGCTAAGCTTAAGGCTCAATAGTTTTTCTATCCCTTGTCTGATAGGGAATGAGTCAATATATCGTGCCTTATATGATTTAGGGTCTAGTGTAAGTTTAATGCCATTCTGTCTTCACGAGAAGTTGGACCTAGGAGAAATAAGACCCACCACCATGCCTTTGCAATTAGCGGACCGTTCTGTAAGGTAACTTGTAGGTATTTTAGAGGATGTGCCCATTAAAGTAGGAGAATTATATGTGCATGTAGATTTTGTAATCCTTAAAATGGAAGAGGATATGTGCACCCCTATTATTCTTGGGAGGCCATTCTTGGGGACCGCTGGGTACCATGTAGATGTTAAAAATGGCAAGTTATCTTTTGATGTGAATGATAAACGAATGGAATTCAACTTGATTTAAATTTCTAAATTTCCTTTTATCTCTGGTGAGTGTAATTGGATCAATGTAGTGGATAGCTTGGTACAAAAGACCATTTCTAATAATGATTCTCATGATCCACTTGAGTATTGTTTATTAAATGATGGTACTACTCAAGATAAAAATCTGCGAGTAGTAATGTGTGCTCAATTCCGGGAAGCTTCTCCCGTAGTTAGCCTAACTTTTGCCATGACAGTATCGCTAGTACATGATGAAGTATCCTTGACAGATGAGGAACATGCCCTCGAGGTAGAACTAAAACCTCTTCCTTCCTCTTTGAGGTATGAGTTTCTTGGCCCAAATTGTACATATCATGTGATTATGAATGCGAGTTTAAATGCTTCTTAAGTTGACTATTCACTAAGAATACTTAGATTGCATCGTAAGGCCATGAGATATACTCTTAATGACCTTAAAGGAATTCACCCGTCTGTGTGTATGCCTCGTATTTTGATGGAAGGTGACTACAAACCCTCAATTGAACACCAAAGGAGATTGAACCCTAATATGCAAGATGTGGTAAAGAAAGAAATTTTAAAGCCGCTTAAGGCTGGCATTATCTACCCTATCTCTGATAGTAAGTGGGTAAGCCCGGTCTTTGTTGTCCCTAAAAGTGGCTAATGATGGTTGTAAAAAATGAAAATGATGAACTTATACCTACTAGGACAATTACTGGTTGGCATATGTGCATAGATTATAGGAAATTGAATAAAGCCACCCGAAAGGACCATTTTTTCCTACCTTTCATCGACCAAATGTTCGAGAGACTGGCAAAGAACTCTTATTTTTGCTTCTTTGATGGCTCTTTAGGATTCTTTCAAATCCCTGTTCACCTTAATAACCAAGAAAAGACTATTTTTACTAGTCCATATAGTACATTTGCTTATAGGAGAATGCCATTTGGGCTGTGTAACACCTCCGCCGCATTTCAATGATGCATGATTGCTATTTTTTTCGATTTTATTGAGGACATAATGGAAGTATTTATGGATGATTTTTTCTATATATGGTATAACTTTTGACCGTTGCTTGAATAATTTGTCTAAAATCTTGCAAAGGTGTGAAGATATGAATTTGGTCTTGAATGGGGAAAGGTGCCATTTTATGGTACATAAGAGGGTTGTTTTAGGCCATATTATTTCAAATAAGGGCATTGAAGTTGACAAGACAAAGGTAGAGGTAATTAAGAAATTGCCGCCACCATCTTCTATAAAGGGTGTAAGGAGTTTTCTTGGGCATGTTGGTTTCTATTGACGGTTCATAAAAGATTTTTCGAAAATTACAAAACCTCTCACCCATTTGCTTGTCAAAGGTGTGGCCTTTGATTTAATGAAGAGTGTTCAAGTTCCTTTCACAGGTTAAAGGAGGCTTTGATTTCTGCCCCAATTATGCAGGCCTCGAATTGAGAGTTACCTTTTGAGGCCATGTGCGATGCCAGTGACTATGCAGTGGGAGCAGTTTTGGGACAAAGAAAGGACAATAAGCCTCATGCCATCTACTATGCAAGCCGAACTTTGGATGATGCTCAAATGAATCATGCCACAACTGAGAAAGAGTTTCTAGCTATTATGTTCGCTTTGGAGAAATTTCGTTCGTATTTGATCAATTCTAAGGTGATCATTTTTACTGATCATGCAGCATTAAAACATCTCTTGAATAAGTCTGACTCTAAACCCTATCTCATTCACTAGGTGCTTCTTCTGCAAGAGTTTGATTTGGAAATTCTGGACAAAGTAGGTCCTGAAAATGTAGTTACGGACCACTTATCTCGCTTAGATCCCGAGGTCGCTCCAACATAGGAACTTTCCATAGATGACTCTTTTTTAGATGACCAATTCCTTGTATTATCTCACTCGGCGGCGCCATGATTTGCTAATTTGGTAAATTTTAAAGTGTGTGGAGTTATGCCAATTAGGTTATCTTGTCAATAACGGAAGAGATTTCTTTCTAATGTGAAATATAATGTGTGGGAATGGCCTCTACTGCATAAGCTGTGTCGAGATGGAGTATATAGAAGATGTTTGCTGGAAGATGAGGTTCCTAGTGTCCTTCACCATTGCCATGCCTCAAATTATGGTGGACACTTTGAACCCAACAAGACTATAGCTAAGGTGCTTCAAGCCGGTTTATATTGGCCCACTCTCTTTAAAAATGTCATAACCTTCATTATGGATTGTGATAGATGCCAACGGTCGGGGAACATTTCCAAGACGTATGAGATGTCTCAAAGTGGGATTCTTGAGGTAGAACTTTTTGATGTTTGGGCAATTGACTTTGTAGGACCATTTCCTTCTTCTCATAATAATCTTTGTATCCTCGTGGTGGTTGATTATGTTTCTAAGTGGGTAGAACCTATTGCCTCTCCTACTAACGATTACAAGGTGGTAAATAAGTTTATTAAAAAGAAGATAGTTACAAGGTTTGGCACACCACGAGCTCTTTTGAGTGATAATAGGACTTGTTTTTGCAACAAGCCACTCGAGTCTCTCTTCAATAAGTATGGGGTTTTTCATAAAATTGCTACGCCCTATCATCCACAAACCAGTGGTTAAGTTGAGTTATCTAATCGAGAGTTGAAAAGCGTTTTGGAAAAAACGGTCGATCGGTCCCGAAAGGATTGTTCTGAAAAGTTTAACGATGCACGTTGGGCTTACCACACTACTTACAAAACACCTTTCGGTGCTACTCCATGCTAGTTAGGTTTCGAAAAATCTTGCCATTTGTCGGTTGAGTTAGAACATAAGGCATATTGGGCAGTTTGAACTCTAAACTTCGATCTTAAGGGGGCCGGTGAGAAGATGCTTCTGCAGTTGAATGAGTTAGATATGTTACGTCTGGAGGCCTATGAAAGTTAGCGAATTTATAAGGAAAGGACCAAGCGCTGGCATGACAAGCATATTATGAAGAAATGATTTCAGGTAGGTGACTCCGTCTTGTTGTTCAATTCTAAGTTACCGTTATTTCCGGGCAAGCTGAGATCCTGGTGGTCGGGCACATTTAAAGTTATAAAAGTCTTCCCTCATCTGGAGCGAGACAACTGGTATTCTTAAGGTGAATAGGTAGCATCTTAAACCTTACAAGGCTGCTATCCTTCACCTATTTGGTCCTCCTCTCTTTTGGTATCTTCTGCTTTTTATATGCTTGCATTGAGGATAATTCGTTGTCCAGAGTTGTTGTAGTTGTTATGTGTTTGTGGCTATATATATGTGTGTTGTGAATGTGTGAAAGTTTGCATTTTTTTTAGGGCATGTATTTAGGTTTAGTTTACATTTTTAGTTGATCATTTAGTTTTTTAGGTTTCTTTCTTCGTTTTAGTTTTGTTTCACATTTTCTTTAGTGTTTAGTTGCATTTTAAGCTTAAAAAAACCAAGACCAAAAAAAAAAGAAAAAAAACCAAAAACCTGAAAAAATGAGCCTATAAATCCTCCGATGATGAGTCTTTAGACTAAGTGACTTTCTTTTGCTTATTTTGACCTTTGTTGTTAGGCCCATTTGTGAATAAAATGCTTGTTTCTGAGTTTTTGAACTATACTTGTTTTCACGATCAAGTTAGATATGAATTGATTGCTTAATGATTCTTGCTATGAGTATTTGGCATATAAAATTCAATGAGCTAGATGAGCTTTGTCCTGTGAGATTTTGAGTTTCAATAGACTAATTCATCATTTTAGGCTCATGTTTTCTTTCAGGTGTGACTCTCCCTAGATTTCAAGTCTCTAGAACTTGCTTTGATTCTTGTTTGAGATCACATTTAGCATGCACATTTAGGCAACATGATTGAGACATTCTTTGACTTTATGAGCTACATTGACCACATAACCACCCTTATATGAATGATTTATCCCTTTCTGCCCTTTTGAGCCTTTGCTGTGTTTGTTGATGAAAACCTATATTATCATTTGGCCACACACATATCTTGCCCTTTTAGCCCAGGCTATAGAGTTTCATAGTTAATTGGGAGTAGTTTGTAGATAATAACCTTTTATGGATATTTTGGCTTGGTTGGATGTGATAAGGGATTAATGTTCTATTTTCCCTTTAAAGTTAATTGGGTTATATTTTGTGAGTTGCAAGAAAAGTGCTGAAAAGTACATAATTTCCTTTGCCATTATCCTCCTGTTTGATGGGAAAAAAAACAAAAAAGGGATTTGGCATTGGTTTTGTATTTTTAAGCACTTTCTTTTGTGATCTCACTTGGGGATGTTGTTGATATTTTGGGATGTACAGGCTTGAGGAATATGTTTTAGTTGGGAGATGATAGTTTATGCTCTTAGTTTTTGGCTTTTAGCTCCACAAATCCCAAAATTTTTGTTCCCTCCTTACCTTTACCCATTTTCCTGTTACAGCCCTTAAAGATTCCTCATGATTGCCTTGTGTGTTTTGCATTATAGTGGTAGCAAATTAGAGAGTCTTATCAAGCTTATAGTTGATTTAGTTCTATGGAATGAGATTTGAGAGAGCCACATTTTACTTTAAACACATGAGTGATGAGTGCCCCATTCCTAAAGTGATGTTCTATTAGTTCTAGCTCTACTTATTTTAATACACCAATATGATTGTTCACGTTGATTTGAGTGATTGATTCAATATTTCAATGTGATGGCTCTTACTTTTTTGAAAATTTCCTTCTTCTATCTATTTGTAAAAGTTTTTAATCACTTTTGGGCTAAACTTCTTAGGTTAATTTAACAATTGATGTTGCTACCGATGTCTACTTGAGGAGGTTATTTATTTTTAGCATCAGTTTTATAATTGCTTGGGGGCAAGCAATTGTTTAAGCATGAGGAAGTTTGATAAGTCCTTAAAGTGCACTCTATTTTGAGGTTATTTTGTAGTATTTGTACGGAGAATTTATGTGTTTTATGATATATTATGCACTCGTTTTTCTGTTTTATGCTAAGGTATGGTTCTTTTTTGTATTTCGTAGATTTTTGGACCATTTTACCCCAAATTTGACCATAAATGAGTGTAGTTTGACCACGAACACCCCCAAGTCACTATGCCTACAGAAGGAAGAAAGAACAGAAGAATGTCGAGATAGAGCACACCACAGACGGTCCGTGATGAAGGCCACAGTCTGTGGTGAGACCATAACTATAAGTCTCTTTGTTTTCCTTCATCGTGTGGCTGAGGTTAATTGAGTTATTCTTTAAATGGAGCCATTTCGTAGTAAATTTGAAGGATATATAGCAAAAGATGTCTCCTACTCTCTTATCTTTTCCATTCTTTTCCATTTTCTTAAGTTTAGTTTTAGATTTCTAGTTAGTTTTGAGTATAAGTTGTGGAGAAGTGCTTGCTGTTTGGGGTCCTTGCAAAGTTGCGAAATCCTTGAAGGATCTCCAATTGTGCTAAGTTTTCTTATCTAAAACTTTGTTTGTTGTTGTTATTTTAAATATGTGTGAGTAGTTTTCTCAATCTAGGGATTGTTAGCCAAGTATTGATGTTGGAATCTCTCATTTTTATTTGGTCGATTCTTGATTGGAATTGGTTGAATTCTATCTTGTGTGTGAAATTGTTGTTGGTGAATTTTGGCCAAATTTACTTGCTAATTCTAAATAGTTAAGTGAAGGACTGAAAGGTGAAACTTGCTATTTGATCAACATGATAGGACTTGGCTTAGCTATACTTGAGAAAGATTCGCTTGTTAAGAGGACCTTATACCATCAAAAATCCATAATTTAGACTAAACAAGAACATATCAAAGAATGACAATTGGTTAGTTTAGGCAATTCTGTTTGTTTCGAAAGAATGTACTGAATTCTAAATGCGATTGCACCCCTTTCAATCTCCTATTATAGATCAGGTGCATGTTATATTCCATTAATCCACATCTTTACTAGGCGAAACAAATCCCTATATGTTTTAAATTGATTGAATCTTCTAATTAGATTATAGCAACATTCAAACTCACAATTGAAATTTTTTTGCTTAGCACTTTTATAGGACAAAACTCAATAGAGTACAATTAGTCTTTGTGGGAACAATATCTTTTCTAAACTACAACACCCGTGCGCTTGAGGGCATAGGTTGGTGGGTTACTTTGCCTTTAAACTAAGTCATATCTCAATTCAAGAGGAAATTTGTCACTAAACTTAAGCTAGTTTTGGCCCATCCATTAGTGTATGCTTTAGTTGGCTTTCAAAGCAAATTCTAGGTTAGTTGCTGGGTTTATTCCACATTTCCTTACTGTTTTTATCTTCCTTATTCTTTTCTAACCCTTGACTATAAGAAAATCTGAAGTAAAACACATAAACCAGCCATAAAGAACCGACCTCTAGAAGTAGCCCCACCATGCACCGTCTTCTTTCCTTATCGCTTTCATTGTGCCAAATGATGATGACCTACCTCATTACTCTCCTTAACCAGCTAAGGTGCCAAGGGGTATGAGTTTGAAGCAAGCCCATGGCTTGAGCCAAGATAATGCCATTCTTGCTCTCCAACAAAGTGTAAGGTACGTTAGTGGGCACCTTCAATAACTTTTTGTCCAATTCACCACTTTTCAAGGAGGTGGATAGGTTCCCCTACTTGAACTTAGGGATCATGAAGATGAAGGGGATGAGTACTTAGGGATGCTAGCTTGAGGAGTCATTTTAAAAAGGGGGTAGGAGACCACCTAGAAATGACTTTCAAGATGTCAAAGTAGAACTCTAGAATTTAATGGAAAATTAACTTAAGATGAGTTCTTAGAGTGGGTATGAGCCATGGATACAATATTTGAGGCCAAATGCTATAATGATCAGAAAAGCTTGAAGGTAGCCAGCCTCAAACTCATGAGATATGCTTCCTTATGGTTTAAAAACCTTAAGAAACAAAGATTTAGAGATGGAAGAGGAGGATCAATTTTTGGGAGAAATTTAAAAGCCTCATAAACAAGAGGTGTCTTCTCAAAAGTTAGAAGCAAGACATCTTCAACATAATGTTCTCATTCAACCAAAACAATGTGAGTGTCAATGAGTACATAAGACAGTTTGAACAACTCCTCATTAGTAGTAGCATTCGCGAAGCCTAAGAGCAAATCATGGCTAGATTTATCAATGGGTTAAGTCCTTATGTAGCTCAGAAGATAGAGATCCAACCTTATTTCACCTTAGATGATGTTTGCAAGCTTATACTTAAGTTGGAAAAGTTAAAGAAAGAGAAGAAAATTTTCACTAAACCTTTCAGTGAAGGCTCCTCAAGTTCAAGGGCTCCTCATAAGTCCTCTATCACTCCTAAGCCCAAGAGTTTATCAAAGGTAGACAAGGCCAAAGCCTTAGCCCTTCCTCTTCTAAAGAGTTGCCTAAGAAGCTTGAAGGCAAGATGTGCTTTAAATGCTAAGGGCATTGAGACTTCCGATATGATTGCCTTAATAAAAGGGTCATGGACATCTAAGAGATAGAGGAAGTTAATGCCTTAATGATGGAAGTATAAGAAGAGTTTAATGAGGCAAATTCAAATACCATGGTGGAGGAAAGTCACCTTAATGTCGAATGAGGGTAAGTTATGTGGTTTAAAGAGCATATTTCATGCCTAAGATCATCCTTTTGACAAGGCACAAATGAAAATGCTAGTTATCCCATTGATCCTCTCTAGTGCTCCTAGTACCTTTCTGATGGTTATGAATGAGGCTTTGAGGCTTTTTCTTAGAAAGTTTATGGTGGTCTACTTCAATGACATTCAAGTTTATTCAAAGACCAAACAAGATCATCTACAACATTTAGGAAAAGTGTTCAAAGTTCTAAGGGCTCAAGGCTTTACGGCAAGTTGGAAAAGTGTTAGTTTTTCTCCTCCTAGGTCACCTGTTTGGGTATGTTGTCTTAAAGGATGGCATGTCCATGGATCAACCTACGGTTAAGCAATCAAGTCATGGCCAACTCTCACCTTCATCATCGAAGTAAGAAACTTCCATGGCTTGACCTCTTTTTGTAGGAGGTTTGTTAAGGGTTTTAGCACCCTTACTCCCCATCACTGAGTGCATGAAGAAAGGCTCATTTAAGTTAACTAAGGCTACCTAAAGTGCACTTAGGAAACTCATGTCCAAATTATGTGAAGCACAGATTCTAGATCTTCTTAACTTCAATAAGATGTTTGAGGTTGATTGTGATGCATGTGAAGTGGGTATAGGGGATATCCTCATGCAAAACCATTGCCCCTTGCCTACTTTAATGAGAAGCTTAATCATTCAAGAAAGAATTACTCCACCAATGGCAAAGAGTTCTATGCTTTGGTGAGAGCTCTTGATTATTGGGCACATTATTTAAGGCCAAGGTAAGTTATGCTATATTCAAACCGTAAGGCTCTAAAGTACTTGAATGGCTAACATAAACTCAATCCAAGGCATGCTAAATGGGTTGAATTCTCGTAAAGCTTCTCCTTTATAGCTAAATGTAAGAAAGGAAGCACAAATATGGTGGCCGATACATTGTCTAAGCAGCGTTCTTTTCTAGCCATGATGGAAGCAACGGTTCTTAGATTTTAGTTAATCCAAGGGCTCCACCATAAAGATGAAAGATTTTGGCCCCTATGTCATTGATCAAGAAGGAAGTTACTAAAGCCCCTAGACTTTTAAGAATAATATTGAGAAAATCTTAGTCATGAAGGTTCATGGTGGAGATTTGCCGGACCGTCGATATAAATAACTATTGACATGCTTAAGGAGCACTTTTACTGGCTAAAGATGGCTGGACACATGTACGAAGTAATCTTCAAGTCCTCTACTTATCATATGGCCAATAGTCAATTGCATTGAGGCTTGTACACCTAACAACCTATTCCAAATGGCATATAGGAGGATGTGTGCATAGACTTCATAGTTGTTCTACCTAGGACTTAAAGAGTTAAAGATGCTATCATGGTATTGGTAAACCGGTTCTCTAAGATGGACCATTTCATTCCTTGTAAGAAGAGTGATGATGCATTGATGCCCTTCATGTGGCCTCTCTTCACATTAAGGAGGTTATCAAACTTCATAGTATTCCTATGAGCATTATTTTAGACTCAAAAACTAAGTTTCTTAGTCCCTTTTAGAGGTGTTTATGGCAGCTCCTTGGCACTAAGCTTCTTTATAACACCTCTCACCATCCCCTAATAGATGGACATTCTAAGGTGATGAACAAGACCCTTGCTACATTGCTTAGAGGTTTGGTGAGTAAGAATATCAAGGAATGAGACGTTAAGCACCCACATGTTGAGTTTGATTATAACTTCCCTTCTTCCTTTGCTACAACCAACTCTCCTTTTGAATCATGCTATGGAATCAACCCTCTAACTCCTCTTGAACTCATACCCCTTCTTCTTAAGTTTAGAGTGAGCCATGAGGTCAAAAAGAGACCAAAGGAGATGAAAAAACTTCACCAATAAGTTAGAGCCAATGTTAAGAAGGTTAATGAGATGTACTAGGCTAGAGCAAAGAAGAATTGCGAGCCTTTTGCCTTCAAACATGGGGACTTAGTTTGGTTAAAATTGAGGAAGGAAAGATTCTCTTTAGGGTGGAAAAACATGCTTATACTACTAGTGAATAGTCCTCTCAGAGTCCTTGAGAAGGTAAATGATGATGCATACAAGCTGGAATTATTAGGTGATGTGGGTGTATCATCAACCTTCAATGTAGGTGATCTTACAACTTATCTAAAAGAGGATGATGATTTGAGAACAAATCCCAATTAAAAGGGGGAGAATTAAATAGGATCTATGCCAATTCCCATCAAGAAGACGCTTATATCCTCCTTAGTACCCAAAAGCTCAAATGCAAGGGGCTTGATCTATGCATTGATTTTGAGCTCAAGTTCAACGTCCCTCCTAAGCATTTAGGAGTTGTTTCTCTCCTCATTTGTGAAGGGTAAGAGGTCTCCTAAAGTTTTAGCTCATCAAATTGAGGCCGAATCAATAATAAGAGTAAAAAAGGCTTAAAACATAAGCTTTGGTATTCTTAGCAGTTTTGATTAGTGCACTAGTTTTGAGTGTAAGGCAACTTTTATGTCTACGATGACACATGATGTGACCAAGATTGTTATATCCTAATGTTTACTTGGAAGTGAGCTTTCATATGAATTAAGTTGTAAGTCAATCATAGGTAATTTGATCTTTCAAATTAACTAAAAAACTCAAGTGTGTAAACTAGGTTGAATTCCAACATGTAGCCTTATTCCTCAACTTGGATCCAATGCTTCCTTATTTTATTTTTCAGGTATATTAGTTTGATTATAAGGATAAAATATTATCAAAAATGACCCTAAAGTTTGGCTAAATATACCCAAGCGAGTCTCTTTTAAGTAGGCAAGTTTTGGGAGTAAATGCTTCACCCTATTGAAGGCAAACTGGGCAGATCTGACTATTGCAACTTCCTATTGCAATTCCACCTTATTTCAACTAGTCTAATGAGCTTACTAGCTTCCCAAATCTACCTTAATAATGATAGTAGCTATTAGAGCCTTGGAAGAGATGCATAGAATTAGTATCTTACCTAAATGAGCAGCCATAAGAGATATCATGCCTGCATTTATCTTCCTTGTTTTGGTTAATCTCTTTAGGAAGTTTCTTACCACTTTATGTATATGTTATTCAATAGATGTGAGAGACATATGAAATCAGCTTCTATTTGGCTTGTAAAAGCCCTTTTTGTAGTGTTTGCAAATTAGATTACATGAATGAAAAACATAGCTTTAAGCTTTCTCTCTCAAAATCTTGAGTTTTCTTTTCCCTTGCGTTCAAGGTGTCGAGTCTTGAGTGGAGCTTTTAAAGAAGTTTTGGTGGCTCAACCTTCATCTAATTCTTGGTGGATCACTTAGGTTAGTGGGTGGCTTTGCGTTTAAACTAAGTTATATCTCAGTTCAAGAGTAAATTATCATTAAATTTAAGCTAGTTTCTGCCTATCCATTAGATTATCCTTTAGCTGGTATCAGAGCAAGTTATAGGTTAGATGCTTGGGTTTATTGCACATTTCCATACTAGTTTTATCTTCTTTCTTCTTTTTGAATGTTGACTATAAAAGAACTCGAAGCTAAAGACAAAAACAAGCTATAAAAGAATTAAGCTCCATAAATAGCCCTATCCTACACCATCTCTTTTCCTTATCCCTTTCAACATATCAAATGATGACCACTCACCTCCTAACTCTCCCCAACCAGCTAAGGTTCCAAAAGGTATGAGTTTGGAGCAAGCCTATAAGACAAACCATTCTACATCTCTAACAAAGTGTGAGGCACATCAGTAGGCAACTTGAACAACCTTTTGTCTAATTAACCACCTTTTAAGGAGGTGGATAAATTCCCCGCTTGAACTTAGGAATCATAAAGATGAAGAGGATAAGTACTCAAGTGATGCTAGCTTGAGGAGTCATTCTAGAGAGGAGGTAGGAGACCATC
>JAKOGI010000269.1:639072-701572 GCA_029747015.1 Carnegiea gigantea | reverse complement strand
CTCTTCTTTCGTCCTTACTCTTACTATATTGCTTTTCTCTTGTTAATACACACAAGCCATAGAGTAGGTGATTCCCATATCTATAGAATCCATCGAGTCAGCTATATAACTAATATCTTAATGCATCTCATTGTAGTCAGTGCACAAGCTAGCCACCCAACCTTGAGGTTTCCAAATGATTGGAATAACATATCATTATAAGTGGCATAGGCTAAGGAGGAAGATCCTCCCATTTCAAATGAGTGTGAACGTTGTGCGGTGCATCTTAGTCATTCCCCTTGTCCTCATTAACATCATTAACCCTCACTATCATCATTTCCATCTCCACCCATCTCTCCTTCATTCACCACTTCATTGACCTCCTCATGGACCTCATTATGTATGTCACCATCACAACACACATTCCCTCTTTTACAATTGTGGTTCTTTTGATATTGGGGAAAGTGAATAGAACTTTCTTAAGGTAGCGGTAAAAGTAGGTACTACCCATTGTGTCAATGGTTGTCATGTAGGCCAAGGTGGTTAAATCCAAGTTCCTTCTCATATAGTGTGCCTCCCAAACTTATTTTCCGAGCGTGAACCCTTTGCACTTTCCATAATGATCCCCCCACACCTATCACATTGCTATGGTGAGTCCTTACGGCTTTAACTAGGTGATGTAAGATACAGGCACTCGTGTCCACATAATTATCATTTAAGCACGTCAAATAATGAATAGTTCGGCCTTCTTTCATACAATTTGACTACCTTGATGCTAAACACCATATTAGCCATAATGTGTTGGAGTTAGTAAGTGTCAATGCTACAAATGTCGGTGGCTTTTGCTTGCCAAAAGTAAAAAAATTCTAGGTCTACCCCATTTATCATAATAAACCTTTCTCTTTCTACATGTGACACTAAGCAATGTGGGGTTACGCTTCCAAATGTTGGACACATCTATATAGGAATCATTGTGCACGAGGAGGTTGAGAAGCTTGTTAAAGTCACTCAAGCTCAGTTAGAAATCACCGTTAAACATCCTAAACTTTATCACAACTTCCCTACCCTTGTAACGACCACCGAAATCAACATGTAAGGAACTCAAGAAATCCAACAATAAACAATCATATACCTCACATTTCAAAATGGCACATTATTACCAACCCATGTTCCTAAGCAACCACATCATATCATTTAACATACCTAATGCCCTCACTCAAGGTGTCCTTATGCCAATAATTTTGTTCACAAATTAGCCTAGAGGTCAAACTGTCAAATTTTTACCTCTGCTTCTCATTCTCAAATTGTAAACCTCTATGGGTAGGTCGAAGTATTAAAGGTTGACATTGGATTTACCTTGGTTTTCCTTTGGAAGGGGATTAGATGAAGTTGAATCTTTAAAAGAGCTGTTGGGGTTTGAAGGTTCCTAGGATAGCTCTACAATTAGTTTCTTACCTATGATGGTCGAATTTGAGGAGGTTGGTATGGTAGGAACTTGCTCTTCTTGCCTAAAAACGTCTTTTAGAATGTTTAAAAGCTGAAAGAGAGGTTAATTTGCAGCTAGAAGGAAAATTTCTCTCTTTGCCACCTTCAACTTCAAAATTGACAAGCTATGGTTTTAAAGAGAGAAAGTGGATAAAAGGGTGTGAGAAAAGGTAAAATTGGGAGAAATTTCTATGGGAAAAGGCTGGAAAGAAGGAGTTGAGAGAATTTGAGTGAAAAATTAAGAGATTTAGAGTGAATTTGGGTGGAATATGGCTATAAGATTATGTGGGGAGGTTCCACTATAAATAGAAGATAAGAGGGGTAATGACGGAGGAAGAAAGAAGGGCTCAAGCCCCATTTTCCACTGGATTCAACTGTGGCATGAGCAACGCATGCTAAGCCTCTAGATAAATTTTTTTTAGGGAGGAAGGTTGGCACAATTGTGCCTCGTGGCATGGTCTAATTGCCCCAATCTCTGTTCACTTTCTTGCTGGTTGCTTTTTTTTGTTAATAGAGGTAATAGGGGTGTGCCACCCTTTAGCATGGCTTTGCCCAGTCAATACCTCCATGCTTCCTTTTCTTTTTGCGTTTATTTCTTTTTCTCTCATTTTTCTTTCTTCTTTTTTTTTCTTCAAAATTTTATCATACTTTTTACTCTTTTCTCATTCATTTCCTCATTCTATTTTTGGCACAATTGGCTTGTTATTTTTTTAATTTTCTTAAAGCTCACAAAACAAATAGAGATTCACATGTATAAAGAGAGTGGGACTTCCAACAAGTTATGCTTAGGGAGGTTCATGGAGTAATAGACACTGTATATCCTATTCACCCGACATTTCCAAAATGTGCTTCAATATATGCCCATTAACCTTGAAAATTTTGGTCCTTGGTGGAGTCCGTAATCTTAATAGCACCATGTGGATACATGTTAACAATGATGAAAGAACTGTTCTATTAAGACCTATTTTTTCGACGAATAGGTGAAGTTTCAAATCATAAAGGAGAACCTTTTAACTAGGAGAGAATTCTTTTTTATTAATGCACTTATCATGAAATGCCTTAGCTTTCTCCTTGCTCAATCGCTTGTTATCATAGGCTTCTCTCCTAATCTCCTCCAACTCATTTACACTAAGCCTCATCTCCTTTTTGACACCATTTAAATCAAAGTTGAGGGTCCTAATTGCACACCAAGCTCGATGTTGGAGCTCAATGGGGAGGTGACAAGACTAGAAATATGGGGAGATATCCTAGGGGGGTTTCAAAGGCCATCTTATATGCCAACAACGCATCTAAGAGCTTGTTCTCTCAATCTTTCCTATTCTTGAAAGCCATCTTTTCTAAGACTTGTTTAAGGTGCCTTTTAGACACTTTTACTTGGCCACTTGTTTGTGGGTGATAGGGTGTAGCAAGATGGTGAATTATGGAATGCCTTCTCAAGAAGGCATCGAAGGATCAATTATCATAATAGGTTCCTTGATCACTAATAATAGCATATGGCATCCCATGCTGGGTAAAGGTGTTCTCTATTAGAAATCTAATAACCTTTGTCTCATTGATCCTTGCAAGGATAAGCTCGACCTACTTCGACCATAGTCCACACACAGAGGGATATACTCATTTCTAAGTGAGTTTGAAATCAGTCTCATGAGATCTAGGGCCCAAAAATCAAAAGTATCCACAACAATGATTGGTTTAAGGGGCATCATATCCCTCCTAGTAGGTCTACCCATTTGTTGGCATCATAAGCACATCTTACAATGCTCACAGGCATCCGTAAATAAGGTTGGCTAATAGAAATTGCAATAAAGAGTCTTTGCGGCAGCCTTTCTCCCACTGAAGTGCCCCCCATGAGCATGGTTATGACAAAAAGAAAGGGCACTTAGAATTTGGTCATTGGGCACACACCCCCTTATAATTTGGTCTTGGCAATGTTTGAATGAATACAGGTTATCCCACATAAAAAGAAAACCTAACCAATGCAAGGAAGCAATCCTTATCATCCTTTGTTCATCCCTTTACAATTCTACCCATGACTAAATAATTGACAATGTGAGCAAAACATGGCTCCACTTGAGCCCCAAATAGTTGTTAATAATGGGGGTCTCACGTACATCACGATTCATAATCTTAAAGAGATAGTTAGCTACAGGGTTTTTTAGATTGCTTACTATCTTTAATTTCACAATCAAATGCTTGGAATAGCATGATCTATTATATAAATCTAGGTTTGACATCCTTCTTACCAAAAAGGTGTTTCAAAACTACATGGTCAGTAAAAACAAACATATTAGATCCTATGAGAGAGGGCTTAAGCTTTTCAAAAAACTACCGCTAAGAGCGCCTTCTCGATTGCAGTTAATTTGCTTGCACTTTATTCAATGTGTGACTAGAATAGTAAATTACATGCTATTTCTTATCGATTTTTTTAGCCCAAGGTTTCCCCAACCACATAATCGAACACATCACACATAAATACCACTTTAAACTTACTAAATGCCACCTAACATTCCTTGGAGAAGTGGAATAGCTTATCTTCAACTAGGACTGAGGGCAAAGGCTTAGGAATCGTACTAAAGTCTCTAATGAATCGCCAGTAGGAATCAACATGGCTAAGAAAGAAGTGCATGACCTTCACACGAGTGAGGAGGGTGAGATTTGAAATTAAATCAACCTTTTCCTTATCTACCTCTATCCCTTCATGAGAGATGCTATGACCTAAGGCAATTTCCCTTTTTACCATAAAATAACATTTTTGTCAATTCAATGTCAAATGCTTATCACGGTGCATTTTTAAAACATATCCAAAATTAGTTAAGCAATCATCAAGGAAATTACCATTACTAGAGAAATCATCCATGAAAAATCTCTAGAATTACTCAACTAAATGGGAAAATATGGAAATCATACACATTGGAAGGTTGTGGGGGCATTTCATAGATAAAAAGGCATCTTCCTAAGGGCATAGGAGCCAAAGGGGCAAGTAAATGTGGTCTTCTCTTGGTCTTTAGGGTAAAGGGAACTGAAGTATAGTTGAAATATCTAGAAAGAAACAATAAAAAGTATGCCTGGCTAATCTCTTTACCTTTTGGTCCAGGAAAGATAATGAAAAGTGATCATTTCTAGTATGGCATTCAACTTTTGATAATCAATGCATACTGTCCACTCAAATTAGACTCTTGTGGGAATGAGCTTATCCCTGACATTCTTAATCATAGTGATACCTATCTTTTTAGGAACAATTTGGACGGGACTCACACACTTACTATTCAAGATGGGCAGATAATGTCATGGTTCAACCACTTAAGGGTCTCTTTCTTCACCACTTCTTGCAAGGTAGTGTTCAATATTCTTTGACAGTCTTGATAAGGCTTGACATCTTCCTTAAGATGGATTCTACGTTTTACAATGGTGGGACTAATGCCTCTAATGTCTTTTAAGTCTATCCTAAGTTCTCTTTGTTCTCTCTATGCAAGTCAAGCACCTTAGCTTCTTACTCAAAATTTATATAATTGGAAACTATCACAGGCGAAGACTCATAAGGATCCATGAAAACATAATTGAGAGAATCAAGGAGACGATTCATTTTAAGAGATGAAGATGAGGCCACACTAGAAGGTTCCTTATGTGATGGAGAAAGGAAAGACGAGATGGTGTAGGAATGGATGCACACAACAAGTTATCATATTGTTTATCAAATGCAAATGTGTCATATTCGAACCAATAGTCCATGTAAATTTACTCGAATACACATGACATCAACTCCTATTTATGGTTATTTCATAGGTTATTTCATAAATAAAACACATTTGACTCCATTATCATATTCTCAAAAGTTGACTTTATTTTTCTATCTCTACAATTTATGAGAGCATTAGATGAAACAAGGAAAGATGACCTAGGATGATTGGAATTTCATTCTTAGGGTAAACAACAACCTTCTTCTCAAGCATAACAAAGTCAACCCGAAATATGAATTTCCCTACCTTAATCAATAAATCCTCTACCATTCCCCTAGGTAGCTTCGTGGAATAGTCGGCCAATTAAAGGACCATTTTTATAAGCTTAAGCTCCCCTAACCCTAATCTCATATACACCATAAAAGGTAAGAGATTTGTACTAGCATCATGGTCAAGTAAGGCCCTATGTGTGGTGTGGTGATCAATGACATTTGAAATGTAGGGCATCTTGCGTATTTATAGTTGAGGTGCACTTGATTAGAATTGATCGAACTAACATTAAAGACTAAAAATGCTTTCTTGGGCACATTTTTAGCCCGCTTGCTATTGCAGAGCTCTTTGAGAAAGTAGGAATACGGATGTAGTTATTGAACAGCATCAAGGAGGATGTTGATGATCTTGACTAGGGAAAAAGTATCCCTTATTTAGTTAATGTGCGATTGGGCCTTATTCCCCTTAAATCGATTTGGAAAAGGGGAAACATGCTTCAAAGCTCTTTGGGAAGAAGAAGGAATGGCCTTATAAGTTGTAGAGTCAATGGTAGTCAGAGATTCATCCTCCGTAGGTTCTTTTACATCCTTCAAAAGAGAAGGAGTACATGAAGAAGTGGGAACATCATAAGAAATATATTCTTGGGAAGAGAAAGAGGTAGAAGTTCGGGAACACATTCATATCATTATCACTAGCACGCGTATGAATTTTCCTTCTCGGCCTAAGAGCAATCATGTGATTTACGTTTCTCATATCATGGGGGTCGAAGGAAAAAGAAAAAGAGGGTTCGCCTTTTAAGTTTTCCTCGCGTTGACTAGGGAAGGCCTTTTTTTGCTTATTTGATAGGCCTAATTAAGCAAATTATTCACTCATAATCCCCATCATCCTCTCATTAAATTCTTTTATCACTCTTTTTATTCTCCCCACATCATTTCGTGTCCTCTTCATTTTATTAATTTCATTATAATTGGAATGAGAATGTGATTGCGCAACTACCAATTAAGAAAACTCCTTAGGTTCATGATATGCCCCTTGGCATGGGTGGCTTTTGGAAAGAAGAACAGGGCAGCTCCTTAAAACCACCATCTTGGGCTTCTGGCATTAAGGCATTCGGGTTGATCTATGGCAAATTGGGATGTTTCAACCACCCCACACTGAATGTAGGAGAGTACAGGTCAAATTTGGGCCTTTGAAAATCCACACTAACTTGAACTTGTTCATAACCCATGGCCAATTATTGAGCAAGAAAAGAATATACAAGCACTCAATGTATACTTGACATTGAGAACATGGTATCGATTGGGGAGGGGGAGCATGACTAAGGGGTTCCAAAAGGCATAAGCCCTTTAGTATACTTTCTAAGGTGGAAAATCTTTGAATCAATATAAGTAGCATTCGACACCACATGCATTCCTCTTTTCCGCTATTGATCTTATGATTTAGACTTTCATCCTGAGTAGTCTCCCATTGCAATATTTTTTTGCAAGGTCCTTAAGGAAGCCCTATGTCTTAGTTTCACTTTGGTTGAGAAAACCCCCTTAACACATGAATTCAACCAAGGGCTGGATACCTTGGTCAAGTCCCTCGTGGATGATTTACCACAAGCATCATCGCTCAAGACCATGGTGGGGACATTGAGCTAACAAATTTTTAAACCTTTCAAAAAACTTCCAAAATGACTCTTTGTCTAGCTTCACAAAGTGGTTGATATCATTCGTTAGCTTAGCTGTCCTGCTATTTAGAATTTTTTTTTTCCTCAAAAAGACTTAGAACAAACCCATCCCAAGTAGGGATTGAGTTTGTGGGAAGGTTTACATCCATTTCTCTAGCAAGACCCTTCAAAGCAAAAGGGATGAAATGCAACCGAACTATTTCTTATGGCACATTAAGGAAGTGTATCATAAAGCATACTTCCTTAAGTTCACTTAAAAACAAAGTAGGCATCCTCAAAAACAGTAAATATGGGAGGCATGGTAGTATATTAGGGTCTAAACTTAAGCATCAGCTCCTAGCTCTGAAAGGCTAAAGTAAGATGGATTCGTCGACCTTAGAGGGTAAAATATTTAGTTTTCTTTAGAAAGGGAAGAGGAGGAGGTTGTGTATTTTGTTCATCCACCATGGGTTCAAGTTCAAATATAATGGCTTGGTCAACTTCTATATTGGAATTTGAAGTTTCAACTTTGATCAATCTCCCACAATAAGGTGACATAGTCTACACACTCATTCACCATTTTTTTTTATATTTTTAAATTTTACAATTTTTAAAAAATTTTTTGCTTAACAACAAGCAAGGCACAAGTATATACACACAATTAAGTTATAATTGATAGCAAATTAATGCATCTATCTCCAGCAATGACCCAAAAATTGTGTTTAGATATTTTGAGGGAAGAGGGATGTTGTCCACTAGGATGGAGGTAATTTGTTCCTAATTATTTCTTAATTGTTAGGAAAATTGGTGATGAATGCAACTAACCTAGTTTCAACCTAGCCAGGGGGGAAAGAGCCAAACTAACCCCTAATAATCTACTAAAGGGAGTCATAACACCACCAAATAAAACCGTAATTACCTAGTATTAGACTACACTATGCTTAAGCAAGATTAGCAATTAAACTAACTACCACATGGAAACAAACACATAAAAACATCACCTAAAAAAAAGAAAAGATGATCAGTAGGCACTATATGGCCTCAATAACCTAAACTTCTTCCTCAAAATCAGATCGCCAAAATAAAAAAACACAACTTAGATATCCATGGCGAACTATCTTAAATTAAAGTAACAAAAGAGGGAGTTAAAAGATAACAACCATGAAACCATAACATGAAATGCTGAATTTTTTTCTTGAAGTTGCTTATTAACCCTTTCAAGTGCTCCCAATTGCGAGATTAACTTCTATTGAGTACTTTCTAATGTGGATTTTTAAACTAAAAGATACAAAAACTAAAGGAAGGGGAATAGGAAGAAAGGAGATGAAATAGAGACAAAAAAGGGTTAATTGGGATTATGATAGATATATTAAAGATTCTAACGTCTTAAAAGTGAGTCTTTAATCTTCCCACACCCTATTTCTCATTAAAAAAATATTTTTGGGGATGATTTTGTGCTCAAAAAAGCAGAGTACTCGAGGTGATTTTGGAGAGACAAAGTCAAAAGAAGCAATAATTAAGAAAAGAGCATTCTAAGAAATCAAAATCTCATTCAAAGATTTATTTTTTCATTTCTTGAAGGAGGGAGGATACATGAGAGTTATAGAAGGGAAATAGATGCTAAACAAAGTAAAAACTATAAAAATAAGGAAAAAGATATAAAGGATTAGCATAACAATGCTTATATACAATAGCAGGTTCGCTTGATATGGTCATACCACTCAGCATGGGCAGACCGTGCTAAGACTCTATCTGAAACATCTATGTTTTCTACAAAACGTAGTTTTAGCATAGGTGTGCCATGTGGCATGGGGAGGCCGTGCCAAATCTTTGTTCTATGTTTTCTACTATCAGCCACTGAGCACATTCTTGCTGCTCTAGTGGTATTATCTTGCTGCGTCTTATAGGTGTTAGGCGATAATTTGTCGCATTTTACATGCCCTTTTCACCTAATCTTAGCTCGTATAATAACAAAATCTTTAGAGTTTTTTTCCTGTTTTATTAAATATTCTTTGAGATTTTTACTTGTTTTGTTTATTCTTGCAGGCAATAAGTTAAACCAAGCAAATGTCGCGAAAAAGGGCAGAAAAGGATCAAAACAGGCGAAAAGGCGGAAAAACGGGAGCCAGCCGGGGCAGCCGGCCAGCAAGGTGGCACGGCCACCCCGTGCCACGTGGCACGGCCGTGCCACATGGCACGGTGCAGCCGTGCCACCTAGGCACGGTCGTGCCTCCCCTGGTTTCCTTCGGTTATTCGCGGCCCGCCTTGTCTTCTATTTAATCCTCTTTTCTCGACGTTGTTCGGGGGCTCTCTCTTCTACTTTTCTAGGTTAGTTTAGGTTAGATTTATCCAATAAAAACCCCAATAGGAGGATTAGATTAGGATTGTAGTTGGTATTTTGGGATTCAAGCTTATGGATTTCAAGTTCTACAATCAATTCAAGCATAAGTTTCCCTCTTCTTTCTCTTTTTATTTCATCGTTGTTCTTATTTATATTTTGTTGTTTTAATTCTTGTAATTGCTTTGTTTGGTTTATATGTTTAGTTTTTGTCGTTAATTCATGTTATTTAGCTGTTTAGATTCGTTTTATTTCATTGCCTTTGTTTCGTTCTTCATGTTCATGTTCTTATTTGTTAGTTTAGGTTTTCATTCGTTTTTGATGTTTAGTTGGTAGATTGTGTTGGCTTGGATTGTGATTAGCCTCTGGATGGCTAATTAATCTTGTAATTGGCCTAACCATACCCAATCTATGCCTAGAACCTAGAGTTTTCCTTCACGCCCGCCAAGTGTTCGATGAAATGCCTGAGAGGGTTTTCATCCATATTTTTGGGCGATTGACTTATGCTGAGAGGTGAGGTCAATTGGCTAGTGTGGGAGAGGGAATGGCCGAGTTCGGGACACGAAAGTAGTATCCGAATCGAGCTAGGTCTGGGGTTGCTAGTTTTGTGGTCTAATTCGACTAACCCCACGAAAGTAGGTGGTTACGCGAGTTAGACTAGCTCATGACCCTTGAGAGAGGGCTTGGGTGGTCTTTGATGATGCAACCGACCATCTCTAGTTCGTAGTGTGGTTTGGGTAGGTTAGGACTCATCTTGGTTAGTTAGTTTATCCATTGGTAAAATCACAACTCCAAGTCGTTTGTTTCTGTGTTTATAACGTAGTTTAGTTCCCCCTTTTCACCCTTCGATCCTGCCTAACTTGAGACGCTTTAGTTAGCTCTGGTAGTTGAAAACACAATTCCCTGCGGACGACACCCCAAGTACTCAACGATACACCTTGCACTTGGGGTTTATAAATATTAAAACTTTTTCTGCAACAAGTTTTTGGCGCCGTTGCCGGGGAATTGGCGTTTTTCAATATTAGGGTTTACTTCAGCATTCGAGGCTAGGCCTTTTGAAAATCCCAAAAAAAAAAAAAAATTTCAAAAAAAATTTCAATGGCAATTTTCCATTTTCCCCAATGTGAGCAAGAATTATTTTACCGTTATTGGGATCGTTTACATGCTTATCTTGCTCAATGTGCTTCTTGTGGATGTTTATATGGGAAATGGGAAATATTGCATGTTGTTGATGAGGGTGTGAATTGTGAGACCCGTGCTCTTTTGGAGCATTGGGACTTCTATGCTCGAAATGTTGATGAAGCTTGGGAATTACTTGAGTGGTTGGCTTGGGATACTTATGAATTTGAAACTAGTTGTTCTGATTCTTGTACCCCACCCCCTTGCATCCCTAATTATGCCCCTCCTGTGTGCGAAATTTGTCATTGTTTTGACCACGCCAGTACTTCTTGTCCCTATCATATTTCTAATGAAGGCTTTGCTAGACTTAGCAATATGATAGAGACAATGAATAAGCAACAAGTTGAGTTTGCTGAGTTTGTTAATAAAATGCGGGAGTATGACCTATCACCCGAGATTGACCCTAGTTCTAGTGCTCCTAGACTTGATGTCAACCTGTGTGATGATGGTGCGTCTTTACCACCTCTAGAGTCCGGACTAGAGGACGTAGTCGACCCTCTCTTGATCCCTTCACTCACTGTTGCTTCATCCTTTCCTAATACCCTTTGGGACAACACTGCGCTTATCATGACCTTTCCTGATACACCTTCCCCTTTAGCTCAGTCGACGGAGTTTGAGGTAGGTGAGACCTTTGGCGTTAGCGCTAGTGTTGAGGAGGATGATACTTGGTCTGAGTCCGACAATGTTTCTATTGAGGTGCATACTTTTTATGGGACTCCCACAGGGACTTCATGCATGGATGTTGTGGTTGCAGGGCCAACTAGTCCTGATTTTGTTGATAATATATCCCCCACCTCTCTTGATACATCCCATGCTTCCTATTCATGTTCACCACCCTCCCATTCCCCTAAGTATTGTGATTTTTCGCTTATCGATCCTCTTATGATACTTGAGGGGAATGAGGCTGCCTGCCGTAAGTCTCTAGGTACTTTTAGAGGGTATGACCCCCTCCTTGATCCTTCTCGTCCGTACCTAGAGGGCATGCCTGGAGAATTCGTGTTGACTATTGCATTTGATTTTTCTACTGATTTCTCACAGGTATTTGGTGAGTTTAAGAGGGCACTAACTTTGTTTGCTCCATCTTTACCAGTGTTCCCTTACTCACACCATTCCGAGCTGCATGCAGCTATGCATGATAAGCTCCTGAGAGCTTTGACTGCATCCGAGCTGACGAATCGCATCTTGAGCGGCAAGGAGTGGCTGATGCTCCTTAAGCCGTCATGGCATAGTTCGGGTACATTCAGTACCCGACCTGGTATACTCGTTCTCACTCTTCCCCCCCTTCTTTCTATTTTTCTTTTCTTTCTTTTTATTTTTGTTTAGTTGTGGATATTAGGATTGTGTTTTGGTTGGTGATCATCTTGTGGTGAAATGTGGATGCTGCCGAGCCGTTGTTGGTTATGATCACCATTTTCGTGTTTTTGTGAATTTTTATTGTGTTGTGATTGGTGGTGTTGTTGGATTGGTCCATATTTGTTTTTGGTGGTGTCAGTTTGTATATATGTGTGATCGTGTTGTTGTTTTGGGTGAGATTGTGTTTTTGGGAGAGTGTGTTAGCTTGTATATATTTTTGTCGTCTTTTGTTTTTCTTGTGTTTGATTTTGTTTTCTTTATTTTTGTGTGTTGGTGATGACTCACGGCTCCCAATGAGGACATTGTGAGATTTAGGTGTGGGGGTGGGGTCATCTCCCATTTTTCTTCTTATTTTTGTGAAAATTTTTCATTTTTGTGTAAATTTTTCTTTTCTTTTTGCATTTAAGGGAGTTTTGTACTATTTTGATCAGCCTTGATCCCTGATACCTTGACTATTAGCTCGTATATAAGTATAATGTGTATGATAGATGTTCATCCCCAGTCTGTCGTTTTAGACCTCAGTTCTAACCCCAACAGTCCATCGTAGTTTTGCAATCCAGTCCTGAATTCATGTATTGTCATCATCCTGAATTCTTAGTCTTTCACGATCGACTCTCCCACTGTCTACTGCACAGTTCCCTTTATATGCGCTGGCACCCCCTTTTTCCAAAACAAAAGCAAAAAAAACAAACAAATTCAAACGCTACTGGGTGCATCCCTTTGAGGCGTGACATGAGTTTGTAATGAAAAAAAAATAATGGAAAAGAAAAACAAGTGGGGAAGAAAAGAGTTGGAAATGACAAGTACCCCTTTGAGGCATGCGCTACTGGGTGTTACCCTTTGAGGCAATACTGCTACTGGGGAAGCCTGCTTTCTATGCTAGCCAATCAAAAAGGTAGCTTGTGTCAATTGCGTGGGATCGAGTTTGGTTTTGGTAGGCTTAATTTCAGGGTGATGATACACTTGCACACTAGGCACCAGGATGGATTCAATATTCTCATGCGTCGTGGGGTGAAAAGCTGATGTCTGGATGCCATTCTTTGGGATGATGTGTCCTGAAATGCATATAATGCCTGTGTACAGACTGATATTTGAGCTACTAGGTGGTTTTGGTTGATTCGATTGTGTACAGTTTATCCCTATGTATATATTGTGTTTTGCTACTTTTATTTTTCGATTTTTTGTTTCTCTTTTCTTTGTTTTTTCTTTTTTGAGATTTTGTGGGTATATCTTCTGCAAACCCTCACGAGACCTTACTCGTCCACTTGGGGTAACCAAGGGGTTTAAAGGGCTTATTGCATATGCTAAATGCAATCGCGATTCTGCGAAAGTGAGTTAGGTTTCTAGATTAGTTTTCTTTTGTTTTGCTCGAGGACGAGCAAAAGATAGGTGTGGGGGTATTTGTTAGGTGATAATTTGTCGCATTTTACATGCCCTTTTCACCTAATCTTAGCTCGTATAATAACATAATCTTTAGAGTTTTTTTCCTGTTTTATTAAATATTCTTTGAGATTTTTACTTGTTTTGTTTATTCTTGCAGGCAATAAGTTGAACCAAGCAAATGTCGCGAAAAAGGGCAGAAAAGGATCAAAACAGGCGAAAAGGCGGAAAAACGGGAGCCAGCCGGGGCAGCCGGCCAGCAAGGCACGGCCACCCCGTGCCACGGCCGTGGCACGGTGCAGCCGTGCCACCTAGGCACGGTCGTGCCTCCCCTGGTTTCCTTCGGTTATTCGCGGCCCGCCTTGTCTTCTATTTAATCCTCTTTTCTCGACGTTGTTCGGGGGCTCTCTCTTCTACTTTTCTAGGTTAGTTTAGGTTAGATTTATCCAATAAAAACCCCAATAGGAGGATTAGATTAGGATTGTAGTTGGTATTTTGGGATTCAAGCTTATGGATTTCAAGTTCTACAATCAATTCAAGCATAAGTTTCCCTCTTCTTTCTCTTTT
Organism: Carnegiea gigantea; assembly: GCA_029747015.1. Taxonomy (NCBI): domain Eukaryota; kingdom Viridiplantae; phylum Streptophyta; class Magnoliopsida; order Caryophyllales; family Cactaceae; genus Carnegiea; species Carnegiea gigantea. Next base: position 687,693 of record JAKOGI010000269.1, on the reverse strand, counting down.
TATTTCATCGTTGTTCTTATTTATATTTTGTTGTTTTAATTCTTGTAATTGCTTTGTTTGGTTTATATGTTTAGTTTTTGTCGTTAATTCATGTTATTTAGCTGTTTAGATTCGTTTTATTTCATTGCCTTTGTTTCGTTCTTCATGTTCATGTTCTTATTTGTTAGTTTAGGTTTTCATTCGTTTTTGATGTTTAGTTGGTAGATTGTGTTGGCTTGGATTGTGATTAGCCTCTGGATGGCTAATTAATCTTGTAATTGGCCTAACCATACCCAATCTATGCCTAGAACCTAGAGTTTTCCTTCACGCCCGCCAAGTGTTCGATGAAATGCCTGAGAGGGTTTTCATCCATATTTTTGGGCGATTGACTTATGCTGAGAGGTGAGGTCAATTGCTAGTGTGGGAGAGGGAATGGCCGAGTTCGGGACACGAAAGTAGTATCCGAATCGAGCTAGGTCTGGGGTTGCTAGTTTTGTGGTCTAATTCGACTAACCCCACGAAAGTAGGTGGTTACGCGAGTTAGACTAGCTCATGACCCTTGAGAGAGGGCTTGGGTGGTCTTTGATGATGCAACCGACCATCTCTAGTTCGTAGTGTGGTTTGGGTAGGTTAGGACTCATCTTGGTTAGTTAGTTTATCCATTGGTAAAATCACAACTCCAAGTCGTTTGTTTCTGTGTTTATAACGTAGTTTAGTTCCCCCTTTTCACCCTTCGATCCTGCCTAGCTTGAGACGCTTTAGTTAGCTCTGGTAGTTGAAAACACAATTCCCTGCGGACGACACCCCAAGTACTCAACGATACACCTTGCACTTGGGGTTTATAAATATTAAAACTTTTTCTGCAACAATAGGCATCATTTGGCTCCTTCTTGCCTTCTCCCTATCGCATCTCGAGTCTAACTCCATATCTTGCCTCATTTTTTTTCTCTAAAGACCCCGATATTGGGGTCTATTACCTTAGCACATTCAAACATCAAAAAAGTGCAAAACTTCTCTAAGTTAGATCAAGTGTTAGAGGTGTCAAAATTATATCAGTTGGGAACTGAACAATAATCGAAAAGGACTTGGGCCTAGCAAAAGTAAGTTTTCAAAATAGGGTCCTTAATTGGGGTCAATCTGACTCCATTGGTTAAAAGTAAAAGATTCAGGTTCCGGGGCAAAGGTACGACATTGAGATGGATTGCATCCTGATGACATTCGTTAGATTCTACTAATCAAAATAGGAAATAAATGAAAAATCAAGCATGTAACATATTACCAATAACCAAATAACTTAGGCATTTAAATACAATGCCACATGTAAGGAAAGTGAAAAATATATAAAATTCGTTATAGCGGGTAGGGACTAATTTAAAAGTTATAACTTGGTTCAAAATTCAAGACTAAATCAAATCAAAAATGAAAGAGAAGAGAAAAATGAGATGGGTGAGAGGTGTAGGTAGGTTGAGGAATTGGCATCCTCATGATGACCCACTTGATCAGTTAGGCAACCTAGCAGAAAGGTAATTGGCTTGGGATTAGTTAGGGTTTAACTCAGCTTTTTAGTTTTTTGGGTCAGATTTTTTCATTTTTTCGCTATGTCTTGAACACTAGGGGTAGCCACCTATTTATAATGGTGAAAGGAATAAATCATATGTCAATTTAGATAAGAATTGATCTCTAAAACACATTATCTCTCATCAGCAGAAATCCTAGTGGTATGCAAATCAAGGCAGGCCAGGAACATAGCTATGTTCTTAGATTTAGGCATGAAAATTGGCTCCAACTAAACTGGTTCAGGCTCTTAGGCCGCAAATCTGGTTCACGGTTAACCAACTTATAAATTGAATTTATGCTACTTATGTTCGCCTAAGATCCATTTTAGAGGTTCATTTCTGGTTGGGCCCCAAGTGTGCAGATTGACCCTCAAGTTTCATCACTCGGTATTTTTAAAAACCAATACACCATTGTTTGGTGTCTATAGTATTGTATAGATTATTATTAATAGTCTTCACTCATTACATAGACTACAGATGATCGTGCTACCACTATCAAGCCAAAGAGCGAGCTGAATCAAGATTATACTGAAGGATTAAAAAAAACTCTTGATCTTTGTATATTTTCAAATGTGCTTGAACTAATGATATTTTTAATTTTTTTTTGGCTCATTTGACATAGGCGAAAATATATTTTACTTTTGGCAAATATTAAGCCAAACCAAAATGTCATGTAGATATTCATTACTTTACCAAAATTGTAAATCATTAGTAACGTTAGAAGTGGATAGGCATATGATAGTATGATGGCAAGGAAGAAAGTTGTATAGATAAATAAGACAACCCAATATAAAAAAGCGAATGATTATTCAGAGACAGAAGGAGTATTATATGTAAGAAATAGTACTTGCACAAAATTAAGTCCCTTAGAAGGGATATTTGTGTCCTAAAACAAAAACAAGATTTTCAAAAATTTTGTGATGATTCACACAATAGGGAACTTGATAACCTCCTTTAAGTCATGGAAAGCCATGTAAAAGGTGTCATCACTCTTTTTTCACAAGGAATAAAATAAGCCATCAAGAAAAGAAACTTCCACCATCACAGTATAATCTTTTAAAAGTCACCCTCTATATGACAATCAAGCCCCTAAATGGTAATATGGTTTTGCATTCAAGGCATATTTTTTTAATTATATGCTCACATGATCATACGAAGCATTACATGTTTATTGATATGAGATTTGAATAAAATAGAGTTAAAAAGATCAGTTTAGTCCCCTAAACATCTTTTAGTTAGATCAAACAACACATCTACTAAGTGACTATCACTAAAAGCAAAATAGAAAAAGTACGCAGATTGATAGATTCTAATGTTAGTATCATGTTGGCTACATATGATTGTTTGCTGATAATGTTCCTTTGTTTAATTAACAAAATTGTGGTTCACATTCTTATTATCATATTACCTAAACCATAAAATATTCAGTTGTATAGACATTTGATATGGTCCATAAAAGAAGCAGCTAAGTTAAATTAATGCAATCATTAAAATGGAATGCGTTAGCATGTGGTTGCTCATGTATTAAATTAAATGTATCTCCTTATTGAAAGCTTGCATTTAATGCAAGAAAAAAACAACACTAAGTCAAGTGCCTAGAAAAGGAAAATGTCACTTTCATAAGGAGAAAAAAGCTTGCTTGCCTTCACCAAAGTAAAAACTAATGAGTGTTAGCATTTAATGCATAGTCAAAATTTGTCTATTGGAGCAAAAAAGAAGCCAAAATTATAGCCTTTATATTAGACCAAAAAGTAATCTTAATAGCTATGTAGGAAAGCTTAAGGCACTAACTAGAACACTGGCCAAAAAGAAAGAAGATTCCAATGGCTAAAATCAGAATGGAACACTTAGCTACAACGGTCTTCTTAAAGAGTGAAACAAGTGCAAAACACAAATACACCAAGTGCCAAACTCTTAATTATAATCCTGAGTGATTTTATTGAAAGCCATTGTACTCATCAATATCCTTTGAGACGAAAGAGCTATCAAAGGTTTTTCTTAAAAACATGAGGGTTAGTAAAATGTGTTGTTCTCCATAAGACCAATCCTTAAAGAAATAATTCTAATAGCAACTTAGAGGGAGATCCTTATAAGGTATGGGGCTCAGCTTGCAAGTAAGAGGGGTAGCTAGGTGCTATCTTTTTTGAGAAGTGTTATGGACAAAATAATTTCAAGTGCGACTTGAAGGTTGTATTATCAAGGTCATTGAGTGGATGCTTAGGAGAATAATCATATGGAAATCAATGCAATATGTTCAATGCTAAGGAATCAACCCTGAGATGGTGATGTGCATACATTGGTTGGGTAAAAATCGCTAAAAAACACAATGTTCTTTGCATTCTATACTTTACTTTCTATTCAAATCCTTGATCTATGTGTGTCAATGCCCTTGACTCTACATTATCTTAATCGGTTTTAAGCAGAACGTTTTACTTGTGAAAAGTTGCTAACACCCTATTCACCCCTAGGGCAAGTTTAGGTAGGCCACCTTAGGACAAACAATTGATGTCAAAGTAAGTGTCACCTCTAGTTTGACTAAACTGTAAAGTGAATAAATGTCAATGCCTTTCACAGGAATAACCATTACTAATCAAGGTATATATTTTGCTAGATCTCCCGTATTTCACGGTATTAATTTTGCTCATTAGAAATGGTTGATGGATTATCTTTCTTATGGATCAAACAAATGAGGTATGGAATATTGTGGCAAAAGGCTCCAACCAAAATCATGGTGTTGAGTATAATGTAATATTGATTTTCATAATGTTAAACCAATTGTAATGAAATACGAAGTGGCAAATGCGTATGACATGTTTGTTACTTTCCTTAGTTATTGAGCGTGAGCTTACTAGTACCTAGCATTATTTACGCATGCTCTATGATATATTTTAAGTGTTTATATTGAATCCATTTGTTTATATTGAATCCATTATGCATAGTTTTCCTAGTTTGATAGCTAAATGAGCTACATTGATTCTAATCTCATTGGACCTTGAAATCATATGAAATGTTATACCTTGAGTTATACTCAATGTTTCTTGAACACTAACATGTGCCCAACAGTAAACTTGCTTGGTTATATATCCTTTATTTGATAAGCTACAGTGTTTAAGCTACGAGACTTTGAAATACAAAGTTTTATGTATAGCTCTAAAAATGTTCCCTTGCAATATCATAAGTTAAGTAACATCATTTTATGATTGACTAAAGCTTAGAAGCATTAATCTTACACTGAGCTCTAAGTTATACTTAAAGTAGCTTAACCCTGACATATGTCCAAAGCCATCTAACGTTGCCCCCAATCAAGGGTCCTAACACAAACCTTTCTTATATAGCTCAGATGTGCTTAAGGCCATTGCTTAGTTAATTGCATAATCATTGAGCCATTTGAGTATAATTCTCATGATAGAAATATACAATATAGGCACAATGCTTTACACATGATGTTTAACCAACTCTGAGAATTGGTCTATGACTGTATCTATCATGTTCTCCATGGACTCTCTGTATGTTGAAAACCTACTATTTGTAGCATTTATTTTTGTCACAATATGTTGAAATGTTGCCACAAAATCCTTTTGGTGGCAATGTGAAAATTTGCCATGAGGTTGCTATAGAAAATCCATTACAAAAAGGTCTTCAATTTGCCATAATTTCTATAGCTTTTGTCGCAAATATTATTTTTCCACGATTACAAACTTGCTAAAACAACTCAGTATTTGTAGCAATCCTTTTTATGCCAACAAAAGTAGTTTTCTACAAAAGTGTGATATTACTAGTAAATATAATTTGTTACAAACTGCATTTTGGCTGCAATGAAATCTATTTTGTTGGAAATCATATTTACCACAAGATATATATTAAATGTATTCAATATTATTTACGAATATTCTATCATATTACTAATGTCCATTATTGACAATTAAGAAAATAATTTAAGAATGCTTAAAGAAACAAATGAGAAAAGGTTACACTAAAAAATGAAATTGCATTTATAACTTTTTGTAACTACTCATATATGTTCCATTCACATGATAGCGTACAAAATATTAACTATTAAATAATATTCACACTTCCTAAAGAAGATTTGAAATAATTTCATAATGTTTTCAAATTGAAAAAAGGTTATTATATCTATTTTAAGAAAAGCAAAATAGGGCCTCCATCATCAAGGAATTATGTTCTTCCTTGCATATCTTTAAGCTTGCCATCGTAAGTTAAACACTTGCAAATAATAACATAAGAATTTAAAAGAGTATTAGTCTTTGTGTCACATGTGGATTATAGATAAGCAGATCTGTTTTTTGGTCTTAAATCTTTCATTTCACTAGAGTTGAGCTACTATTAGGCCAATAAAGGGTACAACTCTTCGATCACAAAATTTGTTTTCATTCACAAACATCAAATTAGGAATGAAGTAATTAGAGACATAGCTAAACTAGCTCCCATTAAGGATAAGATAAGAGGATAGACTTAGATGGTTTGGTCATACAAAGAGAATAAGTGTGGATGCTCTTGTGAGGAGATGTGAGAGAATTAAAATCCCTGAAGCTAAACTGTCGCCTTTTTTTATTAGTATTTCTTTGTTCATTTCATGCTAGTTATCTTTAGTTTCTTCTTTAAAATGCTCTGATAAAATCCTTTTTTATGAGTCTCTTGGAATCAGCCTCTCTACAGACAAAAATATTTGTAAAGGTAAGGTTGCCTACATATGGATATACATAGACCTCACAAAAGTAGGACCCATACTGGGAGAAGTTGTTGCTGCTGTTGTGAAAAATTGAACTGAAGACCTCACTTAAGGGGAACAAATGCTAGACTACTTGAACTAACCTATGTTGGTAATAAGTAAAACATAAGAACATAAGGGATGACATAATTTTAGGACATGGATAGCAAAAGAAGAGAAAAAAAGGGCAAACTTTTAATATTGCTAGAACACCAAACAGTTAGTTATAATCTCTAGAAAGTGTAGGGTGAACATTAGACAGCTTTTGTCTCTCTCTCTTTAAATGCAATATGCCAAATGAGACCAAGGAAAGGTAGTATACATGTCTTATGAACATAGCTAATATATTTAAATGAACTTTGGCAAGATGCCAACAAGCATGATAGGAATACTCAGATAACAACAACCCCTTCCCTAAATCTTTGATACATGTGCTACAAATTATTAAATAAAACACTTGGTGTGGTCCAACGTAAACACATCATCATTTTAGGCTGTTAGTCTAAAATTGTTGGAGAATAAAAAATTTACAAGTAACTAGCAACTGAAAGTAAAAATAATATGTAGATATACTCTATAGTGTCATGTGCATAAATTCATGAGACACCAAAACTTAAAGATTTGTTTCAAGAGATGATGAACATTTAAATTCTTTGTTTGACTATAATTTCTACATTTAGGTAATAGCATGTATCCCACATTTTGGGATACATTGAAGGTAGAACACAAGGGAGTATGTTCTAATCATCAAGTTAAATGAAAAAACCTATAACAATAAATAATTATCAAACCATTGAAATTGTCCAAATTAAGAACTTGTCTAACGTTATCCTAACTGTCCTACTCAATGGAGTGAATTGACCATGTCAGAACCAAAGGGCATGGAGAATGGGGAGGAGGGGATAGAGATAATTAGATGCATTCCAAAATAAATACATTGTCACGGAGTTGCTTTTCAATATCTTATGTGTCCATAAATTTAGGGAAGGGGGTTTAACACACATATATGTGTAAAGTACTTTGGGTAGAATTTAACTAACTTAGAAGGACATAGGAAAGTAAATGTTACCAACCTTTTTTGTAGGTGAACCTAGGTAGAAAGCTCAATGAGTGTCTCACAATAACTAGAGCACGATAAAGGATTAAAAGCGTTCATTCCCACAATTGCAGTAAGATTACCATATGCCTTTTGATATGTTTGACATATGCCTAAAACATTATACAACATTAGGATAGTGAAATGCTAGAAATCTTATTATAAAAAGTACAACTCATTAAATACCAAAAATATCATAGAAAGCATAACTCCATCAAAGTTTAAACCAGTTGGTTATGAAAGAGTAGTAAATTTCAATGATTCACAAGAAGAAATAGTATAACTCATATTTATTTTGCTGAAAAGAGCAGCTAAATAAATAACAAGTTTCATTCTCTCAGAATTAGAGATTGTCACTTAGAGAAAAGTATGAGAGAAAAGACATATTTTGTAATATTAATTTTAAATTGTATGATTTTTTGAGTACTTTGAACAATTGCTATGAAAACTACTTAATGTCACTCTATGGTGATTGCTTGATTAGATGTTGCACATTCTTGCATCTCAACATTCAATTCTCCCAAAACAAAGAAAAAACTATGAGCAGAAACAAAATCTAGAATTGGTTACAGATCAGAAAGGGAGAAAAAAATAGACACCATAGTGCAACGTAGTACAATGATGAGATAGTGAATTGATTCCAATCAAGATGCCACCTTCAACAAAGAACGATCTTTTGGGTCCTAATCTTTAAATTGTAGAATAATTTCAACTTCCTCTAGTCATCACACATTAGTCGAAAATTCAATCTATGAGTTTAAAAGATTTTAGATTGACGACTTTAGGAAAACTGCAGGACATGAGCTTGATAAGAGAGGAGGAGCATGAATCTTATTAATATCCTTATAATTCATACTGCAATAACTGTAATTCGCTTTGATAAGCATTGAAAATTGTAAAACAATTAAATTGATTGCATCTGATATATCTTGATGCTTCTTCTTCATCTTGCGTTAACTTAATAGTGGCCAAAACTAGTTGCAGAGATTAGGAATTAGAAGGAGGTTAGGGATTGTACAAGGGAGTTATGCATGGAGTTTAAGGGAAATGAACATGACTGGTCGAGACAGATTCCATAAAATAGGGTAGCAAATATTACATTGACTAATTGAGCAAATTATTGAAAAAAAATACACAATAAAAAGACGAGGGAAGTTTTCTTTTGCTCAGCTAAGGTTTCTCAATTTATAGCAATTTTTGCAATTTGCCGTGATAGAATAGTATTTTTGTAGCAATTTTTGCATTGCATAATTAATTTAGTATTTTGGAATATTCATAGCAACTTTAACTTCGCCACCAAAAATTGCTGCAAAAATTAATTTTGTTCTAGTGGAGTTTTTCATTTCTTGCTGAATTTGCTTAAGTTTAGATTTTATAGAAGTAACATGAAGACAATAGTTGGTGTCATGGTTAGATATTTGACATTAATTACGCATAAGGGGGGCACATTCAAGAGACGAAGGCGTGGGGAACAAAATTCCATAAATTGTTCCTCATAATGTGATCCAGCATAAAATGCACACGAATCGAGGCAGACATCCCAGATTCATAATCAATCTCCTTGAACTTAAAAGTATCACCAACCAACCATTCAAGGATATCTTAGGCTTTATCGGCACTTAAAAAATCCCAATACTCTAAAAGAGTATGGGTTTTATAATTTACACCTTCATTAACAACACCTAAAATTTTCCATTTCCCATATGAATAACTATAATGAGCGCATTGAGTAAGATAAGCATTTTCAATAATGGTAAAACAATTCTTACTCACATTGGGGAAAGTGGAAAATTGCCCCTTTTTTAAACATTTAGGTTTTTCCAATATTTAGAGATTTTTGGATTTTAAAAACAAAATGAGTAATCTAACACACAAATATCACCAAACTAAACATGAAAGAGCTAAGAAAAATACAAAGTGACCTAATTTCATGCCATTGTCCCCAGTAATAATGTCAATTTTGTTTAGTAATATTGTGGGGAGTAGGGTGAAATTTGTTGTCCTCTACACAGTGTTGAAATCAAGTCATTAAGTAGCTACTTGAGTGCATTTATAAACCAATCACATCATTAAATATAAGCTAATATAATTGAATCTACTAGTCTAACACTAATTAAGAGTTAATCATGACTAATTAAAAATAACTAAAGTTTAAGAGCAAATAACCAAACAAGGTTATAACTAAGCAACACTAAGCTAAACATGATCAAAATTACCAAACAACTCAAAATTAACCCCAACCAACTAAGAACTCACAAGTCTAAACTAAACTAAATAAAGAAAAAGGTAGAGAGAGAAAATTAGCTAGAATACTTGAAACTCAAAATTTAAACCTCCAAACTTGGGGCAAAGAGAATGCTTTTTGTAGATGCCCACTTGTTTGCGTGAATCTACCAATGTTCCTAATTTAACCCAAGACTAACCAAATGTTCAACTTTTTAGAAACGGGTTTTCAAACCCTAAGTTGAAAGAAGGGGAGACTTAAAAAAAGAAAGACAAAGATTGAAAGTAGAGAAAGGGAAGAAAATAAGACTCAAAAGCAAACAACATCATTAAAGCATGAAATTAACCCAAAGCAAGAAGATTTGAATGCTAAAAGAGAAGAGTAAAGGAGAGAGATTGAGCAAACAAACCATTCAATAATTGAAGAGCTTGAAGAGTAAACATTAAACAACATTGAAAGAGAATCAAATACTTGAAATTACCACTTAAATAATGTGAAATGTAGCTACATTAGCCAAAATAAATGCTTGTGTACTCCAACTAGTTTGGTATGGTTATGCCAAGTGGCATAGGAGGATTGTAAGAATTCTCTGGAAGAAGAAAATAATGCTGAAATAAAGGGTGACATGCCCGTGCCACTTGGCATAGGCAATTGGCATGGGGATGCCAAATCAAGCAAAGACAATTGGCATAGATGTGCCTCATCTAACATTGGTAGTTGGCGTGGGCCTACCAAAATTGGCATTGGTAGTGCCAAAATGGCACTGCTAGCTTTTATCTTCCTCCCGACTTTCTTGAGCTTGAATCTTGTAAAAATACGAACCTAAACTATGCTAATTACTTTAACCTCAATCTAAATCAACAAAGTTGAGTGTCACATTTAAATTCATAAATTCGGCATTCAATACATTTACACAATTGCAGGTTGAGATGATGAAGTAGCCTTGAAATAAAATTTAATCATGGTCCGTATTAAATCACTTAGAATTTATAAATAAATACATAAATAAATAAGTAAAAATTAGGCCATTTACAAAGGTGGGTAAGAGTTGTAATTTTTCATTCAATATATATGTACAATTTGTTGACCTATGTTATGTAAATAAAAACACGAGGTTAATAAATTAAATAAAAATAAATGCAAGGAACAAATTATTTCATATGGGTGGAATTTATAACTTTCTTCAAACAAACCATGAGAATACTAATAATAGCCTAGACCTTAGCCCAAAGATTTATTAGTTAAAAAGAGGAATTGTTTTATTATGAGAAAAAAACAAGAGAAAAAAAAGAAAGAGATTTACATAAAAGAAATATCTAGAAAAGGGTTATTAAAACAAAATTAATAAAATTAAACAAACTGCAGTAAAAGAGCTTCCTTTATCTAATCTCTTAATTTAGTTGATAAAGATGCTTTTTAATCAAGCTAAGTGATAATTTGTATAAATTTATAATTCATTATTATACTTTTGAGGATTTGCAGTGAAGAGGTGAAGTGGGTGTTTATGGAGGAATTGGGCTATGGGTTTGGTGGTGAGTTTGTGCCTATAACAATTGATTTGGTTAAACTTTGAGGAATTATGAGTGTGTTTGAATGCAAATTTAGAGGTTTTGATGTATGAGTGTTGGATGGTTACCATGAAATGGGTGAGGTGGAGTGAGGATGGAGATGGAAGGAGGGTGAAAGTTATTATTGGGATTTTGAAACAAATTAGGTATATATGAGTTTTGGGATTTCGACCATGTTTGGCAAAATTAGCTGTTTAGGTAGCGGACAGCGGTTCATGTAGCGGATAGCTGTTTAGATAGCGGATAGTATTTCTAATTTAGCTGTTAGTGGATAGCTGTTTATATGAGCGGTTGAAACTAATGTGTTCGGTAAATTCAGCTACTATACTAGCTGATAAATATAAATTGACATGAAAGGATATAGATAATTTCCAAAGATAAAATTTTTAAAGAATATTTTTTGGCTAAAAAGTATGAAATGCTACTTTTAAATGTCAAACATTAATACTATTAGCTTTTCAAAAATACTGCTTAAAATGCTAAATGCTACTCGAAATGCTAGTCAATACACTAAATGCCATCCAAAACGTTGTTGCTGAACACGACCTTCATTTAAAAAGATAGCAACAGTGATCAAAAGCAATTGCATAGCTTGAGGTTGAAGCAGAAGGGAAAGCAGGGAAATGAGATTTTGAGAAGATGTTTGAAATAAATGTTCTTAACATGAATTTTGAAACCAATTTGAGAAATTGGAATAAATTTAAGTAAGTGAATTTGGGTTGTAGTGTAACGTAAGTAAGGTGAATGTGGAGGTTGACATTGTAGCTTAGTTTTAGTATGTGAATTTGGGTTGTAGTGTAACATAAGTGGGCTAAGGACAATGGAAAGTAACAATAGTAATAACAATATAATAATAATAATGATAACAATAAAAATAATAATAACATTGATATTATAATAGTGAAGTAAACAATATCAAGACATCTAATAACATTGGTAGCATTAAAACTACTAATGATTAGAACAATGACCACATTAGACATAGGTGTAGTATAAAAGGATAGATAAGATCTATTTGTGTGTTAAACAATTAGTGATGAGTTTATTGATAATAAAAGAAAATACCAAGGTAGACTACATACTGTTACTAAGGTTGTAATTAATTAAATTTACATGAAAATATACTAACAATAAAAATATATATTTTTACAGCAAACCTGAGGATGTTCCCATCGTTTCAACGCCATAAACAATTATTTTATGAAAGGGGAGAGAATTTAAAAACACTACGTATGTTTATTGCCTTTACTCTTTAAAAATTCACATGTTTCTCAAACAGTGGCAGATCTAGATATTTAAGACAGGAGTGTTCATCTATTAACGTTATCATTAGTAGACACTATTAAAAAAAAAGAAATTATATAATACGCACTATGGTAGTCTACTTTGTATATAGTATAGACATTTCGTCTTGCATTTTTTAATGAACATTCTGTTTTGTACTTCTACATTAGCGAAACTTGATATACAATAATAATATACACTACTTTTTTATGACAAGAAATTAAAATGATAGTTGACAACTTGTTTGTTCTCTATGATTCTTCGCATTTTGATTTTGATACATAAATTGTGCTAAAACTGTAAAATATTACAACTACCTAGCATTTACTAAAGTCATTGGTTGTGTAACAAGTCATCAACATCAAATAATAAAACCCCAAAAAAAAATAAACATTAAGCAATGAAGTGAACATGCCAAAATATGAATAAAACTACAAATAACTTAGTAGAATTTTTTTTGTATATTTAATTTTATTTTATTTTTCTATCAAATTCCAACATCATCATAGCTGTAGTTTTTATATTTAAAAAATTTAAAAATACCACTATATGGACTGTGCATAATAAGAGGGTGTCCCTAACTTTCTAGGCTTATTTTATGGGTGTTCACATATTGTAATCTGCCTCCTTCAAAATAACGAAGTAGAATTTTTTTGGGGTAGGGTGTCCATGGACACCCCACCCCATCAAATAGATCAGCCCATGTTCTCAAAATCATGTAAATTTCATGAAATATTCATGACATAAATAACTTGGAACAATGTTTTGCCATCTGATTAAGTGGCTGTATTAGTTATCAGCTTCAGGGCTTATGCCCCTCAGTTGAACCGCACGGCTTCAGCGCAGACTTCCCAAGCGGCCTGTTAGGTGTACACCTATCTCAAAGATCACCTTAGTTGTCAACAGGGGTTCGACTTTTAGATAATAACTAGCAAAATAGTTTTACTCACATTCTCTCCCTTTCCTATTTTCGAACTAAAATGAATTGAAATGTGAACGCCAACTAAATTGTTGTAAAAGGTTATTTTATAGTAAGGGGATAAACATATTTTTCTTTGGTCATTTTTCAAAATATTTTTGTGTTTTCTATTTTAGTTAAGGGATCAGTAAGTAGCCTTCTTTCTAGTAAGCTTGATGGTAGGAAGAAATAAAGGGAGATCTCCGTCCCTTTTTGTGGATCAGACGATGGTAGAAGCGCTTAGTGGTTTTTAGCTAGTATGAAGCCTTGAAGGTGCTGAGAAGATGTGTTGACTTTATTTTGTTTTTTAGGGATAAGCATGCTTAATATTAGGTTCTTAAAAAGCCCTAGCTAAGTTATATTTTGTTTATGTTAAAGTTAAACTGTAATACGATGTTGCACTGAATGCTTTTACCTTAAATTGCTCTTATAAATGTAAAGGTGCTTTAGTTAAAGACATTTAGTTCTTATTTTTAGCCTTGTCAAACTTAGGATGGCGGTAATGCCTCCAATCAATGAGACTTCCGCTGCAATTATGATAACATATGACTAGATTAAGGTAATTAGGTAATTAGGAATTGGGGGCATTATAATTGTGGTATCAGAGCCTAGGTTTACAAATCACTGTGAGTAATAGGGTGTCCAAAAGTCAGGATGTGAGATGTAGGAGGCCGATTGTGGGTAAATTTTATCCTCCTCAAAACATACTTAGACTTGAATTACTTTTTACTTATATCTCTCTCTTTTCTTTAGATAGATCACCCTGGTGCATCCCTAGATCCATACGCTATTAATATGCTGTTAAGTACTTCTATGGCTAGCCATATTTCTTTGTTGCATGCTAGTATGGTGGCTCATATGTAAGATTTATTCTCAGAGTTTCATAGTGCGTTGGTCCATACACAAAGACTTTTATGGTCCTGCCCATGACAGCCCCTTAGGATGAGCTTGGGGTATGATATCATGATTTTATGTTTATAAGAGACTTTGGGTTCAACGGTGCTAGGTTTTAGGTTCTAGAAGCATGGACCACTGCCATCGCAGAGTTACTATTGAAGAAAAAGCTGGAGCAAAGGGGCATCAGCTTGAGGATGCTACCATTTATCTTCCAAGTATTACATGTACCCTACCTTTCAGTCCACCTCTACCTGCTCAGGGGCCATTGCCCCTGTCCCTCCCAACACTTGCTACCCCTCAGCCACCACCTACCACCGCATCGCACTTTGGCTCAGGGGATAACCTTCATTCATATGACGATTCTGGATGGGTTCACGTAGTGGATGTACTAGACTCCCCCCAGTTGATTGAGCTGAGTTTAGGTGAGGAACCGGAGTATGAGGTAAAGATTAAGATGGATGAGCTAGTGATGTGGGAGGATGACCTTAAGGAGGAGAAGCCTGACTTAGAGGTGACTAGTAGCAGCTCCGATTCCGATCAAGAGGATGATGACACTTCTAACCCAAACTACGACCCATCTCAGGATCGTTAGAGTTTGACCTACATCCACCTTATGTTTTAGGCTTATGATTTTATTTTTTTTGGGATTTTGTGTATGCAATATGGCTATTTTTATGTGGCTGTGGATGTACATAAGATGTATATAGGTAGGCTAACCTAACTGTCTATAACAATGTATTTTTCCTTTTCTTTTTGGGGTTTGGGGCAGATTTGACTAGAGAATTAACATAATGTTCTTTTGTGTAGAAAGGGGGTAGGATTTTCTAAAAATACGGGGTTGTGCTAAAGTGATGCAATATGAAATTATTTTAATGACCTTTATATATATCCAATGAAGTTAGTGTTTAAATTAAAATTGTGATTGGCTTTAAATAGGTATTTCTCTGTCAATAAATAGCTTTAAATAGTTATTTCTCTACCATAAACATAACGAAAATCTAAATACCGACCTTTGTTTATGTGGTCTAGCATGCCAAAATATATAAATAACTAGTTCAATAGCAATGAAGCAGATAATATGGGTAACACTCAGGGTTCAGGTAACCAACCCCTGTAAACTCACCACAAATCTTAGTGGAGCCCCATCAGTAACCCCTGATGTATCTAATAGTGTTGAAGGTTTAAACTATTAGAGAAACTTGAAGATCGAATTGATGAAAAAAATCTCTCTTGCACCTCCTGAAATTATCTCTAAACCAGAGACGTTAACTAATATGCCAGCCCAATGCAATCCCATGTTTTATAATAGGAAGTTTGACCATGTGGAACTGAAGGAATGGATTTGGGCAATGGAAAAGATATTGTAGTTATTGGGGTATCTGGGGGGAAAAAGGTGAACATAGGGACCTTTTATTTTGCTGTGGAAGCGTACTTATGCTGGAGTACTATAACTAGTAACTATAAGAACCAAAGCTTACTTGGGCTAAATTTCTTGAGAACTTAGGCCAAGTTTTGTGCAATCAAAATTCAACACCAAACGGAGAAAGAATTCATGAAATTAAGGATGAGCAACAACACGCCAATGATGTATTATGCTAGGAAGTTCACTGAGTTATCGAGGTTTGTTCCAAATTTTGTGGCTTCTGAAAGGATGAATATGAGGAGATTTGATGAAGGTTTCACCTTTTACACTTTAAACCAATTGGCAGGTCAACCAATTCAAAAGTATCAGGAGCTGTATAAGCGAGTTGTTGATGTAGAGCGAGTAAAGAATGAACTAAGGGCTTTGAACCAAGGGAATCAAAAAAGGAAGTAGAATGATCGAGGGACTTCAAGTGAGAGTGTATCTCAGAAGAAGCCTACTGTTCATCTTGCCAAGTCGTCCATCAGTTTCATTTGAAGCTTGTGGAATGTGTGGTTGAACAAACCACGCTACAGTGGAGTGCCTTGTGGGTACTAACAAGTGCATGTGGTGTGATAGTCCTGATCATTTGATTTCCACTTTCCTAAGAAGACTAAAAGCTGTAGAAAAAGGTGTACCAAGGTCATCGGTGCCACCACATCATGGACTCCACCTCCTAAACCTACTACAGTAGGACCAGCCTATGTGATGAGTAAAAAGGAAGCTATAGCCTCTAGTATGGTAGTTACTAGAACTCTCTTTTTTTAAATTCAAAGCCACTCTGTGTTTTATTTGATTTAGGTGCTACCATTCGATTATATCTATCTGAACTACATTGTAACTAAACTTAGAAAATGATAAATAGGCAACCTATTGAATTAGCTTACCAAATAGGCAAGTGGTGGATTGCACCATCCTTTATAAGCACGTCCTTATTACGATTGGTTTACATGTGTTCTATAGGAATTTAATTTAATTTGACCTATCAGAATTTGATGTAATCTTCGAAATGGATTGGCTGACCACTCATGGGGTAAATATTGATTACGAAAACTATAAGGTAATTTTAAAGGACCAGAAGGGCTAAGAAGCATGTTTTTATGGTGAAAGAAATGGAAAGGAGCATCCCTTAATCTTAATTATGAAGGATAGCAAGCTATTAAGGCCAAATTGTATAGGATACCTGTGTTGTGCCACTAAGGTTAATGAAGAAGATATAAAGATAGAAAACATTCCTATGATGTGTGAATTTCCTGATGTCTTCCCTAAAGAACAGCCTAGACTACCTCTTCCTCAAAGAGAGATTAACTTTGAATTTGAACTAGTTCTTGGTGAACTACCTATTTTAAAAGCCCCATATGGAATGATCCCAACAGAGCTCAAAGAATTGAAAACCTAACTGGGTGAATTACTAAAGAAGGGGTTTATTAGGCCAAGAGTGTCACTTTGAGGAGCCTCAATCTTATTTGTTAAGAAAAATGATGGAACCCTAAAAACTTTGTATATATTATAGAGAGCTAAACAAAATTACAATCAAGAACAAGTATCCTTTCCCCTGAATAGATGACCGATTAGGGTGTTTTCAAATATTCACTTACGGTTTGGTTACTTCTAGCTTAGAACTGAACTAGAGAACATCCCTAAAATTGCTTTGAAAACCAGATATAGGTCACTATAAATTTACTATAATGCCCTTTGAATGTACAAATTCCCCTGTTGCGTTCGTAGATCTTATACACAGAGTTTTGAGGCCTTACTTGGATAAAGCTCTAGTGGAATTTATAGCTGACATCCTAATATACTCTAATGATAAGGATGACCATGCCAAAGACTTGAAGACTATGTTATAAAGCATAAGAGATGAGTAGCTATATGCCAAGTTGAAGAAGAATGCATTCTAGATGAATGGGGTGACATTTATGGGGCATTTTGTTTTCAATGACAGGATTAAAGTCAACCCTCAGAAGATAAAAGTAATTACTAAATGGCCTAGACCAACAAATATCATGAAAGTAAGGAGTTTCCTTGGATTAACAGGATACTATAAAATATTTATGAAAGATTTTTCAAAAATAGTGTGACCCTTAACCAACTTGCTAAAGAAGATGACTAAGTTCAAGTGGTTAGAAAAATACAAGAAGGCATTCCAAGAATTGAAAAGATGGTTAACTACAACTCTTGTCCTTACCTTGCTAATAGAGGGTAAAGAATACACTATTTATAATGATACCTCTAAGAATGGGTTAGGTTGTGCGTTAATGTAAGATGATAAAGTAATAATCTATACCTCTCAACAGCTTAAACCTTATGAAAAGAATTAGCTAACCTTTGATTTGGAGTTAGGTACAATGGTTTTTGCATTAAAAATTTGGAGACATTACCTATATGGGGTTCTATGTAAGATTTACATCAATCATCAAAGTTTAAAGTACATCTTACTTAGAAAGAGATCAAACTGAGGCATGACAATGGTTGGAATTGCTTAAGCATTATGATCCATAGATTCAATATCATTTAAAAAAGGTGAATGTTATAGCAGATGCATTGAATAGGAATTTCCAGCACAGTTTGAATATAATAACAATTACCCAATCTGGCGTCTTGAGAGACCTTGAAAATAGGAGTATTAAGTTTGTCAAATGAATGGCCTGCTAGCAGTACTAGAAGTGCAACCTTCTATAGTAGAATAAATAAAGTTAGGCTAAAAATTTGATGCTAAATTAGAAAGGATCAAGTAGAATATCGCAAAAGGAAAATCCTATGGCTTTATGGTATAAGGGGATGGAACCTTGAGGTTCCAAAATCAAATATGTATGCTGACTAAGGAAGAGTTGGAAAAGAGGATTCTAGAAGAAGCTCATAATACTTGTTATTTAGTACATCCAGCAGGAAAAAAAAAATGTATAGGGATTTGAGATAATACTTTTGGTGGGATATCATGAAAACAAAAATTGCAAATTATGTGGGTAATTCTTAACCTGCCAAAAGGTGAAAGATGAACATCAATGCCCAATAGGTGAATTAAGGCCTTTAGAAGTTACCATATGGAAGTGGGATTTAATCTCACTAGATTTTGTTGTGGGATTACTCCTTTCTACCTCGAAAAACAATGCTATTTGGATTATTGTTGATAGAATCACCAAATCTGCCTACTTCGTACCAATTCATGACACTTGGGGTGTAGAGGGGCTAGTAGAATGGTATGTTAAAGAAATTATCCTGTTACATAGCATATCAAAGGACATAGTATCTAACAGGGACAAAATGTTTCAAGCCCATTTTCAGCAAGCCTTCTAGAAGCTTTTGGAATTAAACTAAATTTCAGTAGTTCACTCTAGACTGATGGATAGACTAAGTGGGTGAATAAAATATAAAGGATATAATGAGGGCATGTGCGCTTGATTTTCAAGGGAAATGGGAAATGAATTATCCTTGATGGAGTTTTCCTACAATAACAATTATCAATCCACTCCTTTTGAGACATTATATGAAAAGAAATATAGAACATTGTTATGCCGGGATGAGTTTGATGAAGCATTGATCAAAGGGCTTAAGTTAATCCAAGAAAGCACTGAGAAGATAAGAAAGGTTCAAGAGCGTATTAAAGTTGCTCAGACCCAACAGAAGAGTTATACTAATAGAAGGAAGAGACAGGTAGAGTTTTAGGTAGGAGATAAAGTATTCTTAAAGGTATCACCAGTCACAGGGGATAGGAGGTTCAAGGTTAGAGGAAAACTGATCCCTAGGTACATCGGCCATATTAAATTATTAAAAAGTTAAATCCCGCAGCTAATAGATTGGATTTACTAGGGGAATTCCAGCATTTACATAATGTTTTTCATATTTCATAGCTCAGAATGTATGTTTCAGATCTAAATTATACCGTTGTGACAAAGCTCACAGAGGCTAGTGAAATTTGGTCTACAAAGAATGTTTAACGTCGATACTAGATTACATAGTTAAACAATTTCATAATAAGTACATCCATCTAGTCAAGTTTTACAGGCTAATCATACCTCATTTGAAGTCACATCGGAGATGGAAGAGGATACGACAAACAAGCATCCATACTTGTTTGAGGTAAACCTAAGATTTCTTTCAAACTTGCACGTTTTGAGGATGAAACTTATTTAAGGGGGAAAGGTTGTAATAGGCCAAACCTAAACCATGTTATTTACTTTAATTAACCTCAATCTAAATTAATTAAGTTGAGCACCATATTTCAATTCACACATTCGAGATATTCGTAGGTTAAGATGATGAAATGACCTTAAAATGAAATTCAATCATGGACCGTACTAAGTCACTTAGAATTTATAAATAAATACATAAATAAATAAATAAAAATTAGCTCATTTACCAAGGTGGTTAAGAGTTGTAATTTTTCATACAATATATGTATATATGTATGATTTGTTCACCTATGTTATGTAAATAAAACCATAAGGTCAATAAATTAAATAAAAATAAATGCAAGGAATAGATTAATTTATATAGGTGAAATTTATAAATTTCTTCAAATAAATCATGGAAATACTAATAATAGCCTAAATTTTAGACCAACGATTTATTTATTAGTTAAAAAGAGAAATTATTTTATTATAAGAAAAATTAAGGAGAAAAAGACAGAGATTAACATAGGGGAAATATTTAGAAAAGGGTTATTAAATCAAAATTAACAAAATTAAACAAACCCTTGTCCTAACATAACCATTGCATGAAACCCCCCCTTTTCTTTGGACAGCACACCCCCACCCCCCCCCACACCCCCTACTCTACTTAGTTTTGGTAGCAACCACTCAACAACCCACCACTGTGTTCTGCAACTGCCCTATAACCACCCCACATTCCCCCTACTCCTCCTTGCCATACTTGGTATTGTGAAGGTGAATCCCTAACCTCTATTGTATTAGCTTTCATCATCTAATCTCTTAATTAGCTGATAAAGATGATTCTTAATCAAGTTAAGTGATAATTTGTATGAATTTATAGTATATTATTGTAATTTTGGAGATTTGGAGTGAGGAGGTGAAGCGAGTGTGCTTATGAAGGAATTGGGGTTTGGCGTTAGTAGTTAGTTTATATATGCAACATTTGAATTGGTTGAACTTTAGGAATTATGAGTCTATTTGAATGAAAATTAGACGTTTTGGTGAGTAGGTGTTGCCATGGAATGGGCTACGTGGAGCGAGGTTGGAGATGGAAGGAGAGAAAAAGATATTGTTAGGAGTTTGAAACAAATTAGGTTGATAAGAATTTTGATATTTCATTTATAAAGATAGTGGTAGTGATTAAAAGATATTGTGTAGCTTGAGGTTGAAGAAGAAGAGAAAGGAGGGAAATGAGATTTTGAGAAGATGTTGAAATAAACATTCTTAATATGAATTTTGAAACCAATTTAAGGAATTGGAAAAAAATTTAAGTTTGTGAAGTTGGTGGTAGTGTAATGTAGGTAGTGAAGGCTGACATTGTAGCTTGATCTTAGTAATGAGATTGATAGGTTTTTTGATAATTAAAGAAAGTACCAAGGGAAACTATAAACAAATACTAGGGTTCTAATTAATTAAAGTTACTTAAAACTATACTAACCATAAAAATATATATTTTTGGAGTAGAACTGAGGCCATCCCCGTTGTTTCAATGCCTTAAACAATTATTTTATAAAAGGGGAGAGACTTTAAAAACTCCAGGTACATTTGTTGTCTGTAATTTTTGAAAATTCACACGTTTCTCAAAATTATATAAATTTCATATAATATTCATGAAATAAATAAGTTGAAATAATGTTTTGTCACCTAATTAAGTGACCCCATCAGTTATCAACAATAGGGTCTATGCCCCTCAGTTCACTCTCGCCGCTTCAACTCAAGTTTCTCGATCGGCCTAGGAGCTGCACCTATCTTAAAGATCGCCACAAACGTCAACAAGGATTCCACTTCCAGATAATAATTGACGAAACAGTTTTACTCATATTCTATTCCTCGTCTGTTTTCGAACTAAAATGAATTGAAATGAGGGCGCCTAACTAAATTGTTCTAAAGGCTTATTTTATAGTATGGAGCGTGGATAAATGTATTGGGCTTTGGCTTATTTTGTGAAGTATTTTTGTTTTTTCTAGTTTAGGTAAGGGATCAGTGAGTAGCCCTCTTTCTAGCAAGCTTGATGGTAGCAAGAAACAGAGGGAGATCTCCACCCCTTTTGGTGGATCAGACAATAGAAGGTGCTCACGATGGTTTTTGGCTTGCACGATGCCTTGAATGTGCTGAGAAGACATGTTGACATTTTTTGTTTGGATAAGCATGCTTAATGTAAGGTTCCAGAAAACCCCTAACTAGGTTGTATTTTGTGTATGTTAAAGTGGAGATGTAGTATGATGTTGCATTGCATGTTGTTAGCTTAAATTGGTCGCGTAAATGTGAAAGTGCTTCAATTAAAGACATGTAGTTCTAGTTTTTATCCTTATCCAACTTGGGACGGTAGTAATGCCTCCAATCAATCAGAGTTCTGCTACAATTATGATAATATATGGCTAGATTAAGGTACTTACATAATTAGGAATTAAGGACATTACAAACCCAAAGCCTCTTTTGTGAGTGTTTTTGACTGCATTGAGCCTCATAAGCCCCAAGATTGCCAGACTTGGATTATTTCTTATAAAAGAAACACAAAATATAAATATAACCCTAAACTAACCATTATTAAAAACTAGAGTCTATGTGAAATGAAGTGTAAAATGTCACATTTTGAGCCCGAACTATTTGCTCTAGTCCAAAGAGTGAAGCCAGTCCATTTTTAGTTTCATTAGCCAGCTAGTTTATTATAGACTTTTCTTTAAGTGGGATAGCTTCTCTTTAAGGAAGATTCAATTGTAGAATATCTCAAATCTTGGCACAATTTTCCTTACATAAGGACGTTGTAGTTTTGGGGAAGCGGTAGTAAGGGCTAGCCCCCGTATATAGAGGAACTATCTCTTTAGAGTAGGAGCATAATGTGGGAATACATAGTCTTATACTCCTTTGCTAGCAAGATGTTTACTTTGTTTCTCTTGTTCGATTATAAGATGGAGTTGTTTTGGAGGTGGCTCATATCGCAACCCAAATAAATAAGTAAAACTATTAGTTTTTGGGCCTTTCGTTTGAGGTTTTAACATTTTTCTCAAATGGGAGGCCATGAAAGCAGGTCTTAATGTTTACTTTTAAGTTTGAGTATGGCTCAAAGTTGTAGGGAGTAAAATCATCTGAGTTAATGACGACACACTTATCGCATGTAAAAGCCTATATTTCTAGGTCTTCCTTATGATGTTCTATCTCTGGGGTAAAGACTTTCTTTTCAATATGAGACGACCATGAGATCTGCATTAATAGTAACCATTGCTCCTTTGATGTAGGGTAGAGGGCACTACTTTTAGACCTGGAGCCAAGGTCATCCTAGGAGTAGATTAAAGGTAGTAAGAATATTGATTACTAGGAAAGTCACCTTTCATTCCCTTTCTTCTGTGGCTATGTTAAGGTCTACACTCCTATAATTGCACCATTGTGGTACCATTGGCTCTTAGCCGTTGGATAAAGGGAGTCATATCTTATTTGCTTAAGTGTAACTTCTTGGCCATCTTGAGTGGACAGATGTTAGTTGATGACCCATTGTCTACTAGAATCATAATCATGTACTTATGTCTATAGGATGCGGTTAGGTAATAGAGAGTCTGGTTATAGATAACTCCTTTAAATGGGAAGTCAGTGTCATCAAAAGCTATAATGGTCAGGAGTCTTTTTGTGACAAAGAATCCTATTAGCTCTTTGAGTGTAATCTCATATGGAAATTTTCGCCAAGGAATTTAAAAGTGCTTGTGTGCGGTTAAAAGAGGGTGTTAAAAAGTAAAGTCAACCTTAGTCCTTTTTAGAATCCTTAAGAGTGGATCCTTTATTTTCTCTTTGTCATGATTGATGGGGACTTATAGTGGATCTCATGTGCGAGCTTGGGTAGCTTAAAGTATCTTCCTGATCAGGTCGACTAGTTATTGTCTTTTTAAATTAGATCTTCCCCCTTGACTTCAGCTATTTCTATATGGATAATTGGGTCAATAAAGACATCTTCGCTCATCACCCTAAAGTTCAGTGATCTTATGAGAGATGATGTCATATTACACTTGTACAAGTGACACACCCAATTTAACATGAGAAGTGAGAGAGATTTAGTATCCTGTTGCATAGGAAAAGCACATAAATGGGCAAAAAAGATCAGATAACATTCAACTTTTAGATTACTGGGTCATTTTTCATGTTTATAGGATGAGCACCACTTATTTATTGCCATGTCAATGAGAATGTTGAACTCATGCTTTCTACAACGGTGAAATAACGTAACGAACCAATACTAAACAAGCCTTATTAGCTCCTTGTCGAATACTAATACAAGGAGGTGGGTTGCAGGGTGCCTAGACGTGGAAGCTTTTAATGAAAATCACTTGGTATATGTGGCTATTCGCTCTGGCCTATTTGATGTTTTCACTGGCATTGTCAAGATAGTTAATCTCATTTTTATACTATTCGTTAGATTCATAGCTCATGGTTTTAGATAAATGATATAAATTAGGGTT
This sequence comes from Carnegiea gigantea, assembly GCA_029747015.1. NCBI lineage: Eukaryota > Viridiplantae > Streptophyta > Magnoliopsida > Caryophyllales > Cactaceae > Carnegiea > Carnegiea gigantea. The sequence continues at coordinate 663,404 of JAKOGI010000269.1, read as the reverse complement.
GTTAAATTAAATGTATTGTAATATACTTTATGTTGAACTTATCAATGAAAAAAGTATGCAAAAGTGTGAAAAGACATCGTCCGACATTTTGTCTTTGAGAAACGAAGGTATGACATATGGTCACTATAGGCTCTATATAATCAAGCTATAAATTAGCCATTCTTAGTCCATTATTATAGCTCGAATTAAAAGTGTAAGCCATGTGTCCTTTACCTAAACATGTATATGGTGTATGCATATTCATATATTGTTGGTCTTAGATGGGTTGGTTTAGTTATGTTCATGTCATGAGCTATTAACCTGATGAAGTGGGACAAAAGAAAGCACCATTAAAATTCATACCAATAAATTCATCTTCCTTTGGCATAAAGGGTCTCAATCTACTAAGATGATATTGGTATATGGTTTGGCCCCTCCCCCTTCCCCAACCACCACCACCACCAAAAAAGAAGAGGAATATAAATGGCCAGGAACAATAATGGCAAGGATAAAGAGTGGATGCAAGAGAATGATGTTCAATTAAGGGGATTTAGAATCCTATCTTGCAGCTCTTCCTCTGACCTGGAACTCTTAATAGAAGAGTGTAGTTAGAATATTTCTATTGTCATTTGAGTTGGTCTCGGTAGCATTTTCTCAATTTGTTTTAGCAGTGGTTCTAGTATATGGTAAACAACTCTTAGCATATGAGTGACTGACTTGCTTAGCTATCCATTATAGGAAAGTAAATAATCTTTTGACGTTCATATGCATAACAATGATGCAGTAGTTTGGTATTCTTGTTTTTACAATTATAGAGTTTATCATGTTTCTTTTACATAAACATTGGTCCAGGACCCACCTTGGGTTTAGAATCTTGTAAGTTTTAGTAATCAGTATCATAAAATCATGTTATTGAATTCCTGAATCTTGGATTTGTTAAATGATTTGTTAACTAATTAAAAAGAACTCTATGTTCTTATGTAAGATTATGATTAATGTGTGTTATTATCAGCTGCTAAACTAGGATTTGTTCTATTTTATATGATTGTGTTGTTGGTTATAAATGGAAGTGTTCTTTCTTCATCCTGTAATTTGACCTAACTACGTTGCCTTTTGATTTGTGCTTTCTTTTTGTGTGTGATATCATAAATAATGTGTATCCATGACTTATTATCTTATTTTTGTTATCTATAGGTTGTGGATGACCAATTTACACACAAAGGGTAGAAGCTTTTAGACAAGCATTTTAAGATCTAGAAATATGTATTTGTTTTTTAGTGAAACATTTATATATTGTATAATTATAGTTAATAAGTTGATTATCAACTATTGTTTATTTAGTTGGTTAATGATTTGTATCCTTATGTATAATGTGAATATCTTTCAAATTTTTTTGCAACTTAATACAAATTTGATATAGTTTCTTATCCTAAACAATATATTGTTATATATTGTTATATATGTAACGCCCCCGATTCCTGATGCCTGATTAATCTAACCTAATTACTCATAAATTATTTTTATTGATTAGTAGCGGAAGTCTTTTGATTGGAGGCATTACCACCGTTCCGTAACAGAACAAGGCTAATTGAAGCCACCTATATCGTTGCGTTGCTCACTTAATTACCTGACTCACCCCATAATTAACATAACATGCAATCAACCGTTTATATAAGTTGTGATGGACCTGAATTCAAAGTACGATTACAAAATACTAGTAACTGCGATGTCCAAAAGAATACTCAACCATCAGGTTCTTAGGGTGCTAGCCTATAAATTACTGTGAGCTTTTGGCTAGCGAAATCGCAGCAAAAGGACTTCTCACGCCCTTTCATTTCTTGCTACCTCCTGGTTTGTCCGTAGAGGACTGTTCACTGATCCCTGGCCTAAAATAGAAAATACAAAAACATTCGAAATATGAGCCGAAGCTCAGCACGTACATTCCTATGTAGTAAAATAAACTTTGAGTTTAATTAGTTGGGCGCCCACATTTCAAAACATTTTGGTTTGCAAATATAGAGAGAGAGAATGTATGAGTAAAAGCGATTTGCTGGTTATTATCTAAAAGTCGACCCCAATTGATGTTTGATGCGATCTTGAGATAGGTGCACACCTCCTAGGCCGATCGGGAAGCCTGAGTTGCAGCCGCACGGGTAAACCGAAGGGCATAAGCCTGATGATTGATAATTAATGGAGCCACTTGCTTGGGTGACAAAACATTGCGTCAAATGATTTATTATATGAACATTATATTGATTTTGTATAGAGTTGAGAAACATGTGAGTTTTCGAAGAGCACAGGCAATGTACATATCGAATCTTTGAAAATCTCTCTCCGTTTCAGTGAAAATGGCTCGCTAGTGGCTTAAAGCGACAGCAGTGGCCTAACTTCTGCTCCAAAGATGTTACTTTCCCAATTAGTGTGAGATTAAGGAAACTTTATTAAATTTATTTGTTTATTACATGATTTAAATCCTCTTGAATTCTCTTTCTATTATCAGTGTAGTCATTATTATTAATTTAATTGGATTCCATTTTATTTTGTTTTTGTTCCTCTTCCTCCCACGACTAATGATCTTTTAACGCATATAATAATGATGTAAGAGTATGATATATCTTGAATTTGTTGTAACGATGTCTTTAATCATTAATATTGTTAATATTATTATTGTTATTAATATTATTAGAATTGCGATTATTTTTGGTATTATTGGTCATTAATGTTATTATTGCGGTTATTGTTTTCCTCTTTAACGAATCATTGCTAGTATTTTCTAGCCATTAAACCTTGGTTTACGATATGGTTTAAGAAGACTTTATGAACTCGGGTTCGGGTTTAAATTGAGTTGTAATCATGCCATGATTATTTGGCAAAATAACCCACAAAGACATATTACATTAGCTATTTCAGCTTACAACTACTTATTCCTTTATCTCCCTCTATTTGCATTTGATAACTAATTTATAACATATGTTCTCACTCACCTCATATACATACATTCCCATCTAGTTAACTTAAACTTCTTATTTAAACACTAATGAAACTACATAATTGAAAATAAACATAATTAAGATAAACATTATCTAAGAACATTAATCACCATATCCATGACCACACATACCTTACTAACGCATGTATAACCTGTTAACCTCATTCAAGTATTAATTAATACTAATCTAACACAACCTAAATAGGCTTAACTTCTTATTAAAACTTCAACCTTAACCTCACTCACCAATCTATGATAACGTACACACCCAAACTTCAATCACCCAATTCTCATTACTTTCATTCAAACATCCATTATCCTTTGTTTAAACCACCAAATAACCCAAAATCAATCTTGTATCCTTATTTAAGTCATAACCCTTAATTATTTAATTGTGGTCAAAACATAACATTTGTTAACTTCATATATACATACATATTTCTCATTTTCATTACCAATTAGCTCATTAAACCTTAATGAGTCAATAAGATTGACTTAAACATTATTCAAACCCTAATCCTAATCCTTCCATCTCCAGATCACAACTCACTTATCCAATAGATTTTTGTCTTCTAATTTCACTAAATTAGGCATTAACATCCCCTTAAACCCCATTAAATCACTTAACAACCTTAGTCTCCATCCTAATCACCAACCCATTATTTAAAACATAACAACATATCCCACATATATAATCCACAAATTACCTTCAATTCTTTCATGAAACTAATCCAAATATCATCAATCATCATAATTGAACTAAAATTCAAGTATCACATCCAACCCTCACTCATCACCTTTCTCAATTTGCAACTCAATCCAACCATCCAAAATAATTCAAGAACTTACAAATAAATACCCATTAATGATATTTACACCATTTACTATCAAAATTCTAACATAAAAGATCAAAATTGAATCAAATGGGAGCTAGGGTTTCACCTCCCAATCACTTGAATCTACTCAAGGAGACCCAAAGGAATGGAGGAGTAGGGAAGCACGGGTGGCGTGGGACCGGCGGCGACAAGCGGCGAGGGTGAACGGTGGTAACCGGCCGGTGGACGGGCGACAATGGGGCAGGGGGAAGCTGGCGAAAATAGGGGAAGCAGGGGGGTGCGTCGGGTTCTAGAGAAGCAGGGGGGATATGATTGGGTTTTATTAATTTTATTTGGTTTACTTTGTGTAGTAAATTTATCAAATTTAGGCTATTTCTAATTATTCTTCTTCCCTTTTTTTTTCTTTTGTTAACCCTTTTTTTTATTTGATGACACATAACCCAATTTCTAGATTTTTCTTATATTTATCCAACCCCTTTTTTTAATTTTATTGGTTTATTTTTATCCTCACATTATATACATATATATATATATATATATATATATATATATATATATATATATATATATATATATATATATATATATATATATATATATATAGCTCCCATTATATATATGCATAATTGAAGTAGTAATTTTAACTAGAATTAATTCATTTAAATTTTACATCCTTTGGGTATAAATTTGGGAGAAGACATTCTCATTTCCTTTTATTATTATCACTATATTTGTTCATTTATTCTTATTATTATTACTTCACAAATTAGTCCTTCAACAATTAGGCTCTTTTATTTAATTAATTAATTTATTGATTTATTACTATGTGGGCAGTCACATATTAATTAGAACTTGAAAGAATTATTTAAGGAGCATTACAAGGTTCATGTCGAGGTCACATCGTCGTTTTAACCTGCGATGCATAAATATCTATATATACACACATAAAATGACAAATTGAAATACAGCGCCTAACTTAATTAATTTGTGATTAGGGTAGTTTGAAGTAATTAACAAGAATTTTAGGTTCGGGTCGTTACAATATAAGAAAACAAAAAAATAATATCTTGCCACCTCCAAGGTCTATATGCATTTAAGCTGATTTGAGTACCAAAAACGGTTGATAATACTATTTTTTTTTAAAGAAAATAGAAACAATTGCCATGCGTATAGGTGAGGGAAAATATTTGACTTGACACACATATAATAAGTATCCATAGGTATAAGTGTGCGAACGCAAATATTTGTGCACTCTTATAAGCATGGAGAAACGCCAGGTACTGTGCTTGAGAAGCATACACAATTAGGGATGGGTGTGGGGCAGGTTTGGGGTGGGTGGAGCCATACCCGCATCCATACCCGCTTTTCAAAATCATCCCCATATCCATATTCATCGGGTTTTAAAAATCCATACCCTACCCATATCCATCGGGTACTTTGGGCATTTCGGGTTTTATTTGAGTACATACACATTGTAGAAAACAATATCCATCGGGTTCATTAAGTTTTAATTTTAAAGTTTCAAAACTAAATAAAGAATACAGAAATTATTTTTGTGGTGCATTAAGAATTTATTGGCGTAACTCTTTGCATTTAAGCTGATTTAAGTACTAAAAATGGTCGATAACACTATTTTTTTAAAGAAAATAGAAACATTTGCCACGCATATAGGTGAGGAAAAGTATTCGACTTGACACACATATAGTAAGTATCCATACGTATAAGTTACGGACGCAAATACTTGTGTACTCTTATAAGCATGGAGAAACACTAGGTACTGTGCTTGACAAGCATACACAATTAGGGATGCGTGTAGGGTAGGTTTGGGGTGGATGGAGCCATACCCGCACCCCTACCCGTTTTTTAAACTCATCCCCATATCCATATCCATCGAGTTTTAAAAATCCATACCCTACCCATATCCATCAGGTACTTTGGGCATTTCGGGTTTTATTTGAGTACATATACATTGTAAAAAAAAAATATCCATCGAGTTCATTAAGTTCAATTTTTAAAGTTTCAAAACTAAACAAAGAATACATAAATTACTTTTGTGGTGCATTAAGAATTTATTGGCGTAACTCTTTACAATTCACGTGTTCTTTATCTTAAATTAGTTCATTAGCCTTTGATGTTATGAATTCTTGGTACATGTTCAATTTTAGAATTTCCAAGTAATACTTCATCTTGTCACATTAATATCATTGTTGACATGAACATCCTAACAGATTCAAGCTCACGAATAAGACTTAAAAAACTAAAAAAGAAAATCGGGTATGGGTATGGGATGGGTTCGGGGATGGGTATACCTCTACCCAAACCCAAATATGTTTTTAGCACACCCACCTCGTACTCATTTATTTCCCATTTTCTGTACCCATACTCGCTATAAATGAACCGGGTTCGAGTCAGGTTCTTTGGGTTCGGGTGGAACTCTCATCCTTATACATAATGTTTCCCTACTCTTTTGATATGCACGCTCATGTTAAGTGTGGAGAGCACCTCCTACTTCACATATATGCATATATAGAAGGATCTTTAAGCATGGAAGGCAACTATTTTTCTTATAGTGATTCGATCAAAGTCTATTTCTTTAGAAATGATGTGTAGGACATTCCTAAATGGATTAGCTTGGCTGTTAGGTTTTGGAATTTGTAAGGCTCCATTGTTAATCATATGTTAGAATGCATTTTGAAGGGCTTAGCAGTTATCAATTGGATGGCAATGGTCACTATAACAGTCCCACATCGTAGGCCGTTTCTTTGGTAGGGTTAGAAATTGACTCAATGGGCTTTAAGATACCTTAACTCTCTAATGTTTTGAAGGAATCTGATAGCTTCATACCCAAAGGAGTTAGGTTGAGTAGAGTTACTTGGCTCCACTATATGGGCCTTATTTTTAGTAGTAGAAGATATTGAGCAATTTTTTTTAATTATGATAGCCTTTATCATTGGTGTAACTAGGCTTTGAGTTTTATACCATCTTCCTCAATTAGAATACTAGTTTCATGTAGTTCTGGACAAGGTTCCACGAAGATGAAACTTTATGTGCTGGAAATAAAAAGGTTGCAAATTCTTAATGATCATGTATACATATCCTTTTTCTTTAAGCTTATTGATCACTATGGTTGCCTTGGCTCTCCATCAAGCCATGTGATCTGGTAAGCTCTCTTTTTCTCCTTATTTGAGAAGTAGGGTCTCAAATAGAGGGAGATAATTTAGTATTGTATGCATATTGGCCTAAAAATTCTTTTGCCATATTTTCCTATGTATTAGTCTTTTGTGGGTCAAGGGAGTGATATCAATTTCCCACAGCTTTTCTTAGGGTTAAGGGGAGAATGTGAAGGCGTAGTTTTTTGTATCCTCCCGTTAAACTCAAGAAATTGATAAAGTTCCTTGCATAGGAAGTGAGGTTACCTATGCTTGTGAAGTTAAGACTTTTAGGTAATGTGAACTTGGGTGGTAATTTCCATTTAGTAGATGGCATAAATAAGGCAGTGTTACTTAGGTGATTCTTAAATATGTTAGAACTCTTGAGTAGTTGTTTTAATTTTTCAACCTTTTGTTTAATTGAATTTGAATTGTCATGAACAAACTTAATGCCACTTTCTTCTTTTTTTTCTTTAGTTAGTAATGATCCTTTATTATTCAATGATCACATCTTGTTACTCCTTTAATTAGCCTCAAATGTAGCCTCCAGTTAGGCCAATAGTTTATCACATTAAGACCAGAGTTTTCTATAGACATTACTATGGGTTGGGCTAGATTGGAATCTTTAAGGATTGGTTCTGATGATCTAATAAGCTTGCCTATGCCATATCACATCTAAGATGGGTCCATCTCACTTTCCTTAATGCTAAAGGAATCCAAAGGAAAAGGAAAATGTTAAAGAATAAAGATTTGAGAAAAAGTGGAGTGTAGATTTTTAAAAGACTCTAGAAAAGGAAAGACTCAAAGAAAGGAAAACCCTAGTATCCTGCATCCCATAAAAAAGGAAAACAACAAACTGAAATAAAGGAAAGAAAACAACAGAAGGGTTAAAACTTCTTCTAAGGTGGATTCTCTTGTCGGACTAACAGGGAGGGACGAAGGTCATTACACAAAAACATAAACACAATAGAAGTGATCACCAAGTTATAATGTGAAGAGCATAAACATGAAGGTTTTATAATCATATGTCCTATATTTGATAAAGGTTGAGTTAGGTTTAGGGTTTTGGCCCAAAAAAGGGCTTGTAACCTATGACTTAGTTTCCCTCCTTAGTGAGAGTGAAAGCGCTTTCCCCAATGGTGATGCCATTGTAAAGGGGGAGGAATGCCCAGACTCCATGAGGGTGAATTGGTCGTTTCCCCCAGTGGACTACTCTTTTTTTAGGGGCTGCACTGGATTTGACTTTCTCAAAGTGGTGATTCTGTAGAGTTATGTGGCAAAAGGAATTAGATTTTCAATTTTTGAAGTCGCTAGAACATTTTAAATGAAATGTATGAACGTATAATTTTATAGAAAATACCCAATTTCTTTTTTCACCCAAATCCTTAATTTTAAGGGACAAACATAGGACATAAGGCTTGATTTTCAAGTGGATTTTTTCTACAAATTATAATTCCAAATTTCTTGAATAGGATTATTAATAATGACTCGTGACTACAAACCATAGGAAGGGAACCAGGGGCGAAGGAACAATGTAAATAATTGTGAAAATCACCATTAAACTGCCCGCTTCAACAGCGGCCTCTAGTAGAAATGAATGTATTAAAACCATAAGTTTTATGGTTCCATACAGAAGGTAGTTTTCATGATTTTAATCTTATTTACTAAGACAAATAATGAGAAAGGTATGTTTTGGGTGACCACGCCATTTTACCATGAAAAGAAATGTATGAGAATCCAACAAATTTTGTGATCACTTTATTATGAACATAGTTTTACTTTATGTATAAAAGAACAAATATTAAACAAATAGTCACGGGCAATCAAAGATGAGCATGATTATAATAAATATAAGAACTAAAGAAAGCTTTAAACATATTATTATCTTTAGATAATAGTGCTCAAGACTCACCTTAATTTAAGTGGCTGGCAAAGCAACATGCCCTTTCCTCCTAAGTGTGTTAGGATATGAAGAAGGTTGATCCATCTTCGACAGATTAAAGGGAAGATTTTAATTGAGTTTTTTTCTATTGCAAGTATTTTTTTAAGAGAGAAAGGAAGAGTTTAGAGAGAAGTAGAGAGTTTTTTCCGTATAGAATGTGGAGAGAGAAACATAGAGTTTCCTCTAGGTTGAACATAATGTGGAGTGAGAGGGGAAGGCTCCCTTTTTATAATGCTAGCAATCAAGAGCCAAATTGAAGTCATTTTATTCATCAAATTTTTACGTAAGGGTGGAAATGCTTGATCGTAACTAATGATGTTGAAAATACCCTAATTAGCTCAATTGCAGCAATCCTACAAATAAAAACACATGGGATTTATGAAGTGGAGAGTAGGAGGGCCCAATGGCCTACATTAGGTCCCATCCACAGTTGATGGGTAGGCTAAACATGCCATTGGGATGCAATGGCTGCAAGTATTATGCCACCAACCCCTGTTTTTTTTTTTTTTTCCTTAAATGAATAATTCATGACAGTTTGAATGTCAGGCAATGTGCTGCCCCCTTGATTATTACTTATTCACTCATCCTCAAGATCCCCAGTTCAAGCCCCACGCTAGCGCATCCCATAAAACCCCAAGGTTTTTGCCTTTCCGAAACTATTTTTGAATCTTTGTGATTGTTAAATGCTTTATAAAAGTTTTTAGGAATCTTTCACATGAGAAAAATATTTTATTTATGGACTAGAGATTAGGAATCAAAGTATGATGTTACTTCACCTGTAGTGGAGTATGTATTTGTCATCATCGGGTGACAATGCACATAATATACAAATATTTGGTCAGTCTAAAATCTATTGGGGACCAAATTAGCGCTCACAGGTGCCCCCTTTGGCTAAGGTCGCTAAAGCGAAAGGCAAATTATGTGATGTCATACGGGATGGATACAGATGCAAAAGTGAAGATAAGAGTGCTTTCGGGGTCTAAGCCTTGAACCAAGGGCTTAAGTTCTATTAAAGAAGAAGTGTTAATATAAAGCTTTTTTTGAAAAAATGTTGAGGATTATGCTTCGTCCTAGGAATTAGAATCTTATTAAGAAATAAGGGTTTGAGATTCAGGATTTATGCCTCATCCCAGGAGTTAAAATCCTATTGAGGACAAGTTCGGGATTCAGTCCTCTTGATTTTGAAACAAGAAAATGATTTTTGGGATTTAATGTTTCTAAGCCCCAAAAACAATTTTGGGGCTTAAAGGTTAGACACTTATGATAATATTTTGAGTCTCAAACCTATAAAGAAACATTTTGGGCTTGAAGGTCTTACACATATAAAACAATATTTTGGGGTTTGAAAGTCCCACACCTGTAAAACCATTTTGAGGCTTGAAGTTTTCTTACCTATGGAAAAATTTTAAGGTTTAAAGATTCCACACTTATAAAAACATTATGAGATTTGAAGGTATCACACATATGAAAATATTTTAGGTGCTTGAAAATCTCACACCTATGAAATTGTTTTGAGGCTTCAAGTTCTGACACCTATAAAAACATTCTGAGGCTTGAAGGTCTCACACCAATTAAAATATTTTAAGGCTTAAAGGTCTCACATGTATGAAAACATTTTTTAAGCTTGAAGGTCTCACACCTGTGAAAATATTTTGAGTCTTAAAGGTCTTATACATATAAAACTATTTTGAAGCTTGGATGTCTAACATTTATTCTGATAAATTGTAGCAAAGAAAGATCAAGTTAAGGGGTACTCACCAATTTTATTTACTTTTTTTGGAATGGTTATGGGTCGAGCCTTTTGTAAATAGACATCGCTCGCACCAGGCAAACAAATCCTTTTTTCTAAACCATACACAAGTGGCATGAACGAGACTACTACTGGTCGATTACTGAAGTGGTTGCATGATTAGACATGTCGCCACCTTTTGGAGGCATGATTTTGCACTTAGCTACAACCACTCGTGGTTTTCACCTGTTGCTATATTCGATGGACTTCAAAACCTCTGCTGTGATTGCAAGCTCTTCATTTTTCCTTTTACTTGAACCCTTCTTCACTCTAAAACTGTCATAGCTACCAATTTCTAAACTTCAAGATTCTCATTTTTGCATTACTCAGGAGGGCATGCAAAGTTTTCTTTTTATTTTACATTTAGTGCTCTTTTCTTTTAGAAATTCTTTAATTTTCTTGGATTCTTTCTGACAATCCATATCCCTATAGCTCAGGGTCTTATACTCTCTTTTTTTTTTTGCTCTTGTAGAATTAGAAATTTGTGAAATGTTACAAAAACCTAAAGGACACAAAAGGGTATTCGTGGGAGGCTTCATAGAGCTGTCAAGGCAATGGTGACATGCCTTAACTTTTAGCCTCTTAATGAAGTTATGGTGGGGGAAGGACACTGATCATTGCCTCCTTAGAGGTGTGATTGAGAGGTTTTTGGACCCCACCAACACTTATCATTTCCTATGGAGAGATAATGATCATCCCTACAGATTTTTACATGCTGACTGGGGTTCGTTTTGGGTTGAGCTTGTTGAAGTACAACCTAATTTCAAGCTAGAATTGCATGAGCATATTGAGTTGTTTGGGTCATTAGTTGTTGTGATTTCCACAAGTGCACAGTTTATCGCTGTAGCAATTATGGCTGTCGATCCTCAGGAATGGATTGCGAAATTAGATTGCAAAATTACATTACTAACTTGTCTAAGTTAACATATAATCAGAACCGACACAAACTAAATTAAAATGGTTACTAAACATTTAACTTAAAGGCAAGACTGTGCCTGCTACTGAAACTCAAAGTCTTCCCATAGCGCAAGAAATTAATAACATATATTTTAGCTATATTTCAATAAAATTTGAAAATGAAATCAATAAATTAGTGAACTCAATAATTAACATTTAAACCCAGTACAAATCCACATATTCAAGTGCCTTTGGAAATGTAAGCAGCCCATGAGTGGCAAGAATGGACATTCAGCTTAAATCATCCATTAATTATGAAAACTACATGATGTCTTAGACCCTAAATTGAGAACTTGGAGCGGAGCAAGACAGCATGAACGAGCCAAAGCCTGAAAATTTAGATAGAACAAAGCTAGAAATAGAGCATCAAGATTCACAACACATAGAGCCAATTTCTGAATTTTCTTCAACCAATTACTCGAAATTTCCGAGTTAAATTGAAACCCTCACTCAAAATTGAAAATCTAGAGCTTCGTTACATTAATTTTTTGGCACAAGAACTAAAACGAAAGCGAGAAAAATAAAAGAAAATTTGTCTGCATTGCTCTATTAACTGCTTCCATTAAAGCCCTTGTAGCTATAGATCTTTAATGGTGAAGATGATGGAATTGAAGCAACAAGGATGAAGCCTCTCTGGCTTATGGGCAATGAAGAGCAGTGAAAGAAGAAGAGAAGAAGGGCTGGGGATCACGGAGATTGGCATGCGTCTAAAGTGAAAAGAGGGAAGCTGCAGGCCGAGCTGCCTGGGGGTAGGCTACATACTCAATGGGCTGGCCATGAAAAAAGATTCCAGGCCCATTAGAGAGGAGAAAAAGGGAAAGAAGAAAAGAAGGAAAAAAAGGGGCTTCAATTGAGGGGGGCGTACTAGGTTGCAGATTGGAGATGGAGCCCGGTTCAGTGAGAGAGAGAGAAAAGGAGAAGGATGCCGAGGTCATGTGTAGCAGTGTAGGTCACATAGGTTTAAGTGAGAAGATGGAAGGGTTGGGTGACTGCAAGGAAGGAGAGAAGATTTTGGTCGGCCCACGTGAAGAAAAAAGAAGGGAAGGGCAGAGAGAGAGAGCAAGGAAGGGAGGAAAGGAGTCGCCCAGGCTGGGCCTCTAGCAAGCAGGCCGCAAAAAAAGAAAGCAAAAAGTACCGACTCAAAGTGAGGAGATAGAGGAGAAAAGGGCACCCAATTGCTGAGCTCTGAGGGCCAATTAGGCCGTGTGCTGGGCTGATGCAAGCATTGGGTGGGTCTTCTTCTCTCTTCTTTCTTCACTTGATCCGCAACCTTGTTAATTGAAATTTTTTTATCTGATTTCTCAATTTCCTACAAAACAAACAAGACAAATTAAAATTCTAATTTAAATGTTTATCTTGAGCAAATGTTAGATAATAAAGGGTACAAAATGTAACAATTTCAGGTTGAACAAATGCCCAACACTTTTTTTTCGTCATCGAATAAAATGAAACTAAAAATCCTAGAAAAGGAAATAAAATACTAACTCACTTTCGTAGGAGTCACAGTTGCACTTAACATGTGCAACAAGCCCTTTAAACCCTTAGGTTAACCTTAGTGGACGAGTAAGGTCTCATGACGGTTTACAGAAAATATGTCCATAAAATCTATAAAGGGAAAATAGAAAATTGAAAATCTTGTTTTGGTTTTCTGTATTTTTCAAGACTCATATGTACAACATCGGGGAAAAACATATGTACACATTCCATTCAACCACATCACTCAAGTAACCAAAGAATTAGATCATATACAAACACAATGTACACATCAAGAAATTCTCAGTCCCTGCTGATGACATCTATACACAATTTTTCACCCCATATAGAAATTATATACAAGCTTGACTGGTAGAAGCTCACTTTAGGGAAATGTGGAACACACCCGCTCATGTATTTAAAATGTTGCAAGGTTCACTCAAATCATCTTCCAATCATACAAACTACCATAGGTTTGCTAAGATTCTCAATTTTCTATGAGTAAAATGTAAAATGCAACATGATAATCAAGAGGACTCAAGAATGGTTGTAATGGAGCTAAAGGTTAACGACAAGAGAGAGGCAAGTGATTTGGGATATGAGGAGCTTAAAGCCAAATGACTTAAGAGCAATCAACACATACACCATAATAACCACACTCTTCCAAAACAAAATAAGAACACACCACACCAAAATTCGACCATTGGAAATGAGCATATACAAGGGCCACATTCATGCCAAACACTTTTATTCACAACTCTTCTTGAAATTTTTTTCAACTTAATTTCAATATTTTTCCTTGGAAACTTTTTCCATTTTTTCCATTTTTCTCACTTTTTATCTTTTTTGTCATTAAGAAAATGAATGAATGGCATGCACAAAAATAACATAACTCAATTTCGAAATGGTCACAATGACACATCCCATCATATAACCAAAATCAACCACCAATAACATAAAACACCCAAAAGCTATCCACCAACTATTCAAGTCTTGCTCCACTAGTCTTGGCTTAGGTACAGGAAATGTGTTTAGGCCAAGGGCATAAATGAAGGATTCACAATCAAAAGGTCAAGGCTCAAAGGGGTAAGCAAAAGGGTTAAAACATTTAACTCAAGTGTGGTAATTTGGCTATGTAGCTCATAAAACGAAGAATGTCTCTATCATATTATCATAGTGCACATGCTAAATGTGATCTCAAAGAGAATCAAAGCAAGTTCTAGAGATATAATCATGGAGGAGAGACACGTGAAAGAAAAATGTGAGACTAAAAATAATCAATTAGTCTTTATAGCACTAAATCTCACAATTTCATCTATCAAAGTCAAGCTTGCTTAGAAATAATGTCAAAGGTTAAGACTGTACACAAATATCACACTTTGAACTAAGTTCTATCAATGCACACCATATCTATATATAACCAAACACTAAGGAACAAGAGAACATGGCCAATCATAATAGCACATATATTCTCCAAAACAAAACCAAACAAAAATTCAATTTTTTTCTTTCATTTTCGTAACAAAGTTTCCCCACCCCACACCTAAATTAGATAATGTCCTTATTGGAAGTGGAAAGAAAACACAAAACACAACCAAATAAGTATACAAAAAGAAAAACAAGACTCAAAAAGGAAGAAAAAGACAAGACTGTAAAACTCAAAAAGAAAACAAAAGTAAAATAAAGCAACAAATATATTCATAAGAAAACAAAATAAAAAGAGAATAAAGAGAAATGATTGTACAGGGTCTGGTGCAAAAGTACACCTAAGCTATAGCCTCTTGAAATATGTTTAGATAGCAGTTCATGGAGTATCAGCCACTCCATATCAAGCTGAACGTTGCTATTCAAATCCAAACCCATTAGAGCACATAGTAGCTTATCAAACTGGCGAGAACAACTCTCAATAACATAAATATAGTAAAAATGAGAGAGTTGGAGCCAAATAGAGTGCATCCACCATGGCAACGCAGCACAAGTAAGGGCCCATTTCAACTTATCAAATTGTTGTGCCCAAACATCAAATAAACAGACATACTCAAAATTAGCCAGTAAATGGGTCACCGGCCTAAAAATTTTACCATCATAAATGAACTGTCTAGGCAAATTATGGGGTCCCTATTAAGATCCGAATGCATAAGAGTCTGGTCTAAATTAAAATTCTTGGTGGCAATATTCGCAGACTCGATAAATTTAGACTTACGAGATTCCAAGCGGAGGTCAGTAATGATGGGGTCAAAAGAGAAGGATTCATGTTCAACATAAAAACCCTCATCAAAACTTTCATTGACATCAAACCCACATGAAAAAAAGATTCATATTCTACATCATTATGTTCCAAATTAGTGGGCTAAACTTCCGCCTCAAATGACTCTTGTAACCTAATGCCTTGTAACTCATCTATCTCATGATGCTCGACATCAAATGTGATGCTCATATCTAACTCACTAGCATTCTCAAGGTCTTCACCCTCTCAAGCTCAAAAGATTGGGTAAAGTAGTAGGTGGGTTAGTAAAAACTAGGACATCCTCAGCAACTTCCTTATGTGAGCTACTGTGGGGTGCAAAGTCAGGGGATAGAGACATAGGGAGGTCATCCTCTTGTTCTAGGTTAGGAAAAGGCATAACATCATGCAAATTAGACCTAGATTGATAAAAGGGCTCAAAATCATCGTAAAGACTAAATAATTCTCCCTACTCTGATTAAAACAGTGAGAATATTTCGTAATTCTCTGTTTTATAGTCTCTACCATTTTATCAGCCAATTCATTTATCATCTTTTTAACACTTGCACATGTACCATCAACATAATCACAATATGGACAATTACAAGTATCATGCCCAGAAGACTCATAGTAATCGCACACAATAGGAGGCACATAAGAGTAAGATGAATTACGTAAGTTCCCAAAGTGATCTCAGTGATAAGGATTAGCAAGAGAAGCATACTCACCATGAGTGGGATATCCAAAAATCCTTCTAACTTGTTCAAACGCATAAGTATCCCAAGCTAATTGTTTAAAGAAATCTCAAACCTCATCTTAAGTTCTAGTTAATAATCCTATTACACCTCTAGAACACCTAAACTCAACATAACCTCTAGATTCAACATTTAGACCCATCGTTATGACCTCACAAAATTTCCCATTTTTTAAAAGTTCGATTCAATTGAGCATGATAATAATTAAGTCTTGATAAATAACTCCAGAAAGATTTGAGCTCAAATTGTGGGAAATTGAAAACTGACATGCTTGAATCTTTTTTCAATTTAAAAAATTTTAGGGTTTTCAATTTTTTTCCAATTTTTAAGATTTTTTTTCCTATTGAAAGAAAAAGTAAAAGAAATACAATGACTCTAAAACAACTAACTATAAACTAATGACTCAAAATAAGAAACAAGACACTCAAATAATTAAGTTAAAAAAGAAAAGAAAATAATAAAAATAAAACTATATTACCAAAATAAAAGAAAGACAGAAAAGATTCAAACATCAAAAAGTAACCTAATACAAAAAATAGAAAATAAGCACAAACACAAAATAAGAGCATCTTGGCCTTTTTTGATTTTTTTTTTCCTTAACACCCAAAATAAAAAATATCAAAACCTAAAACAAAACAAAAATTAAACAATAAAATGAAAAATCAAACTCCAAAATTGTAACACTATATATGAAAAATTAGCACAATCATATGGAATATGGATTTTTTTTTTAATTTTTTTGGTCCCAGAATAGTGCAGAAAATTTCAAACATAACATTATTTCTAAAAATCACATAAAATTCACCTACATTCTAAAAATCATGGAGAATCCACAATAGATATCAAATTTTAGAAAAATTTAAACCAGAACTACACTAAATAATTCAAATAGAATCTGGAAATTCATGAAAAACCTGTGCTGGATTGTTTCTATTTTACATTTACTAGTGTCACAAGTGCATCGTTTATCATCGTAGCAATTACGGGTGTCGATTCTCAGGGATGGATTACAAAATTAGATTTTAAAATTGGATCTAAAAGGTGTTGATATTTTCTATTGCAACAAATGCCTCAAACTCTTTTGGCCAATTATAATAATAAAGGGTCTCACATAAAATATCACTCCCATTTTTGCATAGTAAAAACCATAACCAAAAGCTCTTTTTCATACACAGAGAGTATCTACCATTTTGGTCCTATTCTCTTGCTAATGAAAGCAATAGGGTGTCTCTCATGTTGCAAAACAACCCCAATGCCCATTTGATGCATTAGTTTCCACTTCAAATTGTTTGTTAAAGTTTGGTAAGCCTAGTATAGTAGATGTTGTCATGGCCTATCTCCAGTCTTGGCCTTCTCTGCTTCCTCTCCCTAATGAACCCATTGTTTTTAAGCATATTAGTGAATGGCCTGCTTATCATAGCATAACTCCTGATGAATCTCCCATAGTACCCAGTAAGACCTAAGAAACTTCTAATCTCCTTTTGAGAGCTTGGTTGAGGCCATTGGACTATAGCATTTATTTTCCTAGGGCCATTTTCCACCCATGCTCTATATATAAATGCAGTTTTGAACACATCATCTTCTTGCATTCTGATCTAGTGGTAGCCAAATCTCAGGTCAATCTTGGAGTAAACAGTAGAACCAACTACTTCATCTAACAACTCTTTTATGACTAGAACTAGGAATTTATGCTTGCTGTTGTTTTTGTTTAACTCTCTATAATCAACATATGACCTCTAGGATCCATCTTTTTTCCAACTAGGAACCTGGGAAGCAAATGGAATAATATTCAGCTGAATTACCCTCTTTTTCTAACATTTCATGGACTAACTCTCAATAACCTCTTTGTGCTTCAAGGGATACCTATACGACCTAATGTTGATTAGTGAAGTGCCACTTTGAGGGGTATCCTATAGTTAAAGGGGCCCCTAGTAGGTGACAAAGAATTAGGCTAATGGAAGATATCAGTATTCTAATTCAAAATAGCTTGTATGGGGGCAGGAGTTGAACCTTCCATTGAGGCTATTGTCATTTGAAAACTGGCGACCACTTGTAGCATGCATACTTGGGTAGCATTCAAGAGTACTTTAGGTGACTAATTTTCTGCCATGACATACAAAGTCCTTGCATTTATTCCTCTTAAAACATGAACCCTATTTAGATAGGGGAACTCCATTTTCAACTGCTTGAAGTTTCATTTAGTAGTACCTAAGGTTGCCAATCATTGTATGCCTAATGCCGCATCACAATCCCTTGGACCAATGAATAACATATCAAAAGCAAACTCAGTATTATACAACCTCTATCTAAAGTTCTAACATATATATTAGCAAGAGAATTAATTCCTATTAGCAATGGTAGCTTGTTGCTCCCCCAATTGGTTCCAGCCTACATCTCCACTTCTTTGCTAACTCTGTATCCAAAAAGTTATGAGTACTATCCAAGTCAATTAAAATATGCAATGTTTTCTTCCTATTATGTCCATTTATCCTCATTGTGTGCAATCCTGGATTGCCATTCATGGAATTCACAGATATATGGGTTGAACCCCTTTTGAATCAAATTCCAACTCCCTATCAAATTTCTCTATGACCACCTCATTGTTATCTTCCTCTAGAAGCACCTCCACCAAGAATAATAGGGTTCCCTTACTTCCAAATTTGTGCCCTTTCTCAAAAGGTTGGTCACAGTAATAACATAGTAGCTTAGCTATCTTTGCTACCCATATTACAGCAGGAATGAAATTAGTGGTTGTTTCACCAGTAGGAATATTCAAGAGGCCCTTCAAGCTTGGTCCATCCATATGTGGAGTTTTGTTAGAGATTTGGTTAGGGGGTATTTTCAGGCCTTGACTAGTCTCCTCTTTGAGCCTAGCATACTGCATGGCATTACATAAAGTCTAAGGGTTAAAAGCTCTAGCACATGATTTAATCCCAGGTTTCAAGCCACTAATAAATGTCTTAAGGAAATATGCTTCAAGCATAGTGGGGTTTTGATTAGAAGTAAAGCGTTGAGCTCCTTGAATTAGGCCACGTACTCATCCAGTGACCTAGTTTGTTGCAAATGATTGAAATCTTCCACCAACTTACTCCCCAAGTTATCTCTGAATCTGGAATAAATGTCCACTGTAAATTCCTCCCAAGTAACATTATACCTGCCTAGAATATATCTCCCAAACCGTACTTCAGCTTGCCTTAGAGTGAGGCCAAATCTACCTTTTGATCATCTATGATTCAGCAAAAAGTGAAATATATGCTATATTTCTCGATCCAGCCCTTAGGATCGATTCCATCAAAGCTGGGGAACTCAACCATTTGGTTGAATTGTATATAGGTACGTAACCCTAACTCATTCCTAGCTTCACCACCACTATCGACTTTCACTTCCTGAAAACAAAGTTGTGCCATTAACTGAGTCGTCATTTGTTGGTGTTATGCTTCAATCCTTTGATTTCGCTCAGTAAGCTGTTGCAAAATCCAACATCATTGCTCCTTCATTAGCATTTTGATAGCTTCTTCCATGGTTGTTATCTGATAAGTATACACCAGCTCTAGGTATTTAGTTTTTCTACCATTTACCAAGGAATAAGGTTCTGATACCACTAATACAACTATAAGAAAGCTACTCCATTGAAAAGAGATTGAGAGATTCGATGAACCCACACAATCACAGGTGCTAGGAGTAGATTGAGATTGTAAAAGTAAGAGAGAGAGAGAGAGAGACAGAGAGAGAGAGAGAGAGAGAGAAGTAGAGAGTTATTAGGGATTAATTTCATAGATATCTTACTTCTTTCCTACAACACTGTTATATAATTGCAGATTAACTTCATTTATGCCTGACTTCTTCTCCAAGACACTATTATATACATTGTAATAACAACCATTCTCCTTTCGTATCAAAAATAACAAACTACAAGCTCATTTGCCCTTTTTGGTTAAAATTGCTAAGATATCCAAGGAAATAGCTAGCAAGGAAAAAGGTAAAAAATAATCAAAAATACTGAAAATGCTTCAAGATAGATGTCCCTTGTGTCAATTATGCCATCCTTGTTAATTAGAGTTGTGAAATCTAAGGTTGGATTTAGTAAACAGTAATGTGCTTTCGATTATTCCTTGAAAATAACAAAAATAACATATTAAACATCATGCATAAACATTTTACTAAAGTTGTCCAATTTTGTACAGTATTTGTCATGACTTTGTCAGTTGGCTCCCTGGTCCTTATTTGTCCTTTTATTCGATCTTCGGTCCAATACGGTCTCAAATAAATGAACATCTCTATCTTTAGCTAGATGATAATCATCATATATTTTCTTTACCTAGCCTATTTCATCATAATCGTTATTTTCTCTACCCTAGCCTCTCTCTAAAATCGTCCGAAAATGTTTCTTATATATTGTAAATATGTTGATGACAATAGTAAAATTTTAGATCTACTCATATATCCTTTTGATGTATCACTATGAGTGTGAATACAAGGATCCTTGTCCTTTTACATCATATAGCCTCATATTAATGCTTAACATGCAAAGTTTTAGAAACCCTCATCAACTATGGGAGTTGATTTCTTAATACTAATGGTCTTTTGCAGCCCTATAACGTTGTTACAGAAGTTAAATATTAATCATGTCAAAATGGTTGCAATTGCATGCAAAGATCAACAATTTCCAAGTTGAACTTCCCTTCATTTTAAGATAATTTTGGGGAAGATTATTCCTTGTTCCTTGATGTTCTGAATTTGCTGAGTATTATGACTCGATTGATTGGATTTGTCTTTGAAAATAATTTTTGCTATGTCTATTTAACATGAATCTTAATTGTGATCTCTCAAATCCTTGAATATTTTTATCTCTTAAAGAATAGTTACTTGTGTATCTTCCTGTAAGCCTGGTTTGAGTACCATTTGAATTACTGCTGTCACTCTTAGGATGGCTATTATAGTACTAATTGGCTATGTGTATTTGTACTTGAGCTCTTTTCATGATGCAATTGTCTCCTTTTTTTTTCCTGACATATGCTTCTACTCTATATTTTATATAATTCAAAAGTTTCTTGACCATTGGAGCAATACTTGCTTTTTTGTCAATGCATTCTATCCAGAATCTAATGTCGCTGATTCCACCCTTGGTGGTTTCAAAATGGGTACTTGATTGATGAAATTAATGGATCTTGATTGCTAAGGGAAGAGCTTGATTTCAACTCCAAAGATCTCATCGAAATCAATCAAAATACTTTACAAATGAACTCAAGATTCATTTATTACAACATTCCAAAATTGGATCAAATAAAATCTTTACAGGATCTTGGATGATAAGCAAGTATATATTGCATTATAAAAATAGAATCCACTCAAATAGGAATAAGGCATTATTTCCGATGATATTAACGGTAAGACATCTCAAGAATAAAACAATATGTGTGCGTGTGTGTGTGTATATATATATCCTTTTTGCCAAAAACGATTCTGTTATTACCAAATTCAGAGATTCTGACTTTGACATTGGATTCCTACAGAGACAAGATTGGTTGTTAGTGTAACCCAATTTATTCAATTTAAACTTTTGTCTTTCACTCAAAAGCACCTAAGTCCGTGAGTTATGACGTTGAAATTATCAATGTCATTGCTACTGACGTTGACGGAGTCTTAAACAACAAATAGGATCTTTCTTTCGGGGGGTACAGATTGGGTGGAGAGACTGGAAGTTTTATTGGTTGTCCTAAAAAACAACAGAACAATTTTTTTTTGGCGCGGGGGGGTTGATCCTTCATGTAATTGAATTGTCAAATCATGTATCTGGCTTGAGAAAAAGTAAGAAACACTATCTTATATTGTTTTACTACCTTACTTTTTGCTTAGTATGCACATATAAAATTGACAGTAGCTGGATTGAGTTTTCTCTAAGCACAAGGAGCATGAGAATGTAGGGTCCCCAATAACGTATACTCCCAGCATTTTGCACAAGGAATTCATTTGTTTTACTGCACAAAGGTACTCTACAAAACAAGCATTCACAGCGTGTGTTGTGTGTGTGTGTGTGTGTGTATATATATATATATATATACGTATGTATATATGTGTGTGTATCATAGAATTATTTATATGCCAGCCATGTTTACCAATGACAATGACTGTAAGTAGTAAATTGATTGAGGTGGAAAAGGTATCTCATATCTAACTTCAACAAACATTAACTTGTGTACCAGACATTTATAAGGGACATATCCTTTAATTTATCATATCAAATATATCAGGTAACTTTTAGGGATAATAAACCTCTAAGAGTGACCTAAAATTCAAAGCAACTAATGTTGTGGGTAGGTAGGAACGCATACGTGCTTCATTTATTTAAGGTATATAAGGTATTTACGTAAGTAATGAGGAACTATGTTACTTAGCTGAAGTGGCCTTCAGATGACAAGAATGGCGCTAATAGGAGCAAAGCTTATTGACTTTTGTGTGTCCACTATACGCGCACAACTTGGCCTAATCAGACCTATGTGTGTATTTGAAGTCGGATCAATATGAGTCGGGTATATTTGGGTTTGGGTAAGGTACGAATTGGGTATACTTCGGATTTGTATACGTAAAATACGCAGGCGTATTTTGGTTTTATGGGTTTTAAATGGACCCAAGGATTAGAGCGCTTGTTTTTTCAGTTATTTTTCCTTTGTCAAAATTAAAAGGTTGGCATGTTTATTGCTTAAAATTGCCCTTGTTTAGTGAAAAAGCATAGTGTCACCTAACAAGTAAATATATGAACTCTAAATATTTCTGTTAACCAAGGGATTCAGTCTTGAGAAAAATTATACATTAAATCTCCCAAACTAACCAAAAAGGTCATATTGTAATAGTTGGTCCCAATGAAAACAAAAAGTTCTAAAAAAAATAAATAATTACGTTTCACAATTTTTCTATGTTATCATAGTAAGAGAATAGATAATTAAATAGGAAAAAAAAAAAACTCTAACCCTTGCATTGCAAGGGCTACAAACCTAGTATGTTTGTGTGCGTGTCCAAGTGTTTGTGAGTGTGTGGGCATGTATTTGTGTGTAAGAGATTGTGTGTGCGTGAGAGAGAGAATGTG
Source organism: Carnegiea gigantea (assembly GCA_029747015.1). Classification (NCBI taxonomy): domain Eukaryota; kingdom Viridiplantae; phylum Streptophyta; class Magnoliopsida; order Caryophyllales; family Cactaceae; genus Carnegiea; species Carnegiea gigantea. The sequence goes on along the minus strand of JAKOGI010000269.1, from coordinate 640,227 downwards.
TGTGTGAGAGAGAGAAAAAATTTATGTCCAAAGTTGTTTACATCCAACCAAATATTATTTTAGTGTGTTTTTTAACGTGTTTATGTGTTTTTGTGAGTGTGTGAGAGAGAGACAGCGTACCTGTATGCAAGTGAGATAAATAGCTTATCTATGCAATTGGGACACGTACAAATATTAATCTGAGGTCTTAAGATACTTTTCTAAAGTAAAGTGCAACATTTTTAATACCAATAGTTATCATGCTTTGCTGATCTATCGTCGCGTTTGACCAAAGCATGCAAGAGTCTGCTAGAATTCAGAGCAAACAGTGTAGCGGGTAGGTATTAAGGCAGAGTGATTAGCACCACACATCTCAGGTACTACCTACGTTGTTTATCAATTATGCATCAATCACTTTATTTCACTAACGTGGAAGTTTTTGGTGAGCATTAAATGAACAGGTGACAAGTCAATGATCAAGAAGCGTTACATGTACTTGACAGAAGAGATCCTGAAGGAGAAACCCAACTTGTGTGAGTACATGGGTTCATCATTGGACACCCACCAAGACATTGTAGTGTCAGAGGTTCCGAGGCTGGGCAAAGAGGCAGCCGTGAAGGCCATCAAGGAGTGGGGACAGCCCAAGTCCAAGATAACCCGTGTCATCATGTGCACCACCTCCGGTGTTGACATGCCTGGGGCCGACTACCAGCTTAGCAAGCTTCTCGGCCTCCCCCCTCTGTCCGCCGCTTCATGCTCTACCAACAGGGCTGTTTTGCTGGGGGGACGGTCCTCCGCCTCGCCAAGGACCTTGCTGAGAACAACCGGGGGGCTCGCGTCTTGGTTGTTTGCTCTGAAATTACTGCCATCTGCTTTCGAGGGCCGACCGAGACCCAGCTGGACTCTATGGTGGGCCAAGCACTGTTTGGAGATGGGGCTGGTGTATTAATTGTCGGTTCTGATCCAGACGAATCCATCGAAAGGCCCCTATTTCAGATTGTTCGGACTGCCCAAACCCTTCTCCCAGACTCGGAGGGTGCCATTGATGGGCACTTGCGTGAAGTGGGCCTGACTTTTCACTTACTAAAAGATGTTCCTGGCCTTATTGCCAAGAACATTGATAACGCCCTAGAAGAGGCCTTTACCCCATTGGGCATCAGCGACTGGAACTCCATC
>JAKOGI010000269.1:626572-634072 GCA_029747015.1 Carnegiea gigantea | reverse complement strand
ATATAGTAATTCAAGAATAATTAGAATGGATGCAAGTAGTATTTCAAGAGTTACTATAAATCGATGGGATTGGTACATTCACAATTAAATAAAAAATGGATTGTTAAATATTTTAAATAATTAGCTACAAATAAGCACAATTAAAATTACCTTTTTTGTGAATTAGATTGAATAACACCATGGGTTTAACTGCGATGCTTCAATTATTAACCAAAAAAAATTGGACTTCTAGACTATATTTATTAAAATATTAATTTATTTTGGAAGACATGAGCAAGAGTTTTGCCCAACAATATATTTATTATAAATATGTTGATTTATAACATGGAGGCTTGTTAAACAAGGAAATTATAACAATCCATGCGAAGCATAGCCATAACACTAGTGTATATATATATATATATATATATATATATATATGTGTTTCCAAGGTCTATCGGGTCATGCCGGTCTAACTCGGTTTGATAATAAACCAGGTCAATCGGTCCAATTACGAGTCAAACGGTCTGACCGGTTGACCCATTGACCAACTCCATCGACCGGATCAAACACCGGATCGGTTCTCTTAACATTGTATACAGTGTACCATGTCTCCTCTCATAATTATCCTTCGAGCTTGAAATTTGGATGTTACAAAAGCACCTCCTCACTTTACGTAATAATTAGGGCCTATGTTTTTTTTTGGGGGGGTAAATCTCATTTACAAACATCACCAAATTCAACCCACTTCTACCAACTTTAACAAAAAAACTGATTTCAACCCACTTCAACCCACTTCAATCCAGTTCAACCTACTTCAACTAACTTCAACTAATTATCTCTTTCAAATTTTCACAATTTATAAATTATCATATGAAAATTAATTATATTTTCAACCAAAAAAATACCCTGTAGTAATTTTTTTGTATTGGTGTATTGAAATAGTAATTTATGAATTACTATGTGAAAATTATACATATAAAAACTTCCTCAACAGAAACATTATATTAAAAAATATCATAAATAATTTTTTTGATACAAAAAGTCATAAATATTTTAAAAGTTGTTAATGTATTAACATTTACAACAATGTCTATTAAATTATTCCCAATTTTTTACGTTAACCAACTTCCACTTATCATACCAAAAAAAATATATAAACTTTTTTCAACTTCAACCCACTTCAATCCAATTTTACCCACTTTAACAAAAAATACCAAACTTAACCTACTTCAACCCATTTCTATCAATCTCAATTCTCAACCAACTTTACCCATTTACGAACGCCTATTTCACAACGAAAAGAATAGGCCCGTAATATGGGGTTAACAATAGTCAAATTTGAAGTCTCTCGCTTAAAAGACTTTAACATAATGTCATGAACCAATTCAACAAAAAATTTAAACCAGTAGCTAAATGCCCATAAAGATAGGACTTTACTCTAACATCAACAACAATCACAAAAAAGATTTAAAAAAAAAAAAAAACCTATGCTGGGCACTGCTTTTGTTTGTGTATTTCCTTTGTTTTGGGGATGCATGAACGATGGAACGAAGTTTATCCTTTTTTTGGACTGAATTTGGGTTGAAGGTTTGGGTGATTTTCGGTATCTTGTTTTGTGTTTGAACTTAGTATTGTTTTTTTATCAATTAATTATCACAAGATATTGGATATTTTTCACATCTCTTAACTTGTTAGATTATATATATATTTTGATGAAATGAAGAGTCTATGGTAGACCAGGCAAATGGGTCATTCGGCTTGGGTCAATTTCGGGTCGATCATATTCCGGTCAAGTTGTGTACCAGACAAACATAAGGGACATATCCTTTAATTTATCATATCAAATATATCAGGCAACTTTTAGGGATAATAAACCTCTAAGAGGTACCTAAAATTCAAAGCAACTAATGTTGTGGGTAGGTAGGAACGCATGATGACTATCTCCACACAATCTCAGCCACTACGTACTTCATTTATTTGAGGTATATAAGGTATTTACGTAAATAATGAGGAACTATGTTACTTAGCTGAAGTGGCCTTCAGATGACAAGAATGGCGCTAATAGGAGCAAAGCTTATTGACTTTTGTGTGTCTATACGCGCACAACTTGGCCTAATCAGACCTATGTGTGTATTTGAAGTCGGATAAAATATGGGTCGGGTATATTTGGTTTGGGTAAGATACGGGTCAGGTATATTTCGGATTTGTATACGTAAAATACACAGATGTATTTTAGTTTTATGGGTTTTAGATTGACCCAATAGGATTAGAGCGCTTGTTTTTTCAGTTATTTTTCCTTTGTCAAAATTAAAAGGTTGTCATGTTTATTACTTAATACTGCCCTTGTTTAGTGAAAAAGCATAGTATCTATAATTTCTTAAAATAAATAAAAATATTAATTCCTTTTACCATGATATGAATGTTATTCATAGGTGCGCAAGGAGTTGAGTCCCCTTTAGCTTGGGCAGGCCAACCATGCTTTGAAACAAGGTCAATAATGGATCGGCTTGTTTATGAGCTCATCTATCTAGAGTATGTTAATAAGTTGGAGTAGTTTAGCCGCTAATAACTTGTTAAATAATTTAATATTTTGTTAACTAATCTTCGATTACTCAATAAGGTATACTTTATTAATTGCCCAATTGAACATGAACATGGCTGACACATTGTCCATCACTAGCATTATAGTCGAAGAACAATTACAATGGAAATCAATAAAAGGGAATTAGAGAAGTACGATTAAAAGGTCGGCATATTTGAAATATGATTAGATATATTCATTTTACTAAAATTATAGCAAAGTGTCACCCACAAATGTTAAGATTAATCTTATTCTAACTAAAGTTTCTAAAGACTAGATAGTTATTTCAAGCTATTTCGCACCATTTTTTTCAAATTGTCCATTTAAAAGTTGTGTGTGATGTCATTTTATGAGGATAGAGTTGTTAAGAAACGGTATTATTGTGTTATTTGTGAAGGATATGATGGTTATATAACATCTTTCTAAAAAATCGATATAGCGAATAATCCTTATCTTTAACGGAGAAAATTAAAGAAAAAAACAAGGACATAATATTTGGGTCAAGCAGGGTGTTTGGGTTCGGGTCAGATTTGAATTGCAAATTTACAAGTTTTCCGGGTTCATTTTATTTCGGGTTCAAGTCCAGAAAATCGTATTCAAAATTCGAAAATTTCAGGAGAGTTCAAGTTGAATTTTCTGATCAAGTCAATTTTTATAAGGTCTACGCCTAACATATGAAACGGTTGATTGTCGCAAATGTCATGGCAAGAGTCCATTGATTCCAAGGAAGACATTGTGTTAGTTGAATATTCTCGTGAAACGATATACAATTTTATTTGGGTTAAGGGTGTTCAAAAAGCTCATAAAATTTTCGTTGGCTAATTAGAATGACGTGCTTCTCACCATAATTTAGTTGCTTTTGAAGTTGCCTCAGAAATTAAAAAACATTTAATGTTTTTCTCAAAAAAGAATGAAAAAGAAAGTTTGTTTAACACCTGATGACATATCAAATGTGCCATTCTTTCATTGTCTTTATACTCAGCAACAAATAACTAGGGCAAGTCCTTTCCTAGTCTTTGACAATCCTTGGTAAGGCTTCCTTCCTCAACGCCTTTCATACTTCTTCCCAAATTCCATTCTTGTCAAATATCACGGGATGATTTTCACACAACTTAGATCTTATGCGGCACTAGTGAACTTTGCCTCACCTAATCAAGTGTGTTAGGAAGCCTTCCCAAGAATGCTTGACTTAAACTTAAGAAAGAGAAAGCAAGTAAAGAGAACAAGAGAACACAAGGTAGTTTGGGCTTAGATGGTTACAAATGAGCCCCTTGGAGAGTATATGTAGTTTTCTATCTTCTCAATGGATGGTGGAGATCTATTTGCTCGTGTAGGTATTATTAATCTCCAAATAGTTACACAAATATCTGCATACTCCACTAATGTCTAGAACATTGTAGAACATTATGTATCATTTGAGGGCGTGTGTTTAAGAAAGTTGTAGCATTGCTTACAAGGTTCTAGGGGATTTCGGAAAGCGTAATCCAAACGATGTTGCAAGGATATGAAGGGTTTTAGAGACTCGGCATGTGACACAAACCGTCAACCGCCATATGGGATAACGATATCTAACATTATATACAGTTAATAGGAAACAAGTTTGTAGTAGTTTTATTATATTCATTACCTTAAACTAAAGCAAATCATTTAAAATGATTAGCCATAATCGCTCATGCGGGGAGAAATAGAAAACTGCCTAAGGCATTGCATAAGGACGTGAATGAAACTTACCGATATACAATGCAAATAAGTTAAAAGCGCATTTTAATTTACCCCTAACCTTTTTAAATTTTTTCCTCATTTATTGCATTTTAAATTATTAGTAGTTTGGTGTCACTATCTTGACATCTTTAGGTGAATGAATTCAAAGCAGGGTTGTAAATTAACCCAGTACAGCGGAAGGATTGTACCATAATCAAAGTTAATGTGAGGTGTGGCAATTATCAAACCAGTCATTTTTCTCTTCTGAGAGGCATCACAGGATATACAACCTACCCCACACATGACACATCACGTGGGTAGTATCTTCCCTTCCATGCCCTTACGCAAACCTACCAAACCAACCCCCCCCCCCCCCAATTACCTTATAATTGCCTGAGCCTCTCCCATACTCTCACTCACCCTAACACAAAGAAGGTTTTGTTTTTTTTCCAGATCTGCAAACCTAACTAGAGAGAGAATCATGACGTCGCTTCAGGAACTCCGCAAGGCACAAAGAGCCGATGGGCCGGCCACCATCCTTGCCATTGGCACGGCCACGCCACCCAACTGTATTTATCAAGCTGATTATCCAAATTACTACTTTCGCGTGACCAAAAGTGAGCATATGACTGATTTGAAGGAGAAGTTCAAGCGCATGTGTACGTACACTTTCTTGACATCTTTTCACCTCATTATATTATAACATCTATATTTTTTATATGTCTTGATTACATGATCATGCATTAATCATGTATCAAAAGCAAACTATAATCCCACCACCTACGGTCTCTTTAGTTTTGCTTACAAGAATGAATTAGTGAAAGCTCTTTTTTTCTAAATTTTAAACCTAAAAGATATTAATTGCCTACTACTATAGAAAAGCAATTCATAATTTGGTAACTACCATTAGCTGATCCCAACTTCAAATATTACCCTATCGTGAGTCTTTTAACTAGGAGAAGGAATAGCTTTGCTGCAAACTTCCCTACCCCCCGCGCCCCAAAAAAAATCACAAATATAGAGTTCGTTGTGCACCTTAAAGAATCAACATAGTCATGCATTAATAACCAGCTGAAAGTCGTACAAATTAGATGGTCATTGTAAAAATGAGTAAAATATAAGTTGATTACAAGATTCGATTGTCATAAGAAGCGTTCTTGAAAGTGAACTACTGTGTATCAAAGTTATTCTGCTTTTCGTTAGGCTGCTATAATTTTAGGGTCTTTTTTTATTAATTATGTTTTGTTTTAGAGTTGACAAAACAGAACTTGAGGAATCATTATATATGTATGGTCTAGTTATATAACAAATAGGAAATTTTTTTGGGGGAGTGGCCTGGAGGTGGGAAGAACGGCTGGACCGAAGTTTTATTGGTTGTTCCAGAAATTAATGCTACAACCTTTTTTTTCGGCGGATGGCATTGAATATCCTTCACTTAGTTGGATGATCGAGCTGCCTCCTATGCTTTCGAGTATCCTGTCATGTATTTTGCTTGAGAAAGGAGGAAGTATAACTTATAGGACATGTCATGATCGCACCTTGTAAAGTTAGCGTATGCGTACATATGTTTAAGAGATTGGGTTTGAGAAATGAAAGAATTGGTGTTTTACTATGGCAAGGATAATATCAGGTGAGGACCGGGAAGTGTTCACATTACATAATATCAGAAAATTTATGCATATATAACTGCAGTAGTATACCAGTATTTGCCTGTATTGACTAGGGCTATGGGTATCAACTTGACTGAGGAAAAAAGTTTCTGACATCTGAGCCCAAAATCATGGAGTCATAATGCACAAGATTATAGGATTTACACTTATATGTGATATATCCTTTAGTTTATCATAACAAATAAATCAGATAATTTTTTTGGAATAAAACTACTTGCATCTAAATTGATCCCAAGATTCGGAATAGGTGAAACCCAAATTGGAGGTGCTTGTAGCAATAATAATAGTAGTAGTAATAGTGTTGTCGGTGCTTTACAAGTTAAGTGGAATGCATGTATGAATAACACATAAAATTTTCAGTGAAAATGTTGGGTAAAATTGAGAGATTAATTTCATTAGATATTTAATTGTGTAGAAGTATAACTTGGCAACTAGGAAAAAAAAATTGTTGCTATATAAAATGACTTGTCACATGTCATACTTAATTAATAATTGTCACATAATTATTGAAATAAACTATGGGTTTAATCAATAAAGAATTTTTGTGAAAAATAAAGAAACTTAAGATGGTTTACATGCAAACTAGGAATTTTATATTGTCACCTTATAAGTAAATATATGAATTCTAAATATTTCTGTTAACTAAGGGATTCAGTCTTGAGAAAAATTATACATTAAGTCTCCCAAATTAACCAAAAAGGTCATATTGTAATAGTTGGTCCCAATGAAAACAAAAAGTTCTAAAAAAATAAATAATTACGTTCCACAATTTTTCTATGTTATCATAGTAAGAGAATAGATAATTAAATGGAAAAAAAAATTGCTCTAACCCTTGCATTGCAAGGCCTACAAACCTAGTATGTTTGTGTGCGTGTCCAAGTGTTTGTGAGTGTGTGGGCATGTATCTGTGTGTGAGAGATTGTGTGTGTGAGAGAGAGAATGTGTGTGTGAGAGAGAGAAAAAAATTTATGTCCAAAGTTGTTTACACATCCAACCAAATATTATTTTAGTTCATTTTTTTAACGTGTTTATGAGTTTTTGTGAGTGTGAGAGAGAGAGAGATAGGGTACCTGTATGCAAGTGAGATAAATAGTTTATCTTTGCAATTGGGACACGTACAAATATTAATCTAAGGTCTTAAGATACTTTTCTAAAGTAAAGTGCAACATTTTTGATACCAATAGTTATCATGCTTTGCTGATCTATCGTCGCGTTTGACCAAAGCATGCAAGAGTCTGCTAGAATTCAGAGCAAGCAGTGTAGCGGGTAGGTAGGAAGGCAGAGTGATTAGCACCACACATCTCAGCTACTACCTACGTTGTTTATCAATTATGCATCAATCACTTTATTTGAGGTACTTACCTAACTGACGTGGAAGTTTTTGGTGAGCATTAAATGAACAGGTGACAAGTCAATGATCAAGAAGCGTTACATGTACTTGACAGAAGCGATCCTGAAGGAGAAACCCAACTTGTGTGAGTACATGGGTTCATCATTGGACACCCGCCAAGACATTGTAGTGTCAGAGGTTCCGAGGCTGGGCAAAGAGGCAGCCGTGAAGGCCAT
>JAKOGI010000269.1:504072-619072 GCA_029747015.1 Carnegiea gigantea | reverse complement strand
TTGTGGCCGTGAGAGGCCTTACATAGGCAGCAAAAACCACTAAGCTAAGCAAGCTAGCAAGCATCTCACTTTTCCTTCCTAGGAGGGAAAGGCATTAACTAGCTCTAATTGCCACGGTTAGAGCTAATTGACTTCAAGCATGCTTAAGGCTAATCAAAACACATCTAATCCTTCAAGGAAAGCAAGACAAATGATTATTACAACTTAATCAACTTGTCCCTAAGCTTAATCAGCAAAATAGGCAGCAAGTGGACATGTGAGCAGCCGAAAAGTGACCTCTCCCCTTTGCGGCTGACCAATGACATTCAAGGGACATCTTTCCTTGTCTCTTCATTCTCATTGGCTGATCTTTCCAAGGTTGCAGCTGATGATGGTGCCTTGGGGTGTGTGCCCGGCCTTGGAGGGTGTATCAAGTCAGTAGATAGCAAGGAAAACCACCGGGAAGGGTTTGCTTCAGCCGTGCTATCAGACCGTGTGCAATGGCAGATTTTCACCCGATTTTCAAGCCAAGTTTACCCAAAGCAAAAAATGATATGGTTTAAGTTTTAAATGTGGGAAAGAAAGTTTAGGGTGTGTATAAACCACCCCATTCAAGAAATCAAGGTTAAACATGGATTAAGTAAGGTAATCACATGTAAACTTTTAACCGTGTAGGATTGGACTGATTCTGACCGGTTAGGAAAAAACGCCCTTGATCCTTCATCCTCTTGTAGCATGACTTGAACGCAATGCTTGGACTTGAAAGTTAACTTCCTGAGGATTCCAAAATGCAAAAATATTGGCCTTAAGCCATGAAATGGCCTAAGAAATCATGTGCACAAAACCGAGCTTGTGCAGGCCGGTTGTGCCAGTTTCAACTTCTTGCCAAAGGAGGGCTATCTTTTGAGTTTGGGACCGTGTTCTTGGTCGACTTGGACTTGTCACAACTTGATCATGGTCTTGGCTAGGTGGCCCTCCATCATCCTCCCCTTGTTGAAAAGATTTGACCCTCAAATCGGGTGGGGAATTGTCTGGGTAGAATGGACTCAAATCAGCTACGTTAAAAGTAGCTGAAACCTCATAATCACCAGGGAGATTAATCTTGTAGGCATTGTCGTTGATTCTCTCCAAGACTTCAAATGGACCTTCAGCTCGTGCCATGAGCTTGTTTTTCCTTTTAGAAGGAAAACGCTCCTTTCTCAAGTGAATCCATACTAAGTCTCCTGGTTGAAAGACAATCTTTCTCCTATGCTTGTTGGCGTGTGCTTCATAGGCTGTATTAGTCTTCTCAATATGAGCCTTCACCAACTCATGGAGCTTTTGAATCTCTTTTACTCTTTGCGTTGCATCAACATGGGGCTTTTGGTCTTGGGGTCGTGGGGTAAGATCATTTGGACTCAATGGATCAACTCCATACACCACCTTAAATGGTGAAAGACCAGTAGCTTTGCTAGGTGCCCGATTGTATGCAAACTCAGCATGGGGTAAGAGTAAATCCCAGGCTTTCGCATTAGGTTTAATCAAAGCCCTTAGGAGAGTACCCAGGGTTCGATTAGTGACCTTAGTCTGACCATCAGTCTGGGGCTGACAGGTAGTACTAAACAGCAACTTAGTACCAAGCTTCTTCCAAAGAGTAATCCAAAAATGGCTAAGGAATTTAGTATCCCTATCTGAGACAATGGTCTTAGGAATACCATGCAATCTTGTTACCTCTTTAAAGTAAAGCTCGGCAATGTGAGTGGCATCATTTGTTTTGCAACATGGGATGAAATGTGCCATCTTTGAAAATCTATCCACCACCACAAAGATTGAGTCCTTTCCCCTTTGAGTCTTAGGTAGACCCAAAATGAAGTCCATGCTGACATCCACCCAAGGTAGAGTAGGCACGGGCAATGGAGTGTATAACCCATGGGGTAAGGTGTGGCTCTTTGCTGCTTGGCACGTTCCACATCTCCTAAGGATGTCTTGAACATCCTTCTCCATCCCTGGCCAATAGTAGTGTTCCCTTAACATGGTTAAGGTCTTTGATTCTCCAAAATGACCGGCCAAGGAACCTCCATGAACCTCCCTGATGAGGAGCTCACGAGTACTGCACTTTGGAATGCATAAATGCACTCCCTTGAACAAGTAACCCTCTTGAATTAGGAAGTCTCCCTTTGGATGTTTCAAACATGCAGCGTAGAGATTCCCAAGGTCTTCATCTTCGGCGTATAAACTCTTAAGATGCTCAAAACCAAGAATAAGAGCATCTAACTGGAACATAAGGAGGTATCTCCTTGATAATGCATCTGCACCTTGGTTTAACTTGCCAGACTTATGCTTAATAGTGAAGTAGAATGATTGTAGGAATTCAACCCACTTGGCATGGCGTGAGTTAAGTTTATGTTGGCCCTGAATATACTTCAATGCCTCATGATCCGAATGAAGTATAAACTCACTAGCGACCAAGTAATGACTCCAATGCTCTAGGGACCGAATGATAGCATAGAACTCCTTATCATAGGTGGAGTACTTTCTTCTTGAATCACATAGTTTCTCACTAAAGAAGGCTAATGGCTTGCCTTCTTGAGTCAAAACTCCACCAATTCCCACTCCTGATGCATCACACTCGACTTCAAAAATCTTCTCAAAGCACGGCAAAGCAAGAACCGGTGCTTGAGTAAGTCTTTTCTTCACATCCTCGAAGGCAGATTGGGCCTTAGGATTCCATTGGAATGAGGAACCCTTGAGCACTTCGGTCATAGGGGACGTGATGGTGCTGAAGTTTCGAATAAACCTTCTATAAAATGAAGCCAAGCCATGAAAACTTCTAACATCATGTATACTTTGTGGTTGAGGCCAAGTACGAATAGCCTCGATCTTCCCTTCATCAACTTTTATGCCTTCACTTGAAACAATGTAACCTAAGAATGTAACCTCATGAGTAAAGAAGGTACATTTCTTAAGATTACCATATAACTGCTCACGTTCAAGGACATGCATGATCTGATGGAGATGATCTTGATGTGCCCACTCGTCCTTAGAATAAATGAGAATATCATCGAAGTAAACCACCACGAATTTACCAATAAAGGGCTTGAATACTTGATTCATTAGCCTGATGAATGTACTAGGAGCGTTGGAAAGACTGAATGGCATAACTAGCCACTCATATAACCCTCCCTTGGTTTTGAATGCAGTCTTCCACTCGTCTCCTTCTCTTACTCTTATCTGGTAGTAACCACTTCGAAGATCAATTTTGGAGAAGACGGTAGAGCTATGTAACTCATCCAGCATATCTTCAAATCTAGGTATGGGATACCTATACTTGATGGTGATTTTGTTGATGGCTCTGCTGTCCACACACATGCGTTGGCTACCATCCTTCTTTGGTACCAACAAGGCAGGAACGGCACAGGGACTCAAGGACTCACGTACAAGTCTCTTTGAAATCAATTCTTCTACTTGCCGTTGGATCTCCATAGTCTCCTTTGGGTTCATTCTGTAAGCTGGCTTATTTGGAAGCACTGAACCAGGAATGAGATCTATGTGATGCTGGATGTCCCTTTTAGGAGGTAATCCTGAGGGGATTTCTTCTGGGAACAAGTGACAGAAGGTTTGTATGAGTGATTTGGCAAATGGATGGGTTGGTAATGGGGATTCTGGTTCATCTTGCATGGTTAGAATCCACTCCTTAAAAGCCTTGAACTCATGATTCGAAGCCCTTAAAAGAGTTTCACTAAAAGTGAGTAAGCAACCAGAATGTTCAAGTACTTTTGTGGGTTTGTTTTTGAGGATTTCGGATGGTGATAATGGTTTGAGAGTAATCTTCTTGCCTCCCTTAGATAAGGAGTAGGTATTCATGAAACCATCATGGGTCACCTTTCGGTCATACAACCAAGGCCTTCCCAATAATACATGGCATGCATCCATAGGTATAACATCACACCAAAGTTGGTCTTGATAGTTCTTACCAATGGATAAAGAAATAAGGCACCGTGAATTGACTTGGAGTCCTTTGCTTTGATTCAGCCATTGTATGTTGTAAGGATGGGGATGGGCCGTGGCTTGTAAGCTTAACTTTTCAATCATGGCGAGGGACACCACGTTCGCACAGCTACCACCATCAATAATCAACGAGCATACCTTGCTTTGAACCGTGCACCTGGTGTGAAAGATGTTTTCTCTTTGTTCATCTTTGGTGCTCTTTTGACCGTTCAAGACTCTCCTTAAAACTAGCATTTCTCCTTCATCAGCTTCCTCCTCAACTTCTTCTTGACTCTCTTCATGAACTTCTTCCGTTTCATCCTTATTCTCATCTTCAACCTCTTGCTCATCCACAGCTCTCCATTCGGCTAGAGTGATTACTTTACGGTTAAGGCACTCCGAAGCAATGTGACCTAATCCTTGGCACTTGAAACATATCCTAGTGCTCATTGGATTGGGATTTGGTCGAGTAGGGGGTGTTGGAGCCTTTTGTGGTGCTTGGGTTCTTTGTGGATTGAAAGGAAAGGGATTTTGTGGCTTAGGAGTTGGTTGGGAACTCCCCTTGTTAAAAGGTTGGTTCCGATTTAGAGGTTTCTGATATGAAGGTTTAAAAGTTTGTTTAGCCTTCTTTTGTTGCTCAACTTTGTGAGCAAGCTCACAAACTTCATCAAAAGTGGTATAAGCTTGAAGATCAACAACATTAGAATACCTAGGATCAAGTCCTCCTAAGTACCTGACAATTGTTTGCTCCTCGGGTTCTTGAAGATCACACTTGATTGAAAGCTTTTCAAACTCCCTAGTATATTCTTCAACACTTAGATTGCCTTGGTTCAGGTTGTGAAGTTGTGAGTAGCAATCTTGAACATATGTAGGAGGGAGAAATCTAGCCTTCAACTTGGCTTTCATTTTTTCCCAAGTTCTGATTTTTGCTTTTCGTTCCCGAACCCTCTTGGCACACAAGTTGGTCCACCATAAGGAAGCATACTTACGTAGCCTTAATGCCACCAACTTGACTTTCTTCTCTTCTGGAATGTCCTTGTATTCAAACACTCTTTCCACAGTGTGTAACCAATCCAAGAAGTCTTCTGGATCGAGCTTACCTTCATACTCTGGAATCTCAACTCTAAAGTCATTAGAGTTACCTTGCCCTTTTTGCTCTTGTCGTGGCTCTCTGAATAGTTCTTCATCACTTGAAACTTCATAAGCATAGCCAGCTTCAGGATCTCGCCTCTTTGATGCAGAATAAGACGACTCCTCATTGATCTTTTACTTCTGTTTGAGAAAAGTACCCAACTGCTTGCGTAGGTACTCATTCTGAGCCTTAAGTTCTTGATTAGAGGAAGTAATCTCATAGTTACTCTTCAAAATAGCATCAAGCTTTTCTTCCATGCTCACACTAGTACTCATGGTTGTGTTTGAGAAATGGAGAAGAAGGAGAAGTGTGGAATGTGTGGGTTAAGTACCAAGCCAAGGAGAAACACAGCTCTGATACCAAATATGATGTAAAGGGCAAGGGGTATGGATATACACCTTAACCTCACACCAAGCAAAGGCTAAAACTTGAGATTGCTTACGGGTGGAAGTGGCACGGCCGTGTGTGGAGGCACGGGGACCCCGTGCTAACTTGCTGCCTCAAAGTACTAGAATGGCTTAGTTTTGCACGGTTTGGAAGCCTTTCAATTCTATTTGGTTTTCTTGGCTTTTTGGTGAGTTGGATATGGGGGATTTGAGTGTGAATGATGGTAGAGGAGTGGAATAATGAAGAGGAATGATGGATAGGCTTAGTGGAAGTAATGCCTTGAACAATCAAGCAATCAACTTCATCAAGGAACCGTGTAGAATGAACTGATTTGGGATCAAACTAAACCCTTGGATTGGATACAGAAATCACCACCAACCTTTGAGTTTAGGACCCTTAAACTTGATTAAGATACAGAATCACCACTTAATCAAGTTTAAGACTCACTTGAACACCACTTAGTTTGGCCTAAACTAAGATAAGCAAGTAAGGATTTGAGAGGAGGCTTTCAAGCTCTCACTAAACTTTCATTCATCAAATTCTGAAGTGTTCTTTTGCTTGTGGCCATGAGAGGCCTTACATAGGCAGCAAAAACCACTAAGCTAAGCAAGCTAGCAAGCATCTCACTTTTCCTTCCTAGGAGGGAAAGGTATTAACTAGCTCTAATTGCCACGGTTAGAGCTAATTGACTTCAAGCATGCTTAAGGCTAATCAAAACACATCTAATCCTTCAAGGAAAGCAAGACAAATGATTATTACAACTTAATCAACTTGTCCCTAAGCTTAATCAGCAAAATAGGCAGCAAGTGGACATGTGAGCAGCCGAAAAGTGACCTCTCCCCTTTGCGGCTGACCAATGACATTCAAGGGACATCTTTCCTTGTCTCTTCATTCTCATTGGCTGATCTTTCCAAGGTTGCAGCTGATGATGGTGCCTTGGGGTGTGTGCCCAGCCTTGGAGGGTGTATCAAGTCAGTGGATAGCAAGCAAAACCATCGGGAAGGGTTTGCTTCAGCCGTGCTATCAGACCGTGTGCAATGGCAGATTTTCACCCGGTTTTCAAGCCAAGTTTACCCAAAGCAAAAAATGATATGGTTTAAGTTTTAAACGTGGGAAAGAAAGTTTAGGGTGTGTATAAACCACCCCATTCAAGAAATCAAGGTTAAACATGGATTAAGTAAGGTAATCACATGTAAACTTTTAACCGTGCAGGATTGGACTGATTCTGACCGGTTAGGAAAAAACGCCCTTGATCCTTCATCCTCTTGTAGCATGACTTGAACGCAATGCTTGGACTTGAAAGTTAACTTCCTGAGGATTCCAAAAATGCAAAAATATTGGCCCTAAGCCATGAAATGGCCTAAGAAATCATGTGCACAAAACCGAGCTTGTGCAGGCCGGTTGTGCCAGTTTCAGCTTCTTGCCAAAGGAGGGCTATCTTTTGAGTTTGGGACCGTGTTCTTGGTCGACTTGGACTTGTCACAACTTGATCATGGTCTTGGCTAGGTGGCCCTCCATCAGTATGCAGTGTACCTCCTCTCATAATTGTCCTTTGAGCTTGAAACTTGGATGTTACAAAAGCACATCCTCACTTTATGTAATAAGTAGGGCCTGTGTTTTTTTTTTTTTTTTTTGGGGGAAATCTCATTTACAAGCATCACCAAATTCAATGCACTTCTACTAACGTTTACAAAAAAATCTGATTTCAACCCATTTCAACCAATTTCAATCCACTTTAACCTACTTCAACTAACTTCAACTAATTATCTCTTTCAAATTTTCACAATTTACAAATTATCACATGAAAATTAATTATATTTTCAACCAAGAAAATACCTTGTAGTAATTTTTTGTATATGTGTATTGAAATAGTAATTTATGAATTATTATGTGAAAATTATACCTATAAAAACTTCCTCAACAAAAACATTAAAAAATATCATAAATAATTTTTTTGATACAGAAAGTCATAAATATTTTAAAAGTTGCTAACGTATTAACAGTTACAACAACACCTATTAAATTATTCCCAATTTTTTACGTTAACCAACTTTCACTCATCATACCAAAAAAAATATGTAAACTTCTTTCAACTTCGACTCACTTCAATCTAGTTCTATGCACTTTAACAAAAAAGATACCAAATTTAACCCACTTCAACTAATTTCTACCAATCTCAATTCTCAACCAACTTCACCAATTTACGAATGCATATTTCACAACGAAAAGAATAGGCCCTTAATATGGGGTTAATAATAGTCAAATTTGAAGCCTCTTGCTCAAAAGACTTTAACATAATGTCATGAACCAATTCAACACAAAATTTAAACCACTAGCTAGATGCCCATAAAGATAGGACTTTACTCTAACATCAACAACAATCACGAAAAAGATTTTTTTTTAAAAAAAAACCTATGCTGGGCACTGCTTTTGTGTGTGTTTTTCGTTTGTTTTGGGGATGCATGAACGATTGAACGAAATTTATCCTTTTTTTGGACTGAATTTTGGTTGAAGGTTTGGGTGGTTTTCGGTATCTTGTTTTGTGTTTGAACTTAGTATTGTTTTTTTATCAATTAGTTATCACAAGATGTTCGATATTTTTCACATCTCTTAACTTGTTAGATTATATATACATTTTGATGAAATGAAGAGTCTATGGTAGACCTGGCAAATGGGTCATTCGGATCGGGTACGGGTCGGATCTTAGTTTGTCTCGGGTCAATTTCGGGTTAATCATATTCGGGTCGGGTTCATGTTTGGTTCGGGTGAAGTTTGGGTGTGCATCACTTTCGGGTTAATCATTTTCAGGCCAAGTACGGATTTGGTTTGGGTGAAGTTCGGTTCGGGCCAGTTTCAGTTCATCTACGGTACCTCAGTTTGGATCGGGTATGGGTCGAGTCTAATTTGGATCGGGCGAGATTCAGTTCAATATTTGGGTGAAAGTCGGGTCGGTTGTAAATCGGGTAAGGTATAAATTAAGTTGCGTTAATTTCGGGTCAGTGTATATTTGCAATGTATTCATTTTTACTCTTAAATTATATTTAAAAGGTAAAACCTGTTTAATTAGACAAGCCAATTTATTTTATAGTCAGCTTTTAATTCATACGTTATCATTTATAAGTCTATGTTTTATTATTTAAAACACTTCTTTTTACTTGTATAATATATATATATATATATATATATATATATATATAGACACACATATACATACATATAAGTTCAAACAAAATTGAAAGGGACTTTTGTAATGGAAAATTTTATGGGCTTAGTTATAAATTTACTATAAAAGTTAGTAAGTTGCAAAATACAACCCTGCATGGCCCTATATCATATGCAGCGTGCAATTAACCAAAGAATTATGGGCTGTTAAGTAATGTTTCAAGCATCTCAATTGAGTCCATGCTATAACAAAATCAGTGAACTAACCGAACGCCAATCGTGAGTCCATTGTCTCATTTGTAAGACTCAATACCCAAATTACCTTGAAAAAGGACTAAAAAAAGAAAATAATAAATTTTTTGTTTTGACCCCGGTGTTGGTTCATAACTTCACGTTTGTCATCTTCGGAGTTGGTAAACAGAAACAGGTTGGTTCAAATCGACATTTTTAACAATTGATTGAATGCTCTTTTGATAGCTCATTAAGTGATCATACATCAAAATCCAGAGATTTGTCTTTGTGAGATTAATAACTTGATCTGCATGTGCTTAAGGAGTCAATACTCAAAATCAACTGTGATATATGACTATGTGTCAATTAGTATTACGCCATTACATTTATATGATTGTGAATGTTGGTTGTCAAAACTCGAGACTTAGAATTTAATGGTCGAAATTTCAAATGAGTCACATTATGATGAGATCATATGCAAACATACATTCTTGAATATGATTATGTAGAGTTTGACATGTTATGAAGATGATTTAAGATTATAGATAAGTTGTGTAGTATTTTTTATGACTGTCATAGAATAATATTATAATCCTACCTGCATTAAGTCAGTAAGTGAATTAATTAGTGAAATAGGATTGCTAGATCCTAATAAGTTTAATACTTTTTTTAATTATGCTTATCTTTTCTTAATTCTTATTTTGACCAAATATTTTTTCTCTTATAATTTTACTACATGTCTATCAAATTAAAAATTTCAAACTATTAACTATTGTATTTTTTCATCTCAAGTTTTCCATTGATTTCATTTGTAAAATTTCCAAACTAAGTTATTTTGCTGTTCCCTCCTAAAATCAACTAATTGAGTTTGAAAAATTCAGAATTCCGCTCCCCAGTCTAAAACCCAAAAAAAGTCACTATTAATAATAATTTTAGTATTTTAACCAAAAAAAACCTAAAAGTTAAAATCCCTCCCTCACACTCAGTCACTCATTCAACTCGGGTTATATTCAGGTTGGATATACTCGGGTTCAGGTTTTATTCGGGTGCAATTGAGTTGGGTAAGAATCAGATCAGTTGTAAATCGGGTAAGGTTCGGTTCAGATTCGGGTTGTTCATGTTTGGTTCATTTCGAGTCGGGTCACTGTGGATTAGGTTTGAATTGGGTCTGGTCATTTTGAGTGTGGGTCATTTCAATTCATGCTAGATTCGTTTGTGCTCGGTTATGGGTCAGGTCACTTCGAGTGTTGGGGTCGAAATCAGTTCATCCCATTTTGGGAGTTGGTTCGGGTATAAGTTCGAATTGTTCGGTTTGGATTTGGGGTCTCGGGTCAGTTTTGTCAGGTCTAGTCTATGGTAATAAACTTTTTTTTTCAACTACTATAGTTATATTTTATTAAAGGCGTTGATTTTAGATAGAAAAATCATATCTGTCTATTTAATTTACCTTGACATGCAACAGAAGGCAATAGATTGACTGATTTTTTATTTTTTTAGCTCATCATTCTGATATATTGATTTTCTCTCCTACCTACTCCCGACTTCTTCTCTCAATGGTTTGACACAAGTTTCCTCCTCTTTTAATGAAGCTAAAACTCTATAATTATTGGTACCACATTAGAATCCCATCAACAAAGATCAAATTCCATGGCTATTGAACCAAGTGATAAGCAGATTGAGTGAGAGAGCGAGATTTGAGGGAAGGTTACAATGTGCCTCGCCTAACCTTCTTCTTCATTGATAAAAAAAATGTATATACAATGGGCATAAAAAGCCCTACCTTACCCTAGAAGTTTAAAATAAGCAAAGATAATACAAATATAAAAAACTTAAGATCACACAATATCACATAATTTCTTAAATATGATATATAATCCCTTAATACTTCCCCTCAAGTTGGAGCATGAGGGTGTATCATGCCCAGTTTGCCTCGAAGACAGACAAATTGGTGCTTGCTAAGGGCCTTAGTGAAAATGTCAGCAGGTTGATGTTGAGAAGGAAGATAAGATACTGTAAGATCACCAGATTCCAGCTTTTCACACACAGAATGACAATCGATTTTGATTTGTTTCATTCTCTGATGAAAAATTGGAGTCTTAGCAATATGAAGACTGGACATGGCTATCACAATACAACCTCATAGGAGTGGTTAGAAACACTCCCAACGATGCCAATAGAGACTTCAACCAAATCAATTCACATATAGTGGCTTCCATGGATCTATACTTCACCTTAACGGAGGATTGGGACACAGTTATTTGTTTCTTAGATGCCAGGATACTGGGGATCCCCTAAGTGTGAAAAGGTAACCTACAACTTAAAGCCACATGAGAGGACAGGATTCTTAATCTACATCACAATAGGCATGGACTTGAAGATTACTATTAGCTTGAAGAAGGATACCTTTGCCATGATTTGCCTCTAGAGAGTGCAGGACTCAAGCTGCTACTTGCATTTGCTCTTCTTTAGGATTTTGCATGAACTGAGATAATATATAAATTGCATAACAAGACTTGGATAATGTAATTGTAAGATAAATAAGTCAACTAACCAAACAACGATAACTGCAAGGATCACCAAGACTCTTCCTGGTTGCCAAATAAAGCTTGTGATTCTCCTCTATGAGAAAATTAACTAGTTGTCCACCCAACAAACCACATTCATCCACAATCTCCAGGGAATATTTTCGTGGACACAAAAACAACCCAAGTGGCCCTCTTGCCACCTCAATGCCTAGAAAATACTTGAGTAGTTCACGATCTTTTATGTGGAAGCAAGAGTTCAGGTAAATTTTAAAATCCTAATAAGCTCGAGTATCATTCCCAACAAGAATAATGTCATCCACATATACTAACAGGGCCAAGAAAATCTCCCACTTATGCGAGGTAAACAAAGAGTAATCGGCATAAGACCGAAGAAACCCGTAGTCACTTAATTTAGATGATAATTTGACAAACCATCGACATGGAGCTAGACCCAGACCATACAAAGACTTACAAAGCTTGCGTACCTTGTTTGGTGAGGCAATAGATAACCTAGTAGTAGATGCCTGCACACTTTGTCATCAAGATCATCATGTAAGAATGCATTATGAACATCCATTTGGTGGAGTTCCCATCCTCTTTTAACTGCCATAGATAAGAATGTCCTCACACTAGTCATCTTAGCTATTGGTGTAAACGTTTCATTGTAATCGAAACCTTATCACTGATGATCACCTTGAACAAGCATGCAAGCCTTAAATCTCTCTATGGTGCCATCCGATTGACTTTGTAAACCCATTTACAGTTGATGGGTTTGTTGCCTGGGGGAAGGTCCTCCATGGTCTAAGTATGATTTCTTCCAATGCTTGGATCTTCTCTACCATAGCTTGTCTCCGTCTAGGATCTTTTGTAGCTTGTTGCTAATATCTTGGCTCAATAATCTTTGTAATAGTAGCTAAGAAAGCTTTATGTGCATCAAGAATCTGTCATGCATGATGTAATTAATTGATGGATGTGACGTACCTGACGAGCCCTTTTGGAGTGAATTACCTTGGAGAGAGGGGTCGTGAGTACGAGCATCGTAGCATACGAAATCTTCCAAATGTGATGGACTGCTTCAGTCTCGTTGAGATTTCTGTGTTGGACTTGCTCCGTCCCTATTGGAAAGCTCAAAAATGCTTCCCCTTGATTCAGGTGTGGGCATGGTCTTAGTTTGGTGAACTAGCCAGGATTAGGTCACGTTGGGTTCAGTTGCTCTAAGCCTCTCATGGGCTGATTTGCTGTTGGTCTCAACAGGATCAGCTTGGGGAAAATCTGTCCTAATCACTACTGGCCGAGGTTAAGCCGAGTGGTTCTCATTTTCTAGGCCTAGACCTGCATACGGTAACTCCTCACACAAACTCAAGGGTTGAGCATCAAATGGACTCTCTTCTTTAGCTACTACCTCATCATGCCCTTAGAAATCACTCCAACCATCAGCTTGATCATCATGGCTAAGTGCATTATTTGTGGGAAAAGGAAAAATTTGTTCATGAAACACCATATCTCAACTGATAAAAATCTTGTTGGTCTCCGAGTTATAAATTTTCTATCCTTTCTCCCTATAAGGATATCCAATAAATATTCCCTTCCGACTTCAAGGTGTAAATATATCTTTAAGTTTGGGCCTTATATGTGCGCAATAAAGGCAATCAAATACTCTCAATTGGTCATATCTTGGTTTTACTCCAAAGAGTATTGCATAGGAAGTTTGTCCCTTCAAAAGCTTACTTGGGGTCCTGTTAATTAAATACACTGCAAAAAGAACACATTCACCCTAAAACTGGAAAGGAAAAGAATGGCTTAAATCCAAAGTTCCTTGTACGTATTCAATATATGCCGATGTGCTCTCTCTACTGGGCCATTATGCTGATGTGTATTGGTACAGCTAGTCTGATGAGTAATATCCTTTTTAGAATAAAATTTAAGCATGGGTCCTGCTTTGAATTCAAAAACATTATCACTCCGAAGAATCTTAACATTAATTTCAAATTGACTTTCACCATAGCCATAAATTTTGCACAAGGCTAGCAAGCTCACTATTTTCCCTCATGAGACATACCCAAGCAGCCTTATTAGCATCATCAATAATAGTTAAAAAATAGTGTGCACCATAGAATGACGAAATCTTATAAGAACCCCAAATATGACAATGTGTTATTTCAAATAACTCATTTGATTTTGCTTTTGCTAATATTGAATGTGCTACAAGTTTGCTTTACTCGGAAACATAAATCACAAGGCCCTAATTCTTTATTCTCACAATGACTAATATAACACCTAGACTTTTAGAAAGGAAAGAGAGAACTATGTTCAATGGGAGCTCGAGATGACTATGCCACAAATTACGAGAGTCCACTGCATGAGCTTGAACCTTCATCGTTCTCGTTTTATTAAAGCAATAGACCCGTCCTCTCAATTTACCCACTCCAATCAGTTTCCTTAAGATGCCGTCCTATATCACACAAAGTTTATCAATAAACACCACAATCTAATTTAATTCTCTAATTAACTGAGTAATATATATCAAATTGTAATGAAAATTGAACATAAAGAACTTTGATTGAAGGTAACTTTTAAGCCCAGTTTGATGGCTTCTTGTACTTTGGCCATCATTAACATGTCGTCAGATAATTCAATTGGAATAACAATAACGTTCTCCAAATTTGAGAGAACTTCTAAATTTCCCGTTATAAGACAAGATGCCTCGGAATCTGGGATCTAAATATCATTACCTATAGTTTTTCATTGCCTGAAAGTTTTTCATAACAGGTTTACGAGCCTCTGTACCTGCTCAACTATGAAGTCTGAAAGTGTGGCTGGTCCTGACTCCTTACTAGCTATGTTTGGGTATGTGTCCATTGCCCTGCACCATCCAAATAAGCCATCTCTCAGCCTCCTCCATGCCCTTACTTGCTGCCATATTGACCTATGTGACCATCGCGGCTGTGTCCACGTCCTCTGTCTTAGGTTCCCCATTTGGTGGGTACCCAATAATATCATAGCAATTATTCTCCTCGTGTCCATATCTCCCGCAATGCCTACAACTGCCCTTCTCAGCCACAGTGGTCTGTGCCACAAAGCCTACTGCTTTTTGTTCATCTGGATCTTGCGTAGCCTTCCTATGGTTTTCTTCTTACAAAACCATGTTAAACATTAGATCTATCGAGGAAAGCGGTTCAAGGACCTAGTATCTAAATTCTAATATGAGAATAGGGTTCATCATTCAACCCCATTCAAATTGGTGCACCTTCTCTTCATCAATCATCTTCAACATCTTGCTTCCTGCACCACACTTACAATCCCTACAAACGCAATAGGGCATCTTCACATAATCTTCGAGTTCACTCCATAAATTCAACAACTTTGAGTAGAACTCCACCAAATTGAGGTTGCCTTCCTTGTAATCGGCAATACTAGCCTTCAGCCTATGGATTTTCAAAATGTTACCACATCGTATCTCTTCTTTAATGTACTGCACATAGCATGGCCAGATTCAGCGTAGGTTATGCATAGTTTTCGGTCTATTACATTCAATATCTAAGATTACACCATTAAGTTTATGATTTCCCATGCTCGGAGTTCGATGGGGTCTCCCCCGGTTGCTATATTGGGTTTCTTCAACGTCCCTTCGACAAAATCGAGTTTGTTCTTTGCCCTCAATGCGGTCATCACAACTTTTCTCATAGATCATAACTTTTATCATCGAACATAATAGCCGTGATTGCGACCTCGACCCTTCAGACAGATGTAAGTAGTACGGCGACTGCTGTCACAAACTTTAGTTTTAGGGCTTCGTCTGTCATAGCTGAAGACTTGACCAGGTTTAATGGCATGGCTGTGATGTCATAAATAGATCGACTGAGAGAGTAAGATTTAAGGGTAGCGTAACCGTGTGCCTTACCTAGCCTTGATCAAAAAATATATATACAATGGGCATAAGAAGCCTTAGCTTGCCTAATAAGTTTAAAAAATAAGCAAAGATAGTAAAAAATATAAAATACATAAGATTACGTAATATCACATAATTCCTTAAATACCACATAATACCTTCATAAGTTATCCTACTTTTTTGTGTTCTTTCTCAATTTTAGGCGTCTTCTTCAATCAAGCACCTATGTGAACCTTGTTGGTTTTGCCATCTCCAATCAAAGCTTGATGCATGCAATGAATGGTTTTATCTCATCAGTATCCTTGACAAGCTCAATAGATGGTGCCTTATAAACAATTGATATGTGCTTCCCTTGTTTATGGTCCCTATAGGTTGTCATGGTGGGTCGAAAAGCAATGCAAGAAAGCCTTCAACAGAGTAAAGCAATAAAGCAACACCATTAATGGAGGTTTTAGGCTCCACTTTTGTTTAAAATTAGGCCTGAACAAAGGGATTCACTAACCACTTAAATAAAATGAGTATGAAGATTAGTGTGAGTTAATGAAACATAAGCACGTTGGACAACCAAGCTTTGATAAACACATTTACAACTCACAATTATAAATGGATTCTATTTGTCCTCAAATCAAGCTTGGATCTCTACCCCCCATTCAAAAATCAAGTATAGAGGAAGGAGACTCGAAAATAAAATGAAATATGACCTAGGTAAAACTTCCCACTATTGTGAAGAAGCTGAAAAGAATCACAAGCAGCAAAACTCTAGCTATTAGGTGCAAAACAGGAGATAAGAGAAAGGAAGTAGAATGCTTCAGTCTAAGATTCCGCAGCAATGGGCTCCTTGTAGCGTTTGTTGCACTAGAAGTTCTACTTTTTGGGGCGAAACCGCCATAAACGACTACTAAAAGAGAAGGGGGGTAGAGGCGATGTGCTTATGGACCAAAATGGATTGGACAGATAGCTGTGAAAATCTAGTTAGGAGAGAAATTATTTTTTAAAAAAAGGGGAGAGAAAATTTGTTTTTTGGCAAAAGAGAAGACAAAAATATTTTTTTATTTCTTAGTTAAAACTTTCTATAGGTTACTAGTAAATATAATCAACTATTCATATTTATTTTTGTTAGATGAACCATGTAGATTAGTCAATTATGGTAATTAAAAAAATGTTGATTACTCAATTTATTTTAGGGGCTAATTTATATAGCAAAATCATAAATGTCTTGTTATAAGACACTAAATATCCCACTTTGACTTAAGATGTATCTTATCATGTATTAGGTTGGACAAAAAGGAGTTGGTTGAATAGAAGAAAGGTGTTATAACTTATGAATTGTATAAAATCATGTTTTTATAAATATTTGTTGATCACATTTATAAAATTACACATATAATAAATATGTATTCGCGAATAGGGTTGATTTGACCAGGGTACCAGTTTATACCCACCAGGGTAGGCAATGAATATTAAAGCTTACAACCAGTCAGAGGTGAAATTATTAAAATTTTGATGATTTTAAATCCTACGACACATTAATTTAGTTTAAAACAAGATATTTAAAAATATCGTGTGGCAAGACATATATCATTACTCATTCCAATATAATTTAATTGTGAACCTCAATAATATTTTAGTGTATTAAACCATGTTGACATGATACTTCTATAATGTAAAGAATATGTAATTTATATCTTGTAAATTACTCTAATTTAATTGCTAAAAATTTCTCGAAGATTTAAATCAGATTCACGTAATACATGGGCCTAGATTTCGGTTAAAATAGATTTCATGATTTGATTATGTCTTCGGATTTTGACTTCATTTGAGTTATATTTTTTGTATCAAGATGCTGTTGTGTTAGTAGTGTCATCATTTCAGTCTTCCATTATTGTGGGATGATAAAGACTCATTAGTTTTAACAGGCTCATTTAAAGACTCATTAGAGGGTGAATAGGGTGATTAGTAGAAAAATAAAAGCAATTATTAAAAATTAAATGCATAAATTAAATTGGGACAAAATACATCGACAAATTTAGGATGTTGGCCCTTCTGAATAGGGTTAGTTGTGCTTAATACTCTTCTTTTCTTAGGATTTGAACTGCTCCACTTCTTATTCACTTAAAAAGTTACAAATCCGAGTCCCCTGACTCGACAAGGACTCCCTTGAACACTTTTAAGGTAAATTACTAGATCATGAGAACCTCTCTCTTGATCCACTACTCAACTAATTACCTTAAGTTAAGTCACTTATTAAGCATTGTCCACTCAATACTTAGCTATCTCCCAAACTTACTTGTTATAGGATTCCCTTGTAAGAAGTTAACCTCAAAAGATAAGTTATAAGTAATGATCGAATCAATGTGCACGTTCTAGCTCAAAGTATTTTATTAATATGCCTTCATATAAGCTTTCTTCAATCTCCAAATATAGCTCAAGCGATTTCTCAATTGCTCTGGTGCCTTAGACTTGCTTCAACTCCTTGTATTTATAGCCACAGATGACCAACTAGCCGTTACAATTTAATCTCTTAATCCTAACAACTTTTGTCTTTATTGAATCAAATTGGCCATTTTTAAGGCCTTGAACATGTTTGTAAATAGTTGGAAGCATTCTTTATTTGTCGCACAAATAAATCTACTATGTGCCTTCAAAAAAAGAAGTGTATGTCATTTAAACATCACATGTGATATAATCTGCATGATCCTTGATTTACTTGTATTTTTAAATTTCAAATTCAAATTCTAGCTTTGTAAATGAAGGAATAATCTTAGAGATTGTGTCATCGCATCAATTAGTGATTATCATAATATTCTCCTCAATAAATTATACAATATTTAAGGGATAATTAAATATTTTTCCAACATCAATCTCTTAGATCATATAAAATCTATATGATGCTGTATCATATAACATATTCAAGTAAACCATATAATATCTTTGGTCAACCAAAATATAAGCTCAATATTATGTCACTTCAATTAAGAAAATCCTTGATAAAAATATTCCACATCGATAAAAAGCACAAGGTATTTCTTATGAGATTTTATCTTGATCATTCTATTATCCAATATTAATCTATATCACATCCAATCAATTTAATTAGCATAAATCATATCCATAATCATATCTCTAATTATATCTCATAAAATATGATATACAAATCATGTCATAAAACCTTTACATAATCTCTGGAATGATGGCAACATATAAATCAAGATCATCATGCCATCTGTTCATAAGTGGGTCTAAAATATGTATTTCAATGTTAATTAAGATATATTAGACCGACCATAAATATTATATGTGAAATAGGATACTCATGAGCTCAAGTTGCTTTGCCATTTCATACATAGGACTAATAAGATTGTTTGTTATCATCAAAATCAAAATATGACTTTGAGGTTAACAATATTGATTTCCTCAGTGATTATTTCAATAATATATACCCTGACCCTTAAGATATGATAGTATTTTCATTAAGTAGTTAAGAAGTTGTCTTCAGCATCTGCTGCGCTTGACATGGAGGAGTATTTGATTATGTGAAAGCTTGTGTCACCAATGATATTATTAAGACCCTTTGTCCACGTCATTTAGAAGTTCAGGTGTTGAATGCCCTAAAATAGATGCATCTAGATAAAGCACTGGTCCTGTTGTGTTGAACCTGTTTTTTTTTTTTAAAGTGTTAGGAGGTGGCGAGGGTGATGTGACTGTTGCTGTTTCAAACATTTTGAATGAACATGCTAATTTTAATCATGCCTTTGTCACTTTGATTTTGAAGAATCCTAATCCTTGCTTAATACGATATTTTCTCCCAATCGATTTATAAAATCGAGTGTATAAGGCGGTGATCAAGATAATTTTTAACAGGTTGAAAAGTATTCTTTCTCACGTGATTTCTTCATTATAGATAAAAATCTTAATTGCGATGTGGGTGATGTGGTATGGTGGGGTCTATGGCAACCAAGCTAGACATGTCTATATGTAATGTCCCACCTCATTAAACCATTAATTAGTGATAATCATTTCTTAAAAAGCAGAAACTAGAAGTGAAAAAACATTTTTAGTTTGGACATTACCATCATTCATTGAGAGAGAAAAAAAGGTTGGAAAAGAATTAGAATAAACTTCTTAATTAGATAATAGTGATTTAGGTGGAAATTAACACTAAAAAGATGCAGTAGGCCTTTAGCCTAGTGAAAGCCCAAGACGAAGAATTGATCTGATTAAACCATTAGGACTGAGCACCCTATGCTCGGACACAAGCTGTCCAAAACCTAAGTTCACTAAAACCTTGAAAGTAATTCCATGAACATGGCATTTTGGGAAAGGAAAGATGTGGCTAACATATCCTAAATCTTCAAGGAACTAGTAAAGATATCTAAAAGTAAGACCTTGAATTTGGAAATTAAACTAGTAAATCAAACCTAACAAAGTAAGAACTTGAATGAAAGTAAGATTAAACAGAGTGAGAGAAAGCTAATTGTATCAAAATGTCATTACTCTTCAAATGTGGCTACAAAATGAAGTAAATCTCTCCTAATCTCTCCTAAACCCTAGCTAAACCCTATTCCTAAAACCTCTAAAATTGGATCCTTACACAAATGGGGATGGGGCTTTAAATAGATCCCGACGAAGCAGGTTTGGCACGGTCGTGCTAAGTGGCATGGGCACACTGTGCCAAATCTCTGGAAGCCAACAACAGAAGCAAGGCAGAATAGCGGTGGCACGGTCGTGCCACATGGCATGGGCACCCGTATTAAGTTTCTAGAATTCTGCACACAACATAGAGCAAAAACAAGATTTGGCATGGCCGTGCCACTTGGCACTGGCAGCCCTTGCCGCCTGGTGCTACCAGCCCATACCAAATTTCCGCAGTGTTTTCCTTCCTTACTTCTTCCATAATTTTTGTGCTTGTTGACTCGGTCTTACTTCATGGTTATCTCGGGTTATCGTTCAAGGTTTTCCGGGTTAATGCGTCTAACTCTTGGCATACTTTGTACAAATTATCCTGCATTTGTGAAATTTTCTTTATTACTAACAAAACCAATAGAACACAAATAAATAACCTAATTTACCAATTATTTGAGCTAAATCTAGGTAGAATGAGGTGTAAAATTCACCGCATCAAGCTCGAACATACTACTTGCTGATTTTGAATGTCAACGATGTATTAGGACCCCTTGTAAGCTTGACACCTCATTTAAGGGAATCATTACCCCTAATGAAGTGACCAAGTTAGATAAGATTAACTAGTAAGTACTTAGGGGAGTGGGCTGATTTGATTGTTTCTCTTCCCTATTGTACCACTCAACCTAAGGGCTACTTTAGGGTGTTTAAATGGCTGGTATCTTACCTTCAAAAGCTAGCCCCTTACGCATTTTGGCGGCTAGACACTTTGATGTAAAGAATTGGAGTTTAGACTCTTTCTCAAAACCTAGTGTTATATCTTGAGCTTGGCAACTCAAGTGGGTCTCTAGGTCTCTTTATCTTATTTAGGTGGTGATTATTTGTATCCTAAAAGATATAAAGAGATTGCCCAAGTACGAATCAAGGGTGGCTCTTAGGATTATGTTTTGAACTCCCACTTTGGTTATCTCAATTCACTTGTTTGTTACATAGTCTCGATTCCCTACTTGTTTTCTACCTTTGGCTAGTCTTGGTTGAGTTAGTGAGGCTTGAATTCATCAATTGGTATCAGAGCTTGGCTACCTCTTGTAGTAGTAGCTTCTAAACCCGAACACAACCCTTGGCCAAACACGAAAGCAACCCACAAAGAACCCGGTTACAAACATGTCTTTTAGCCTTACCTCGAAACAAGTGGCTGAACAAGCCTTAATAGAGAAGGCTGAATTGGAAGCAAGGGTCAAGTATTTACAATCACAACTTGGCCAACTCATGCAAGAGAAAAGAAAGAACTCACGGAGTTCTAGGTGCTCTAGCAAGCAAGAAGATTTGGATGATTCTGCGGAGAGGGAGAGCAATTCTCTCGGAGACTCTAGTGATGATGTGTACAAAAGGAGATCAAGGAGGCACCGTAGACCTCATGAGAGAGGCTACAACGATTTTAAGGTGGATATACCTGAGTTTGAAGGCTAACCAGACCCAGACCTACTCCTCAATTGCCTCCAAACTGTTAAAAGGGTCTTTGAGTTCAAAGACATCCCAGAAGAGAAGAAGGTAAACCTTGTTACCTTGAAACTCAAAAAATATGCATCTATTTGGTGGGCAAATGTAGTGGTCAAGAGAGTTAGGAAAGGTAAAGGGAAGATTAAAACTTGGGAGAAAATGAAAGCTAAACTCAAGTCTAAGTTCTTACCTCCCCATTACTTACAAGACAACTTCTTAAAACTCCATCACCTAAAGCAAGGCTCTAAGAGTGGGGAGGAATACACTGGAGACTTTGAGCAACTACTATTAAAATGTGACCTGAATAAAGATGAGTCACAAACTTTGATTCGTTATTTGGGTGGTTTGGTATGAACAAATTGCCGATGTTGTAGAATTACATCTGCATACTTCCCTGGATGAGTTAAGTATTTTAGCTTATAAAGTGGAGTTATGAAAGAAGCTCAAAGGCAAGGAAACAGTTTCTAAGCCTAACCCTTGGCCTTATCCTTTTCAAAAACCTCTCTGCAACACTCCCAAATCTACCTCAAGCACAAACTCAAAACCTTCCCCACCTACTGCCCCACAAACTCTCTCAAAACCCCCACTAAGAGCCGTGGAGAAAAGAAGGTGTTTTAGATGTCATGGTCTTGGACACATTACATCTAAGTGTCCTAACAAGAGGGTTGTCTCTTTAGCCAAATATCAAGCTTCTTTTGAGGAAATAGTGAAGGACGAATAGGAAGAAGATAAGGAGCTTCTCATGACTAAAGCTCTAGAAGAAGTAGAGGAGGGCCTGGATGAAGGAGAGATGGTTGTGATTGGCAAGCATTAAGTGGCCTAGCTTCCCAAGATGACCTTAAGTAAAGGGAGAACATCTTCCATATTCAGTGCACCATGAATGACAAGGTGTGTTCTCTCATCATTTATGGGGGAAGTTATGTTAATGTCCTCTAAGGCCATGGTAGAGAAGCTCAAGCTTGCGGTTTCACTTCACCCTAGCCCATATACTATCCAATGGCTTAATCAAGGCAAGGGTATGCATATTTCTTGTTGTTGCTTACTTACTTTGTACATTGGAAAGAACTATAATTGTGCTCATGGATGCTTGTCATGTCCTCCTAGGATGACCATGGCTCTTTGATAGAAGAGTTATACATAAAGGCCATTTAAACACATACACCTTCACCAAAGATAACAAGAAAATGACCCTTACGTTTCTCAAACCCACCTCTCAAAGAAAACCCCAAAACACTCCTAGAATGGACATCTTTCTCACCACCTTACTCCACTCCCAACTCCATGAGTTTGATGCTTACAAAGAATGGATACTACTAGGCCAAGAACCGGCTGAAGCTAAGGATTATTCCCATCCTTTACTTATTCCCCTCTTAAAAGCCTTTCAAGATGTCTTTCCAAGTGAAGTACCTCATGGTCTACCTCCCAAAAGCTCCGTACAACATAAAATTGACCTCATTCCTAGTGCCACACTCCCAAACAAACTAGCCTATCGAATGAATCATCAAGAAACTCAAGAAGTATGATGGTAAGTAGATGAGCTTCTAGCTAAGGGCTTGATCTGTAAGAGTTTTAGCCCTTATGCCATTTCGGTTTTGCTTGTGCCCAAGAGGGATGGTGCCATGAGAATGTGTGTGGATAGTAGAGCAATCAACAAGATTACCATCAAATACCGCTATCCCATTCCAAGATTGGAGGATCTTTTTGATGAGTTACATGGAGCCACTATCTTTTCCAAGATTTATCTTAGAAGTGGCTACTACCAAATTTACATCTATGAGGGAGATGAATGAAAGATGGCTTTTAGAACTAAAGGAGGCCTTTATGAGTTGCTAGTTGTGCCCTTTGTTTTGACAAATGCACTAAGTACTTTCATGAAGCTCATAAACCACGTCTTTAAGCCCTTCCTCGGTAAGTATGTGGTGGTGTACTTTGATGATATATTAGTGTATAGAAGAAGTGAGGAGGAGCATGCCGAGTACTTGCATCAAGTTTTAAGTATCCTAGCTTAAGAGAAACTCTATGGGAACTTACAGAAATGCCACTTTTTCCCCTCATAAGTCACATTCTTAGGCTTTGTGGTCTTGACTTAAGCTTTCAAGTGGACAAGGGTAAGATCAATGCACATTCGAGAGTGGCCTATTCTAACCTCAGTCCAACAGGTCTGAAGCTTTCATGGCTTAGCCTCTTTCTATAGGAGGTTTATCAATAATTTTAGCACCATTGTTACTCCCATGACCGAAGTTCTTAAGGCCAAACGGTTTGAATGGACCGAGCAAGTTCAAAGGGCCTTTGAGAAAATCAAGCTCATGCTTACTAGTGCACCTATTTTAGCCCTTCCAAGCTTCTCCAAAGTCTTTAAAGTGAAACATGATGCCTCCAGAGTGGGGATAGGGGCTATTTTATCTCAAGAGAAGAGCCCCATGGCTTTCTATAGTGAAAAGCTTAATGATGCTAAGAGGAAGTATTCTACTTATGACAAGGAGTTCTATACAATTATAAGAGCTTTGGAGCATTGGCGGCACTACTTGGTAGGAAGAGAGTTCATTCTCCATTTGGATCATAAGGCACTTAAGTTCATTCAAGGCCAATGTAAGCTCAATCCAAGGCATGCAAAGTGGGTTGAGTACTTACAATCCTTTCATTTCATGATCCACCACAAGGCCGACAGGGTGAACAAAGGCGCGGATGCGTTGTCAAGGAGGTATCTCCTTATCTCTACCTTAGAATCCAAAGTCCTTGGTTTTAAGTGTGTAAAGGGGATGTATGCTCAAGGTAAAGATTTCAAGGAAATCTATGAGAAATTTTCTAAGCATGCTGACAGGTTGTTCCACATGGAGAATACGTTTCTATTTAAAGGAAACTGACTATGCATACCAAAGAGTTAGTTTAGGGATCTTGATTCAAGAGCTCTATTGAGGGGCATTCGTCAGGCATTTTGACAAGAGAAGACTTGCTCAATGCTTAAAGAGCATTATTATTGGTCGAGTATGTCTAATGATTTAGAGCATTATGTGAAAAGGTGCTCCACATGCCAACTAGCCAAGAGTCACCTTAGGCTTCAAGGTTTTTACTCTCCACTCCTAGTTCCTCAAGGACTGTGGGAAGATGTGAGCTTGGATTTTGTCATAGGTTTTCCAAGAATACAAAGGCACAAGAATTCCATTATGGCAATGGTGGATAGGTTCTCAAAAATGGCTCACTTTGTAGCCTACCACACCACAAATGATGTATCTCATATTGCAAACCTCTACTTCAAGGAGATCGTGCGACTTCATAGCATTGCCAGAAGCACGGTGTCTGATAGGGACACTAAGTTTCAGAGTCATTTTTGGCTTACCTTATGGAGAAAGTTGGGCACTTACCTAAAGCTTAGCACCACATGCCACCCCCAAACTGACGGCCAAACCAAAGTGAGCATAGAACCTTGGGCATTTTACTTAGAGTTTTAGTCAAGAAGAGTACTAAGGGGTAGTTTAGTTGCTCTCTCATGCCGAATTTGCATTCAACCGAGCTTCTAGCAAAGCTACAACTCTTCCCACTTTTCAAATAGTGTATAGAAGCAACCCTCGGCCCCCATTGGACCTAGTTCTAGTCCCTCATCCAACTAAATTTAGTTAGCAAGAAGAGAAGATAGCTACGAGATTCAAGAGCTTCATGCCAAGATTAAGAAAAGAAATGAGAAGTCCAATAAGCAAGCTAAATATCATGCCAACAAGCATAGGGTGGATGCCCAATTTCAACCAGGAGATTTAGTATGGATCCACTTAAGGAAAGAAAGATTCCCAAGTAAATGCAAGTTCAAGGTCATGCCAAGGTTGGATGGCTCGTTTAATATCATTGAGAAGATTGGTCCTAATGCCTACAAAGTGGACCTTCCTGGTGAGTATGGGGTCTTGCCACCTTCAATGTAGCTGATCTCAGTCCATACTATGATGATAATGAAGAGCTTTCGAGTTTGAGGTCAAACTCCAACCAACTTAGGCGTTATGATGGGGACCACCCTTTAGAGCCTTTCGAAGATATCCAACAAGAACCCAAGAGACCAACTAGCACAAAGGAGATTAGGGAAATCCATGCCATGGTTTAAGAAGCCGTGAAACAGTCCATGAACATACTACTTAATTTAACTAGAAACTGGCCCGATTTTGTCCATCTTTTGAGCACTTATGCTGTAGGCATGATTGATTGCCTTGGCCACTCCCCTTAAGTTTAAGGAGTAAACTTTCAAATAAATCAAGTTGCAAGGCTTTTGGACATCACTTGTAAAACCAACCAACATATTCTTTTCAGCTGTGCAGCATAGATGGCAATCTAGTGAAGCCCGAATTGAGCAGAGATTAAGTTGACCAAACAAAGTCCAATCTTTTTGAAACTTTAGAGCATGAAAGAAGAGATAAAATATTATCAATTTGCATCCTTAAGGAACCAGAAAGAACCCCCTTGTGCTGTTATTATACAGGCCAAAGGACAACAGAAATACCCCCTTTTACCCGGGTGTAAGCAAGCCGTGGGTGAGGGTCTTATTCTTGGGTTTCTCATTGTGCCACTTACTGACTTTGAATTTCAATGATGTATTAGGATCCCTTTTAAGCTTGACACCTCATTTAAGGGAATCATTACCCCTAATGAAGTGACTAAGTTAGATTAGATTAACCAGTAAGTACTTAAGGGAGTGGCCTGATTTGATTGTTTCTCTTCCCTATTGTACCACTCGGCCTAAGGGCTACTTTAGGGGGTTTGAAAGGCTAGTATCTTACCTTTAAAAGCCAGCCCATTGCTCATTTTGGAGGTTAGACACTTTGATGCAAAGAATTCGTGTTTAGACTCTCTCTCAAAACCTAGTGTTATATCTTGAGCTTGGCAATTCAAGTGGGTCTCTAGGTCTCTTTACCTCATTTAGGTGGTGATTATCTATATCCTAAATGATCTAAAGACATTGCCCAAGTGAGAATCAAAGGTGGCTCTTCGGGTTATCCTTTGAACTCCCACTTTACTTATCTCAATTCACTTGTTTGTTACATAGTCTCGGTTCCCCTACTTTCTGTCAATGGCTTGTTTTCTACCTTTGGCTAGTCTTGGTTGAGTTAGTGAGGCTTGAATACATCAAACGGACTATTATATGAATCAGGCATATAAATTTTCTTTTCTTGGAAAAGATGAGGCCGATTGGATTTCATTTAACACACTACTAGGTTACGAACTACTAACTATTTACAATGATTCCTATAGATTGTCCACTAATAGGCTCTTGCATCAGTAGTAGAAGTCAAAGATATGTCCATCAGGATTGTACTCCTTCCTCATCTACAGTCTGAACTCTCACTAATAGTTTTACGCTATTAGTTTACTTGATATTAATTGTGACATACCATAATATTATAAGTTCAGACATAACTCATCCCCACCCAACCTTCTTGTCATATGGCGAAGAAGAAAAGTCACTTTATCTCACTAGAGGAAATTTCAACCTCCTTAAGATTATATTTGTGTTAAACAAATAAGTCATACATAAATAACTTTTAAACAGGTAGTTAACCTCTTGCAATACTTCATAATTTATAGTGGTTAGCATTATTGTTATTATCACCATTCCTACCAAAGTTATGAATATTGTACCAATTATCGTATTATTTTTAAAATAGAATGAGACATACTGAAATTATGTATCATTGTATCTGTAACGCCCCCAACTCTCTGGCTAGGAGTGCTAGCGTTTTTCTTTAAATCTTGGGATGAAACGGACAAAGTTTTCCCTGAAACTTGACCATTTTCCAGGCTTAAAGCCTTTCAATAAATTCCCTGCACTTAAAAACCATAACAATGAAGGTTAACTAACTCAACGGCTTCTCGTCGGAGTTCACAGCTCTACGGGCCACCCGCCCGGAGCATCACAACCAGCGCAGTTCAATGCTTAAACAAATGAACAATGAAAAGTACAACTCCACCGACCACACGTTCAGAGTACTAAGGTTTACATCCACACTATAAATAGCCTTGGCAACTTAGACAGTTGGCTCACATGGCTGTACAGGGCGACTCTAAAATGAGATGCAATACATGCACACAAAGACTTAAATTACACAGAAATGAACTGTTACACCATAATACAACTTCACAGCTCACATACAAGCTTATAGCTTTACTCTTAGGATAGCAATGACTCCATCTCGGCTTATATGGGCTGACTTTTA
This sequence comes from Carnegiea gigantea, assembly GCA_029747015.1. Classification (NCBI taxonomy): domain Eukaryota; kingdom Viridiplantae; phylum Streptophyta; class Magnoliopsida; order Caryophyllales; family Cactaceae; genus Carnegiea; species Carnegiea gigantea. The sequence continues at coordinate 591,490 of JAKOGI010000269.1, read as the reverse complement.
CCTGTTATTTCAGAAACCTGGGAAGGGAACAATAATAAATGGGAATGAGCAACTATTGCTCAGTGGATAACCCCCTCTCCTAAAGCAATACTTTAAATGCAATAATAACTTACAACCGTTGTTCATAATTCCTTCTCTTTAAAGAACTCACCTATCGTACCATGTGTTCTAATCATAATGCAAGAGAAATAGCATTTGCACGAATAGCTTAAACTTGAGAATAGCTATACTCAATAAACTTACCATAAGGCATTCATATGAACTCATAAACGCAATGGAAATAGAGGGGTTTAACCCGTAAACATCACTTGCTGGGATATCTGTTACGAAAATTGCTAAAACTTTATATGAATGCTCAGTACCTTAATAAGGCTTATTCCAGTTCATATAATTTATGCCACACATAATCATTAAACTTCATTGAGGATGTTGTCAAGTAATAGGCTATATGAGCCTAGCAGAGACACTAGAACAATCTCCATACCCAATGCGATGCTTTGCTAAAGTAATGATTTCACTACACCATACGGTAACGGGTCACATGCAGGGGAAATCCCTTCGTTAAAAAGAGGGAATGAGAACCATACAGTGAAACAGATACTAGGTCATGAGATTAGTAACGACTGATGTAGTAATATGACCTTTGAACGTTACATGCTCGTTTAATTAAAGTATAATGTTTTATAAGTCATCATATGAACTGGGAGTCTCCTTTGATCTTACTTCTCTACAAGTTGACGGGGTTGTGCCACTTATAACTTTAACTCTACTGTCTATTGGCAGAACTATAGGATACATGGACTTTGAATTTTCTACCTATTGATAGGGCTATAAAACATTGGACTTAAGTCTCGAGTCTACCGGCAGAACTATGAAACGTTGAGCTTTGAATCATCTGCCTACTGGCAGAGCTGTGAACACTGGACTTTGAAGCTTCTACCTGGCAGAAGTATGAACACTGAACTTTGAGGCTTCTGCCTATTGACCAAATTATGAACTTTGAACTTTGAATCTTCTGCCTACTGGCAGAACAATGCAACTTTGAGCTTTGAATCCTCTGCCTACTGGCAGAGCTATGAAACACTGAACTCTAAAACCTCTGCCTACTGGCAGAGCAATGAATATTGAACTTTGAATTCTCTATCTGCAGGTAGGACAATGAGACTTTCAATTCTTATGCAAACTACGATGAAAGTTACTAAGTTGCCTAAACTGAGCATAGAAATAGATATCTGTAACCGGACGCTCCTTACTTACATCCCCCTTTAAAAGGATTTCTAGACTTATGGACTAGTCACTAGCCTCATTTGGTTGAGCAGTTCGATGATGTAGGGGTATTTCATTACCAAGACTTGTTAATTAAAACAGGTAACTGATAATCATTTAAGAACGCTTTGCAATCATACACATAAGCATTTACAAACTTTTGAAGAACTTTAAAACTTGAAATCAATGCCATCTCACGTATTCGTCAATTTAGGGAAAAATGGTCTCACATAGCACATATAATCACGTCATACAATTACATCCTCAACCGATTCCCAAATTCATAACGCAATCCACGCGATTGTAATTAATTTCAAACATTGTTTTGATATATACACATATATAGAGTCATAAAGGCGGAGGCAACATTAGCGGTGATATCGATGCCCCTAACCGTTACTTATATAAAGGCTTAACCAGCCTCATTGGTTGATCCTTAGTTCATACACCATGATTACACATGATTACCGTTTGCCCAACCACCATATATACTTACAAATTGCTATTAATGGTTCTATTTTACATCTGATTCTTACACTAAAACTTGGTTCATCAACTGATGCATAATTGTTTACAATCGAAACATACAACTAATAACCCACTTAGAAATACTTTGAAAGGGTTTCAGAAGTGGGGAAATGTTAATTCACTATATAAAAGCAGTTTCCTACACTCGCTTTGCAATCTATACTTTGCAATCTATACGATTTAATAATTCAATAATTCATCACGTCTCTATACGATTCAATAATTCAATCGTTTAATTCACAATTAACATCCATTTCATTTCTATGATTTCTATGCAATCACTACAAACAACGAATATATATAATCGATAAACTTTTGTTCAGTACGAACTATATATATCGATAGTGGGCATCATTCAGTTTACTCTATAATTTCCTCAATTTACTGCGAGTCAGTTCGAATTCAACCTAAACGAACTATAATTAATAACTTTCATCGAAAATAACAATAACTAGGAGGAAGAGAAAACCCACCTCGAATCTGCGTTGAAGAACCCGTTTTAGGGTTTGATTTGGGTTGGCTCGGTGTGGGCTCGGTTCGTTCCTTTACAGTCCCGTTGTGACCCATTGCTCCACCATTCCACTGGCACCATCGGACAGTCGTTACGCCGCCGGCGAGCCCTAGAGGAGCCGCCAAGACACACGGTGGTGACCTCCCCCCCTTCACCCTCTTTCTCCCTCTCTCGCATCTGTCTCACTCCCTCTGTGGCCCGATTTGGGCGTTGACTGGGCTGGGGGACGGCCAGGTGCACGCGCCCCCGCCGGTGCCTCCCTCTCTCTCTCTCTCTCTCGGTGTGTGGTCGCGAGGTTGGGGTTGATAAGCCCCTCCCCCTTCGCGATGCTTCTCTGCCGAGCAAAGGGCTTCGGCCCCTTTTGTTCATTTTTTTTTTGACTTTTACCAATTGATAAACATTACTAAACTGCTGTACCGTAAATCCAATTCCCGACCTCCATTCTTAAACCGTAACCAGTAATATAATCATCGGCCAGGTTATTCGCCCTTTTGATTATATTAAGGTTCGATTCAATAAATTGCAGGATTATTCCCAAGGTTCGACATTTTAATCGTATTCGGGAATCCGCCCAATGTGGTATCCAATAGCGTCCTTAATAACACTAAACTCAAGCAGGCTACATCGATATTATTTCAATTTATCGAAATAACCAAATACGATTTTATAACGATATAAAATAGCGCAATCGGCTTAACGAAGGGGATAACATCCCGGGTGTTACAGTATCAGGCTCATACCATTTTAAACTTCAAAAAAAATAAAAAATTAAAGTGCAAAAAATTTAAATTTAAATTTACCGAAAATACTGGTATTATATGTATTTGACAATATAGAGCGGTGTTGATCGATATTTGACCGGTACAAACTCTAATAGTAATTTATACCATTAATATCAAATAGTATGGTATGGTATTTATAACACTAATTTCATCTGTTATACAATATTACCTTTAATAAATTGTTACCGAATGAATAACGTTACATCCTTTTTTCGCCATCCATGAGATAGATGCATTAACAACTAATGAGGAGAGATATAGAGTCGTTGATGTATAATCTTATCAAGTTTATTACTTTGAGTGGCACAGGATTGAACAAGAAAGGTTAATTTCGTTGAATAACAAATTAAGCCAGTGCAAAGCAATAAGAATGACATAAACTTTCCTCGAGTATGATGACACACACCACCAACCCAAGAACCATGGCCCTTAGTTGCTATACGGGCAGGACATACCACCATAACCAGCCTAAGACTTACTAGACCACTACCCAAGATGGCCAAAGTAAGTGATCAGCTACAGAGCATTTTGAAGGGCAAGGAGCCAAACTCTACTTTCTTTCATGAACTACAGAGCATTACAAGTTGAAAAATTTGGCTTTTAAACAAAGCCTTACGCCCCTCTCATAATGGCTAGCTAAATGCATAAAGCTACCTGAAAACAGCAAAGTCAAGAAAACAAAGTAAAGTGCATAATTAGCAAAGTCACAAGAAGAGCTTTGACATCTATTTCACTTGTCAATCTAAACTAATAAAGTGTCAAGCCAATACCACATCCAAAAATCAACTATTGATGGTCTAGTGGTGTAAGTTGTAACTTATACCTAGAGATTTGCCTTGTCAAAATGCAAGTGGGCAGGAGTTATGTACCATTGGACAAAAGAATTTTCTATGAAACTTGTGTTAGATAAAAGCTTATGCTAGCAAATTTTGATCTTGAACTTTGAGGTCAATTGAGAAAATATTTCAGGAACATTTTTGTTTCCTTATGCCTACTAAAATGATGCCACAAGTTTAGTTACAAGCTATCTCCCAAAATTAGACTGTATCGGGCTAAAACTAGCACGAGTTAATTATACTAGGCTATATTGATCATTTAGATGTTAAAAATTATGGAAGAAACCTATATCATATCAAAGCTATAGTATGAGCTATAAAATAAGATAAGTCACTACCCTAAGATAGCACTAAGGCCTCAATAGATTAGACGATTAAACGCAGACCAGAAAGTTAAGCTTATGCATTTAGCATGATGTAGACGTTGACTTAGAACTTCTTAAAAAAATGTTTTAATAGGTTAAGGTAGAGTTGGCTGAGCTTAGTTGGACATGGAGTTATCTCCATCATCCTCCCCTTGTTGAAGAGAATTTTAGCCTCAAATTCTTAAGACGTACATCCTGTAAATGAGGACTTAGGTCGTCTATACTGAAAGTGGCTGAAACTCTATACAAGCTTAGTAGCTGGATCTTGTATGTGTTATCATTGATCTTCTCCATGCCCTCAAGAGGATCATATGCCCCTTAATTTAGACTTCCTTTTAAAGAAAATCTCTCCTTTCCTAAATGCATCTACACTAAATCTCCAAGCTAGAAGATGACTTTCTTTTTGTGTTTGTTGGTGTTAGATTGGGAAGTGGCATTGCTTATCTCATTCTTTTCCCTGACCCTATCGTGTAGCTCTTGGATTTCCGAGGATCTCCTCTCAGCTTCCCCACTTAGCGTTTCCTCTATTGCTCTTAGTGATAGATCTCTTAGAGTTAAAGGCTCGGCTCCATAGATCACTTTGAATGTGGATAGGCCACGGGTCTTATAAGCATATCTATTGTAAGTAAATTTCATATGAGGTAGTAAGAGATCCCATGCACTAGCATATGACTTGACTAACACCCTCAAAAGTGCTTCTAAAGTCTTATTGGTAGTATGAATCTGGCCATCAATTCATGGATGACATATGGTGTTTAATTAAGTTAAGTCCCCATTTTCTTCCACATAGCGATCCAAAAATGGTTTAAGAACTTGGTGCCCCTAATAGACATAATGGACCTAGGAATGCCATTTAGCAGCATGACTTCTTTAGAGTATAACTTAGAAACTTGAGTGACATCATTTATCTTGGCGCAGGTATTGAAATGAGCCATCTTTAAAACTCTATCCACAATCACAAAGACTAAGTCCTTACTCCTTTGTGTCCTAGGAAATCCTAACACAACCTCTTCATAATGTTGTGAACTTCTTTGGACATGGTTTCCTAGTAATAGTACTTTTTTAGAAGCTTGTTGTCTTGTTCTTCTTATAATGGCAAGCTATAGCTCCTCTATTACACCTCTATGATAAGTAGCTCCCTTGCTCCACACCCAGGAATAGATAACCTACTTCCTTTAAACAATTACCCTTCATGCATAAGGAACTCTCCTTTAGGCTTCTACTTGCACTACTCAAATAACTCTCTGAAGTCTTCATCATAAGTGTACAATGACTTAAGGTGCTCCAAACCTAGAATATAGGTTTTAAGTTAAAATAGGAGTAGGTGTCTCCTAGACAAGTGTATTAACCCCTTGGTTTAACCTGTCTGATTGGTGCTTGATGGTGAAATGGAACGACTATAAGTATTTTATCCACTTGGCATGTCTGGTATTGAACTTGCACTATCCCAAGGCACAATTCAAAGCTTTATGCTTAAAGTGGAGAAGGAATTCATTGGCAGTGAGATAATGGCTCTAATGCTCCAAGTATCATATGATCGCATAGAATTCCTTATCAAAAGTTGAGTACTTCCTCTTTGAATCACATAGTTTCTTCCTAAAGAATGCTAATTGCCTACGTTCTTGAGTCAAGACTCCTCCAATGGCCATATTGAAGGCATCACTTTGAACTTTAAAGACCTTTCAATGTAAGAAAGGGCTAGAACTGGAGCTCGAGTTAGCCTATTCTTAGTCTCCTCAAAGGTTTGTTGAGCCTTAAGATTCAATTAAACTCTAACGTCCATTTGATCATTTCCATCATTAGTGCTATGATGCTACTAAAGTTTTTGATGAACCTCTTATAAAATGAATCTAATCTATGGAAGCCCCTCACATTATGAATGCTCTTTACCACAAGCCATCTTTTGATAACCTCGAATTCACTTTCTTCTACTTGTATTTCAACAAGAGTAATAATATGCCCCTAAAAATATGATCTCATCGGTGAAAAAGATACACTTCTTGAGGTTTCCATATAACTTCTCCATCTCAAGCACTTGAATCACTTACTTGTGATGCTCTAAGTGCTCTTCCTTTGTCTTATTATAAATCAAGATATCATCAAACTAAACTAACTTAGAACTTTTCACTGAAAGGACTGAATGCCTAATTCTTAACCTCCATAAAGGTGTTGGGTGCATTTGAAGCCCAAAGGGCATGACTTCCCACTCCTAAAGACCTCCCTTAATCCTGAACATAGTTTTCCACTCATCACTGCCACTGATTCTAGTTGAACAATAGCCACTTCTCAAATGTACTTCTATTAACATTATGGACCCATTTAACTCATTCAACACGCCTTTAGCCCTAGAACAGGATGCCTATACTTAATGGTTATCTTGTTTACATTTATAGCCATGATGTTGGCACACATCCTTGTACTTCCATCTTTCTTACGTGCAGAAAGGCTGGCACTTTACATGGGTTAAGGTTCTTCTTGACTATTCCCTTGGCTACAAGCAATTCAATCAGCCTTTGGCCCTCCTAATTGTCTTTAAACTTAATCTTATAGGGTGGTTTGTTTGGTAATAAGGCTCCAACGATAAGATGGATATGATGTTGTATGGATCTTTTTGGAGGTAAGTTGGGTGGTATCTCCTTCTGGAAAATATGAACAAAGTGGCTGAGGATGACTGCTATTCTAGGTGCAAGGTTTGGTTTGTTTCGCGTCCAAGCTAAGAATAAAGAATCTACTATTTAAATATTCTGAACTCATGTTGTGAATCCTTGGGATAAGCTATACGAGAGTGAGTAATAGGTTAGCTTGTTCAGGGTTCTTTTATGGCTTATGTTTAGGTAGTTGATTTGGTGTTAGGAGGCTAGGGTGATCCTTTTTTCATCCTTGTTAAAGGCATAGGTATTGAGATAGCGATCATACATGACTCTTCTGTGAAAACAGCCATGGCCTCCTTAATGGCACATGATAGACATCTAAGGAGATCATGTCACACCATACCTCATCAAAGCAGCTTTTGCCAATTAAAAAGGAAACTAAGCATCTTGAATTAACTTCAACACCCTTACCTTGGTCTAACAACTAAATGTTGTAAAGGTGCGTATGAACCAAAGTTTGTAAACTAAGCTTCTCAATTAGGTTTATAAAAGCTACATTTAAGTTACTCCCACTGTAAATGAATAAACCTTACCTTATATTATACACCTCCTATGAAATGTTCTCCCTTTGATATTTTCTAATGCTTTTATAGCTATTAAGGTTTCTCTTAAGGACCAAAACCTCCCCTCATCTGGCTCTATAATAACTTCCTTTTCCTCTTGCTCCTTGTGAGACATACTTCTATATCTTCCTTTATTTTTCCTCATGGACTACTTAGTACTAAAGTAGGGTGATCACTCTTCTATTTGGACATTTTAAGGCAATATTGCCAAGTCCTTAACATGTTAGCACCTCCTATTGGAGTTGAACCCTAGTGGAGGTTTATTTTGAGGTACTGTGCTTTTGGTTCTAGTTATGAAGAGTTTCTAGTGGAATTTAGGGGTAAGTTAAGAATTTCCCTTGTTGAATGGTTGCTTCTTAAGGAATGGCTTTGGTCCTTCTTTCTTAACTAACCCAGACTTCTTTGAGTTTTGACTTTACCAAGCCCAAGTTCTGATTTTTCCCTTCCTTGTTTAGCTTTTTCGAACCATGGTTGGTCCACCATATGAGAGCATACTTCTTGAGCATTCAAGGCAACCAACTCATCCTTCTTGTGTTTATGGATGTCTTCATAATCAAACATGTTTTCTACTGTAAGTAGCCAGTTAATAAACTCGTTTGGACATAACCTTTCTTGTAAATTTACGCATTTTAACTTTGATGTCATTCCTTTATTGATGTTTCCTTCTACTTCTTCTGGTCATTCAAATTTATCGTCACTTGAGCTGTCAAATGGATTCCCTTAATTGTCTTATTCATCTTAAGATGATTCATATGAGTTACCAGACTAAGAAAGCAGAGCTCTTCTCTTGCTCTTGAGGGACTCCTAAAGTCGCTTCCTAAGATCCTCGTTTTGGTTCTCTAGATGCTCATAATTTTTATTAAGACCTCAAATTTCTTCTCCAAACTTATATTACCACTCAGTTTGTCAAAACTGGCTAGCTAGTCCTTTGCAAACTAATGTGTTTAGGTCACAGGGTGTGCTTGAGTCTAGGATTAGGCTAATTAGAGTAGCCTCATCTCTTATACAAAATATAATGTCTAATCTTACAGGATTAATGAACTTGAGTGTCATAGGTTTGAATAAGAAAGCTCAATTCTATTGAGCAACAAGCATTAAGAATCCTGTAAACTCAACTTGGGTTGGATGAAACACACCACCAACTAAAGGACCAGCGCTGGTAAAACATATCACTATAACCAAGTAAAGACTATCTAGAGCACCATCTAAACTGGCAAAAGGAAGGGATAAAGAAGAGAGACTTTTGAGGTGGAAGGAGGCCAGCTCTACTTTCATTCATTAAGTATTGAGCACTAAAAGCTAGAGAGACTTTCATTCATTAGTTTTGAATTATCACACTCTTGATTTCAGGTTAATTGACTTATTTGAATTCTTATACTCTTGATTTGTGAAAGGAATTTGTTTTCTGTTTTTGTTGATGTTGGCACTAACAACCAAAAACCAAAGTAAAAAATGGATTATTTTTCAATTTGAAGCAAAGAAATTTTTATATAAGATAGCTAAGCGATCAATTTGCTCAATCTCTGTATCACAGAACTCACGGTTGACTCAAGAAAGTATTAGCTATGTACTTTAACTTTGTCATAAAACCCAATATTGACTCACCATTGTCGGTGCAAGTGATTAGTTGAGAACTTTCAAAACATCCAATACTTTCTATCACTTTAAAAACATAACATCGAATTGAGGAAAACCTTTTAAAATGTATAGGTAATGTACTTGCATTTCCAGAACTAATGTTAATTTTTATGTTATAGGTATATTTAATCTCGACAACCCTTAGTCTGAAGCCTGACTAAGACACTGAGCTCATGCATTCAGTTTGGTACGAGCCTTGACTTAGAACTTCTTAAATAGCCATTTGATTTAATTGAGGTGGAGTAGGATTAGCTAAGTCGCCGGTGCAGTTATCTCCATTAGCTATAGGGCACAATGTTTAATTTGTGCTTCACTAGTTTGTTTAATCTACCTACACCTTCTCCTAGATGCCATTATTTTGTTGTATACAGTAATACGAAAACTTTCCCACTTTGCTATTGGCTCATGAACATGACCTAGTTGTTATAATTGGCAACATACATATGTTAATTATGCATTTTACCAATTAAAGGCAAAATATTTTGTGATTAAAAGCAAGAAGAAATATATAAGATGTCAAATTAGCCGCCTAAATTAGTTATGTTTGTAAAGATTTTAAGAGTTGTTAAGATTTGGGTTTGGATTTCATTTACATAGACTTTTGTGTCTCTTTGTGTAATTTTCGATTTTAAAAGTACAAAATTTATGAGAAAGTTATCTATCTTGGGTACAAACATTACTTCATTCCACCAAAATTGTCAAAATTAGTCAACGAAAGGATACTATGATTGCTATTTTCTTGATAAAGTTCATTGAATCATAAATTTGAAAGATTAATATATTTTAAAAACTATTGAAAAAGTACATCTTACTTTTTGGATTAAACATTTTAAATGTCTTAGATTTTCGGCTAAATTGTTTGTCCAACATCTTATTTAGCCAAATTTTACAAATTTAGTTAGACATATAGGCTAGAACTAATGACAAAGAGTTTCTCTCTACTGCTTGTTAATTAAATCATATGCTACTAGTTCATTAAACCTATGGTTCATGGGGCAAAATTTGGTGCCTATATGACCTTGAGGATATAAGATTTTCCATCTTGTAAGGTATTACACTATAGTTCAATTTTTGGCCATAACACACTTGTATATGCTTGAGTATGTGAGGCATTCCTGGGGTAAGTTTTTGAGATTGCCTGTCACATATTTAATTATGAGAATTGATGCATAGGTGACTTCCTTTGGCTAAGAAAAGATGGGAAATCTTTAAAGATGAGCCCAAAGGATATTGAAGACCAATTTTCCCAAAAAAATGAGCTAAAAGAGAGAAGGAATCCCTAAATAGAAAATAGCCTCTAATGGAGATGAATCATTACTTGAAATAGGTAACCAACAGATAAATTAGGGAGAATATATCCAGGATAAAAATTAAACACCACCTAGATTAAATCAATCCATCCTCTAACCCTCTAAAACCTTAGCACCAAGGATTAGATTAAAGAGATGAACTCAAATCACCACCCTCCTTAGAGAGATAAAGATTTTAAGATTTTGAGAAAAACACCAAGCTTTAAGTTCTCATATCATTCAATAAGTCTCCATTTTCATGGAGGTAATTAGGTCTATAAATATCCAATTGGAGGGCGATTAGCTATTACATTAGTGAGGCAAGTGGTCCAATAGTGGGCTTATAAAATATCCTAGAAAAATAAAAGAAAATGTTTAAGATAATTACAATCGAGATGAGATGTATTTTTTAAGATGCATCCTCCATCTTCTGAAGACCTTTGAGAAGGCTTTACTCCATCAATGGAGGTACCACCACTTGGAGTGTCTTCCTTGGTGAGTGCAAAATCACCGCATGGTAATTAATCTTAAAGAAAATAGCCGTACACTGATAAATTAAGTTCAAATTCTAGATTAATGCGAAACTGAAATTTTGCGCACACTCTATATAATTGGGTCATTTCCCTAAATATTGAAATCCAATGCCTAATTTTAACTTATGGGGCTAAACTAGACATATTAGGGAATCCCCAAAACTTGGGATTGCTTCGTTTAGGCTTCGTTTTGGTAGGATTTAAACTTGACCCAAATTCAGTAAGTTAACTGGGTAAAAACCAGTACTGCTGGAACAACGTTTTCACCACTTTAGGACATTCAAACACAAACATGTACCAAAAACATTTACATGTCCTAATAATAGACTCAATAACTTTCTAAAAAGCCTTAGGTCATTAATCTTCAAGCCCATTTGATGGGTGAAACACCATAACAAATTGGGGTCTAAGTGTTGTAATTTAGTGACAACTAATTTTGGGGTAGATGAGACCATCTTCATATCTTGGCATAAGGTCTAGTGGATATGTATCAAGAATCCAATGAGATATGGATTGTGTAATGAATTGTGCGGGCCACCATTTCCTCTAACGATTCTATTGGTAAATCAGGACATACCTTTGTGTCGAAACAAATGATCTCAATGGCCAGTGATCGCCCACGAATTGTTCAACTAGGACTGACGATGGCTACTAGCGTCATCGTCGTTGTCATGCCCCAAGCCCATACCTAAAGGATGATGAGGTTTATAGGAGAGGAGGAAATAGAGAATTAGGGATGCTATTTTTGGTTTATGTCACCCACCTAGAATTAGGCCTTAAACCACTTATTTTATAGCACTGAGCTGAAACTGTAAATAGGGGTTTAATGGGCATGATTAATATGTAATTAATAATTTTATAATTACTTCCACTATCCCTTAGAGGTGTGGAATCCTAAATATGTGGACTGACTACATATTCAGGATCAGGACATTGAGGATAAACCTCATTCTCAAGGTGACTCTCCTTAGGAATTAGAGATTGAGGACACCTCATTCTCTAAAGTGGACAAACCTTCACCATTCCTATCAAATAAGGGAAGCGTACCATCCTTGGTGACTTTGTGAGAATTTAAAGGGATATTCATAATCTCGATTGGTTCAAAGAGTTTTACTATTTCATTCCAATTGAGTCTCTACTGCTACTATAAAGTGTGTGAAACACATCAAGTACTTAACAGCGGTGAGATAATATGTACACATACCTATATCACGAATAATATATAGCTCCATGATGTATGTTCACATTCATGGGCTCATAGATGTCTGGAGTGAATGAATTTTAAGGGACTTGATGCCCTTGAAGCCTTAACAAATGACTTCATAGTTACTTTAGTAGCTAGACATAACTCATGTCTGGCAACTTAAGCCTAATGAGTTTGTCTTAAACGACCATCTTTAGCTAGTTTGTTAACTCTATCTGAGCCGTCATGCTCAATTTGAGCATTCCTAAAAACAAAGTTGAAAATGCGACGAAGGTAGAAGATGTTTTATTTCGTCTAATACATCGAAAACACCTTTTAATGTTGCATGGTCAAAACAAATTTCCATGGTATATGATAAACCAAATTTGAAAGAGAAAATTGATCTCAGAAGCCAAAGACACAAAGGAACGTCATACCCCAGGTGTATTAGAGAGCATCATAAAAAGAGTCGCATTCTCTTCACGGAGTTTTAGATGATATGTCACTATTTCAAGGACATTTTCTTCACTATCGTTTCCTAAAACGACAATCTCCGAACCCACCATGTAGCAATGAAAGTTCGCAAAATCGGCTTGGCCCTAAACTATATGTTTGGTTACTCCCGCATCTATAATCCTCTAGGGATTGTATTTAGTAAGAAATGCTTGGAAGCAGACATATATTGTTCAGGGGTAACCATGAAAGAAGGTACTTTAGCTAACTCAGGACGATCCCGAGTGTAGGGTTCCCAATCTCCATAGTTTATAGCACTTCACACATGTTGTATTCTTCTTGTTATGATTTTTTGCAAGTGGACGGTTTATCATGTAGTACTTAGGGGTGTTGATCCTAAAGGATGGGTTATAAAATTAGGTAAGCTAGAAGACTAATTTTCCTATGCTAAGATAAACTCAGGAACATAAACTATTACAGATTTATTGAACTAGTTGTGTAGGTGATATGAAATGACAACTAAAGAAAGCACAAGACATAAATACTAGAAGGATTGTGACCAATGCAAAAAGGCAACAGCATTATCAGCCCATCATTTAATGCAAACTCCAACGTTGACACCAAACAAAACTTGAAAATAAATCAATATCATTGATAATGAAAGTTGAAATCTTGCAACACCTAAATTAAGAGTTTGAACTGCTGGCATGGAGTATGAAACTGAACAATCCACTTAAGGCTCAAAATCGAACACCAGAAGCTGCAGAACACTAGGAAACAACAAGGGATGAACATAACTCATATGAGCCTTTATACACAGTGGATAAACCCATATGCCCAAACAACCAAACTAATGATATCAATGTGCAGAATCAAAGTGATTTGAAGTCAACAAAATACATCGAACTTGAACCCAATTGAATATTATTTCAAACCAAATTTCAAAAGTTAAACTCAAATTCAACAACCTAAAAGCAATTTACACTGAATTAGGGAATCTACTTTAGTGAATTTAAAACTGGACAAAACAAGAGGAAGAACAAAAAAAATAAAGAACTGCTACTCTACTGCCTCCCTCTTTTCCTCTCGACCCTTGCCAAAATAATGCCAAAAAAACACAGCTTCCCCTCTTGATTATTGCAACTAATCGTAATAAAGGTACTGCCTTCATTCTTATAACTGCTGAAAATGCTTGATAACATGCCCTCAATGCCCACTAGATAAAGAGAGGGATAATAACATTGAATAATGAGGAACAAAAGCGGAGAGAGAAAGTGACGTAGATCAATGGACAGTTCCAACTATTCAGCCTTAGGGAAGGGAGTCATTGCTCACTGATCCTCTAAAGGAGCAATTGTGTGAAGAAAAATAATGCAACTTTGATGCTTGCCTAGGAAGGTCCTTACTATGCTAGATGCCCCGAGTTCCCTTATAGGCTTACACAATCATTTTGAGGCTAGCTAGTAGCCTAGTTCTATTCAATTTCAATAAAAATTATTTGAAGTCCAGTGCATTTTAGCTGCTCCAACAGCTACTGGTGAATCATTTTCAGTCAAGGAGCAACAACCCCTTTTTGGATAGTAACCTAGCTTATTTGGTAACACATGATCAGCTACTAAATGATAAATGTTGCTTGACGTTCATTAAAAACAGTCAGCAACGGCAGCAGATCAGCTGCAGCAGCAGTAGTTTCAAAAAGGATGTTTTGGCTTTAACTTAGCAGCTCATTTTGGCTCGTTTAAGGACTTAAAAATCTGTCTAAATATTTATTACTGAAGGTCCCAAAAGGGAAGAATTAGATCACTTAGCATCAACTTTTAACTAGCACAAACATACAGAAAACACCCTTTGATCCAATGGATCTCAGGGTACTATACTCTGCTGACCAGCCTGCGTAGGCTCAATGTAAGCAGCTGCAAATCACCTCCAAAGCCATCATTAGCAGTGCTTGGGAGTGGTTTTAGCTCGACACCTAAGTAATGGAGATTAACAAGGGCATTAGGTGTCAAAGATCAAGGGTTAGCTGTTGTTTTAGGCGGTTTACATTCAAACCGATTTAGCTATTTTTCTTCTAAGCTAGTTTCTATTTTAGCCATTGATTTTATATGAAAGGCTGAGTATAAAAGGCTTGTTTTTCATTGTAAGAATCAGATTATGATATATAAAAACCCTCAGTTGTTGGTTTAAGCAATCTCTCTCTAAATCTCTCTAAACTTCATCCTACTTTAGTGGTGTTTAGGTGTAGGTCCTTTATTTGATCCTCTGGTGCTCAGGCTTTAGGAGGATTGATGGTGTATCTTTAGTCTTAGTTGGTGGAGTTGCTCTCCTCTATTTCAGGGCATATGTTCTATGTTGAGTTGCTAGGTTTGGTTCATGCCAAGCTTATTGTGTCAACATACATCTTCTCGTATCGGAGCCCAATTTTAATCCTTGGTGAGTTTTCTTCCTTCTACTATTCTTCTTATTTCATTTTGAGTTCATTCATCCTTTATACATTCTGGAACTTGTAGTTTAACCATAAGAGAATCCTGAAAACCAAACACGATCCAACTACAAAACATCTAGCTCCTCAAACTACCACAGTAACCCCTTTTCTTACCTAGACTTCATGGCTGAGAGGGATGATTCTTCTGCCCCTCCTCACCAGCTAGCTAGAGTGCCTATAGGCCTTTCTCTGGAATAGGCTCATGAAATTAGAAGGGATAGGGCTATCCTAGAAATACAAGAGAACACTAGGACAGTTACTGATCAAATACAACAACTCATGACTCAGCTCAGAGGTAGGGATAAAGATCCACCTCAAGACCATCCTCATGGTTCTAATCCTTCCTTTGATTCCCACTATGGCAATAGCTCTTCTAATAGTGATGTTAGGCTAGGAGAAGGAGAATGCATAGGGATGACCTCAAGAGCTTCAAAATAAAAGCCCTTGAGTTTGATGGTAGCCTTAAACCTGAGGATTACCTTGAGTAGGTACAAGCTATGGAAAGGATTATGGAGATAAAAGGATACTCTGGGGAAAAGGTTTTCAAGCTTACAGTTTTGAAACTAAAATATTATGCTTCTCTTTGGTATGAAAACTTGAAGAGAACCAGAGCCTTAGAAGGCAAATCCATGACCAAAACCTGGGTCAAGCTGAAGAAACATATGGACAAGAGGTTTCTGCCAACCACATATAAGCAAGAATTATATGTAAGAGTCACTTCACTACAGCAAGGAAGCATGAAAGTTGAAATACATTTAAGCTACTCCGGATCAGATGTGCCTTGAGAGAGGAGGTCGAGTAGACCATTGCAAGATTTCTCAAAGGTTTAAACCTTCTAGTTCTGGAAAAGGGTTAAACTTCAGGTTTTTTGGACCTTTGAAGGCGCCTGCAAGCTAGTTGTTAAGGTTGAGAAGCAACTCAAGTCTTGAAGGAGTTGCTTAATTACCTTAGCAAAACCCTCAGTGCCAGCAAAGCCCTTCAATTCATTCAGGCCAGATCCTCCTTCTAAAGAGGACAAGGACAAGGGGAAAAGGAAGGAAGTTGCTAAGGAAGCTACTAAAAGCCAGAAGAAGTGCTTTAAGTGCCATGGCTACGGCTATTTTCAAGCAGACTATCCCAAATAAGAGTTCTTACGATCAAACAAATTGAAGATCTTAACTAGATGGAAGTGGAAGAACATGAGGAAGAGTCAACTGAGGAAGGAAAGACCTCCTACTTACTACGTGCAGAAGGTGAAATGCTCTTGATCAAGAGGGTACTTTATGCCATTAAGGTCCCACTAGAAACCAGTCAAAGGGAGCAAATGTTACACTCCAGATGCAAAGTAGCTGACAATACATGCAATCTGATTATAGATGGAGGAAGCTGTACAAATGTAACCTCTACTAAGAAGGTCAACAAGCTTAATTTGACCACCATTGAGCACCCCAGGCCATACACATTACAATGGCTCAAGAAAGGGAATGAGGTAACAGTCACCAAACAGGCGTTAGTTGCTTTTTCAATTGGAGAGTACAGAGATGAGGTTGTGTGTGATGCACTGCCTATGGATGTTGGTCACCTCCTTCTTTGTAGGCTTTAGCAGTATGATAGAGATGTAACCCCCTATGGTCAGTCCAACACCGACTCTTTCAAACTAAAAGGTAAAAAGACGACCTTAACCCCTTTAGCTCCCAACTAAACACACAAAAATGAAATTAGGAGGGAAAAACACAAGGAGAGTGCCTTGCTTGTCAATGGGGGAAGAGTGGAGAGGGCTATTTCTAAGGAAAAACTTATATTTACTGTTCTTATGATGGAGTTTGCCCCTGATTCAGATCCCACAACTTTTCACCCCCTCAGTCCAGCCCTTACTACAAGAATTTGTGGATGTCTTTCCTCAAGACCTAACCCCTAACCTTTCTCCCCAAATGAGAATTGGGCACCAGATAGACTTGATTCCTGGAGCCTCTCCACCCAACAAACCTACTTATAGATGCAAACCCAATGAAACCAAAGAGGTTATGTGAGGGAGAGCATGAGTCCATGCTCAGTTGTAGCTCTTTTAGTGCCAAAGAAAGATAGCAGTTGGAGAATATGTGTGGACAGTAGTGCTATTAACAATATTACAGTCAAGTACAGGTACCATATTCCTAGACTTGATGACATGTTGGATGAGCTTCATAGTTCCAAAATCTTCTTCAAGATTGATTTAAGGAGTGGTTATCATCAGATCAAGATAAGAGAGGGAGATGAGTGAAAGACTACATTCAAAACCAAGTGAGGGCTTTATGAATGGCTTGTTATGCCATTTGGACTGTCTAATGCCCCCAGCACCTTCATGAGGCTAATGAATAAAGCACTCAGGCCCTACATTGGTCTGTTTGTAGTGGTATACTTTGATGATATCCTCGTGCATAACAAGACTGAGTAAGACCATGTTCAGTATTTGAAGGAAGTCTTATCCACACTTAAACCCCAGAAGCTCTATGAGACACTTGAAAAGTGTGAGTTGTTTGTTCCAAGGATTATTTTCCTTGGATATGTGGCCTCCTGTGATGGCATTCAAGTAGATAAGACCAAGGTAGAGGCAAACAGATCATGGCCAGTTCGCAACTCAATTACAGCAGTAAGAAGTTTTCATGGCCTAGCTTCTTTCTGTAGAAGGTTTATCAAGGATTTCAGCTTAATCATGGCTCCAATCACAGAGTGCATGAAGAGAGGTAGTTTCTCATGGCCTCTAGCAGCTCAGAAGGCCTTTGACATAATCAAGCAAAAGCTTTGTGAGGCACCTATCCTAGCGTTGCCTAATAAGGAGTTATTTGAGGTAGAGTGTGAAGCCTATGGAGTGGGCATTGGGGTTATTCTGACTTAAATTAGAAATCCTTTGGCCTATTTTAGTGAGAAACTCAGTGTTCTCAAGCTCAACTACTCAACATATGACAAAGAGTTTTATGCAATAGTGAGGGCATTGAGTCACTGAAGTTATTATCTGAAGCCTAAGGACTTTGTACTTCATTCTGATCATCAAGCCTTAGAGTTCCTCAATGGCCAACCTAAGCTTAATGCTAGACATGCTAAATGGATTGGATTTCTGCAAGCTTTCACCTTTTCTATCAAGTACAAAAAGGGCACTGAAAATGTGGTAGCCAATGCCCTTTCTAGGAGCTATGCTTTAATTTCAGTTCTGGGAGCAAAGCTCTTGGGTTTACAAGCCAAGCAAGCTTATTATCTTGAAGATCAAGCATCTCAAGACTTGGTAAAGAACACTCCAGCTCAGGGTCCATACACGATGCAAGAGGGATTTTTATTTAAAGGGAACAAATTGTGTGTTCCAACCTGTCCTATGAGGGAGTTATTACTTAAGGAAGCCCATGGAAGATCCCTTGCTAGCCACTTTGGCTTGAGCAAGACCGTGGATATCCTCAGGGAGAACTTCTTTTGGCCTAAAATGAGAGAAGATGTTCACTCTATCTGCCACAAGGCCAAAAGTCAGTTCCATCAAGACCTCTACACCCCACTTCTAGTCCCTTTAAGGCCATGGAGGGTGTCAGTATGGACTTTATAGTGGCCTTGCCAAGAACTTAGAGGGGTAAGGATTCAGTGATGGTAGTTGTTGACAGGTTCTCTAAGATGGCCCACTTTGTGGCCTATCATAAAACAGATGATGCCACTCATGTTGTAGACCAGTACTTCAAGTGATCAGACTTCATAGGGTGTCGAGGGCCATTGTGAGTGATAGGGACACCAAATTCTTGTCTCACTTTTAGAGGAGTCTTTGGCATGTACTAGGAACTAAGCTATTATACAACACCACCTGCCATCCCCAAACTAATGGCCGAGCTGAAGTTACAAAAAGGTCCTTGTCTACTCTCCTTAGGACTCTGGTCTAGAAGAACCTGAAAGACTGGAATCTCAAGCTCCCACATGCTGAATTTAGATACAATAGAAAACCTGCAAGGGCTACTAGGTGTTCTCCATTTGAGGCATTGTGTGTGATCATTCCCCTTACTTCAATTAACCTTATCCCACTGCCTACTGATTGCAAAGTTAGTTTTGAAGCAGAAAAGAGAGCTGAGGAGATGAAGAAGCTACATGAGCAGAATAGAGCTCATACTAAGAAAGTCAATAAAGCTTATAAGGTCAAAGCCAACAAGAACAGGAAGGACGTTAAGTATCAACCTGGTGACCTTCTTTGGCTCCACCTCCGGAAGGAGAGGTTCCCTACAAGGAGAAAAAGCAAACTGATGGCCGGAGGAGATGGACCTTTCAAGGTCTTATCAAAGGTGGAAGCCAATGCCTAAAAGCTGGAATTGCCTGGAGATATGGCTATGTCAGCCAACTTTAATGTAGGTGATCTTAGTTCCTATGTGGAGGATGACATTGATTATGGGGATTTGAGGTCAAATCCTTCTAAAGGAGGGGAGGATGATGCACATTAAGGGCCAGTTCAAGCTATTCAGCTTGAGGGAAGGGAGTCATTGCGCATTCATCCTCTTAACGAGCAATTCTGTGAAGGAAAATAATGTAACTTTGATGCTTGCCAAGGGAGGTCCTTGCTATGCTGGATGCCCTGAGTTCCCTTGCAAGCTTACACAAATCATTTTGAGGCTAGCCAGTAGCCTAGTTCAATTCAGTTTCAATAAGGATTGTTTGAAGTCTAGTGCAATTTAGTTACTCCAACAGCTACTGGTGAATCATTTTCAGTCAAGAAGCAATAGTTCTTTTTTGGATAGTAACCTAGCTAATTTCATAGCACATAATCAGCTACTAAATGATACACGTTGCTTGGCTTTCATTAAAAACATTTAGCAATGACAGGAAATCAGCTCCAGTAGTAGCAGTTTCAAAAGGGATGTTTTAGCTCTAACTTAGCAGCTTATTTTGGCTCATTTGAGGACTTGAAAATGTGTATAAATATTTATCACTGAAGGTCCGAAAAGAGCAGAATCAGATCACTTAGCATTAGCTTTTAACCAGCACAAACATTTAGAAAGTACCCTTTCATCCAATGGATTTCAGGGTGCTGTACTTTGCTGACCACCCTGCCTAAGCTTGATGTAAGCAGCGGTAAATCACCTCCAAAGACATCATTAGCAGTCCTTGGGATTGGTTTAGCTTGACTCCTCAGTAATGGAGATTAGTAAGGGCATTAGGTGTCAAACATCAAGGGTTTGCTGCAATTTTAGGTAGTTTACATTCAAACTAATTTAGCTGTTTTTGTTCTAAGCTAGTTTCTATCTTAGCCATTGATCTTGTATGAAGGGGTGAGTATAAAAGCCTTATTTTTCATTGTAAGCATCAGATTATGATATATGAAAACCCTCAGTTGCTGGTTTAAGCAATCTCTCTCTAAATCTCTCTAAACTTTATCCTACATTGGTGGTGTTTGGGAGTAGGTCCTTTATCTAATCTTCTAGTGCTCAGGCTTTATGAAGGTTGGTGGTGGATCTTCAGTCTTTGTTGGTAGAGTTGCTCTCCTTTATTCCAAGGCATATCTTCTATGTTGAGTTGCTAGGTTTGGTTCATGCCAAGCTTACTGAGTTAGCATACATCAGAAAGAGTAGATAAATGAGCGTAGCGTGGGTCATTTATAGAAAACAGGATATGGAACAGCAGGGCCTTGGTTTTTGGCTTCGATGGGGAAAATACAGAAGAAGGAGGAGAAAGGTCTAGGTATCACATGCATAGCATATGAATCATTAAGTGAGAAGGGGGGTCAAGGTGTCGGTCTGGGTAGCATCTGGGCCGGTGCACGTGTGAGGAAGAAAAGGAGGAGACAGGGAGGAGGGTTGTATTAGGTCGGCAGAGACTGCAAGCGCGGCCCAAAATAAGGAGAAAAGAAGAGAAGTAGAAACAGTCTGAGGGGGAAAGAACTGACTTCAAGCCAATGGGTGAGAAAGTAAGATAGGCCTGTGAGTTGGGAGAGTGGAACGAAGGAGGAGAGCGCAGCTGGACTTGGCACGCGAATAGGCCTTAGGATTGGGCTCGTTCTTCTTTCTTTTTTTCCCTCTTCCACTAATTATTTATTTTTTCTAAGTTTTTTCCAATTGCTACAAAATCAATACAAATATCATTAGAATTCGAATTTACTAATTTATTTTGAGCAAATTTTAGACAATAAAAGGGTATAAATTAACATAATTTCTAGTTGAACAAATACCCCCAGACCTAAGCTTTACTCATCCTTGAGTAAAATGGAACTAAAATCCTAGAAAGAGAAAATAAAATCCTAACTCACTTTTGTCAGAATCACGGTTGTACTTACAATGTACAACAAGCGCTTTAAACCCCTATCTTATCCCTAGTGCGAGTAGCTCTCGTGAGAGTTTACAGAAGATATACCCACAAAATCTATACAAAAGAAGATAGAAAATTGAAAATGTTTTTTTTTTTTGGGTTGTACAAAAACTAATATGTACAACACTGGAAAAACATATATACATATTCCAGTTAACCACAGCACTCAAGTAACTTAAGCACTAAACCGCATATAAGCATAATGTTCACATCAAGAAATTCTTAATCTCCCCTAATGACATCTATACGTAGTTTTCACCCTACTTCCAAGATATGTACAAGCGTTACTAGTGCGACCTCACTTTAGGGCTATGTGAAACACTCCACTTATGTGTTTAGAATATGAAAAGGTTCACTAAGCTCTCTTCCAATCATATAACTTACCATAGCTTACTAAGATTCTTAATTCTCCACCACCAAAATACAAAATGCAAAAAGATCTTCATGAGGACTTTTCATGGGTTGTAATAGGGCTAAGGGTAAAGGGATAACAGACGGACAAATAATTTGGGAAATGAGGTGCCAGAAGCTAAGTGACTAATAAGCAATGAACATTTACACCAACTATATCACGCATTCTCTTAAATCACTCTTATTCACAACTCTTCTTTTTTTCAATTTTTGATATTTTTCAACTTTTTTTAAATTTTTTTCCTTAGAAACATTTTTTCATTTTTTATTTTTTTCTTCATTAAGAAAATAAATGAATGGCATGTCAAAAATCAGATAACTCAATTGCCAAATGGTCACGATGGTACATCCCCTCGTATAGCCAAAAGATCCAAAACTAAGAGCTGCCCAATATACAATGAAGTGTTACTCCACTAATCTTACCTTAGATATAGGAAATGTGTTTAGGTAAAGGGATAAAATGAAGGGCTCACAACAAAAAGGTCAAAGCTTAAAGGGCTAACAACAGTTAAACATTCAAATCAGGGTGGCAATTTGGCTATGAGGTTCATAAAAAACAAATGAATGCCTCTATCGTATTATCATAATGCATATGCTAAATGTGATTTCAAAGATAATCATAGCAAGTTTTGGAGATGTAAACACAGAAGAGTCACACATGAAATAGAACATATGAGACTAAAAATGGTGAATTAGTCTTTAAAGGACAAAAGCTCATGAGTTCGTCTACCAAAATCAAACTTGCTTTCAAAAATATCAGGATTAGGACTGCAAACAAACATCACACTCTGGTACAAAAAAACATAATCAATAAGAATAGCATATAGATATTCAATGGAAACAAAAATCTTTTTTGGGAATTTTTGAAAAAAATATTCACTTTTTTCATTTTCTTTTCATTTTCTGAAATTTTTAATCAACGTTTCCCCACTGCCTACCTAAATTAGACAATGTACTCATTAGAAGTACAAGGAAACATAAAACACGACATAAAAGAAAAACAAATAAGGAAAAAGAAAAACAAGAATTAACACAAAAAGAACGCGACTCAAAAATAAATGTACAAACACGTACACACAAGAGAAAAAGAAAAGCATCCAAATATAGAACAAGAGAGAAAAAATAGAAAAAAGAGAAAAAAAGGAAAGAAGTCTTAATTAAACCAGGTTGGGTGCTAGGTACACTCGAGTTATCTCAGATGCACATCACTCATCAGGACTTGGCTTACGGAGTATCAGACACTCCACATCCTCTTTGCTTGGCAGCTCTAGAAATTGCTTTAACCTTTAACCGTTCACCTTGAATTTGGCACCACTTCCACAATCTTGAATTTCGATTGCACCATATGGGAAAACACGTGAAACAATATAGGGACCCATACATCGGGACCTCAATTTCCCTAGAAACAAATTTCAGCTTCGAGTCATATATGAGTACTTTCATCCTGTGACAAACTCTTTCATATGAATGTTTTTGTTATGAAACAACTTAACCCTCTCTTTGTAAGATCGAGCATTCTCATAAGCCTCAGCTCTTATTTCCTTAAGTTGATTCAGTTGTAGTCTTCTCGACTTACCTGCCTTAATCAAGTCATAATGAAGCATCTTAATAGCCCACCAAGTTCTGTGCTCTATCCGAATAGGTAGATGACAGGGCTTAGCATAATGAACCCTATAACATGACATACCTAAGGGAGTTTGGAAAGTCATCCTATAAGCCCATGGAGCATCTATAAGCCTGTCGGCCCAATTCTTCCTATTCATCACTTCTCAAGAATCTACTTAATTTGCCTATTTAACACTTTAACCTGATCACTATTTTGGTGATGATAGGGGTAAGCCAGTCTATGGACTATAGAGTCTCTCCACAACAAGGTATCAAAAGACCTATTAGTAAAGTGGGTACCTTGATCACTAATGATAGCTTGGGGCATGCGGAATCTAGCAAATGTATTCTCCTTAAAGAACTTCACAACTACCTTAGCATCATTTATCCTAGTAGGGATGACCTCTACCCATTTAGAAACATAGTCTATAGCTAATAAAATGTTCTCCTTCCCAAAAGAAGATATAGATGGTCTGATGAAATCTATACCCTAAACATCAAAAATCTCAACCATAATGATGGTATTAAGTGGCATCATTTCTCTCCTGCTTATCCTAGTCAACTGTTATCACCTAGGGCAACTCTTACAGTATTTAAAATCATCCTTAAATAACATAGTCCAATAAAAACCACATTAAAGAACTTTGGTTGCTATTTGTCTCCCACTGAAATGCCCCCCACATGCTTGTTCATTAAAAAAATGAAAGTGACACACCTTACGTTATGGTCGGGAATACACCTCCAAAACACTTCGTCAAAACAATACTTAAACAAGCAAAAGTCATCCCAAGCAAAGAATTTCATAAGGTGGAAGAACATATCTCTATCATTCTTAGTCCAACCCTTAAAGATCCTACCAAGCACTAGGTAGTTCACAATATCAGCATACCAAGGATCAGGGTGGGCTACATATAATTGCTCTCAGGGGAGCATTCAGAAATACTAGACTCCAACTCTCTACCACGGAGAATCCTAGACAAATGGTCAGTAATAAGGTTCTCAGAAACTTTCTTATCCCTAATCTCATAATCAAATTCTTGCAAAAGCAAGATCCATCTCACAAGTCTAGGCTTAGCATCCTTCTTATATAGAAGGTGCTTAAGAGTAGAGTTATCAGTATAAATAATCACATGAGATCCAATCAGGTAAGGTCTAAACTTCTCAAAAATCAATTATCAGAGCCAAGAATTCTTTATCAGTAATAGTATAATTCAGTTGGGTATCATTCGATGTGTGACTAGCATAATAGATGACATGGGCTTCTTAACAGTATGTCATCCTAGAAAAACCCCAGTAGCATAGTCAGAGGCATCACACATCAATTCAAATGACTTTGCCTAGATTGGAGGATGAAGAACGAGAGTAGACATTAAGGGCTCCTCAAGCTTAGTAAATACCACAAGACACTCCTTGAAGAAGTGAAATGGCAGATCCTTAGCTAGAAGATTGTTCAAAGGATTAGCTATCTTGCTAAAGTCCTTAATGAAATGACGATAGAAGTCAGCATGTCAAAGAAAAGATGTCATCTCTTTTACACAAGTGGGAGGAGAAAGATTAACAATCAAATCATCCTAGCCTAATCTACTTTAATTCCATCTCTAGAAATAATATGGTCTAAGACCATCTCCCTTTTGACCATAAAATGACATTTCTTCCAATTCAAAGTCAAGTTTTTCTCCCTACATCTTTTCAATACTTTTGTTAGATTAGACAGACAATCATCAAATGTGGACCTAAACACAGAAAAGTCATCTATGAAAATTTTCATGTATTACTAAACTCGATATGAGAAAATAGAAATTATGCACCTCTGAAAGGTAGCATGGGCATTACACAGTCCAAAAGATAGTCTCCTAAAGGCATATATCCTAAACGGACAACTGAAAGAAGTCTTCTCCACATCATTGGGAGCAATATAGATATAGGTATAGCCAGAATATCCATCTAAAAAGTAATAGAAAGAATGTCTAGCCAACCCATCTAACATCTAGCTAAGGAAGGGAAGGGAAAAATGGTCTTTCATAGTAGCAGCATTCAATTTTCTATAGTTAATACAAACACGCCACCTAGAATGGACTTGAGTAGAAACTAAATCATTCTTATGATTCCTAATCACGATAATACTAGTCTTTTTAGGAACAACTTGAACAGGGCTAATCCATCTCACTATCAAAAACGAGATAGATAATCCCATGATCAAACCACTTAATCACTTTTTTCCTAATTTCTTTCCATAAAGTCGGGTTTAAAAGCCTTTAGCGGTCTCATTAGAGCTCAGCATTATCCTCTAGATGGTTCTATGTTGCACAATGGAGGGACTAATACCCTTGATATCCCCTAATCTCCAACCTATGACATCCTTGTTATCTCTAAGTAAGGCAATCAGTTTGTCCTCTTAGTCCCAGTCTATGTCAGAAGTAATAATGATAAGTAAGGATTTAAAGGATCCCAAGAATGAATACTTAAGAAAGTAAGCACGAGGTTTCAATTCAAGAGCAGCAGGAGGGGAAACATGCACAGAGATAAACTCAAAAGTGAAAGCGGAAGCAATCAGATAGTCAGCGAAGGAGCACAAGTCATCAAATTTATACACATAACATTCAGGCTCTTCATCAATAGGAAAAGACTTTTACTCAGCAGCAAACATGCCTCATCAAATACAACATCTTCTACCTAATTAACAGTAGAAAACTCCATATCATCAAAACCAAATGGCTATGTTTGCATATTCAGTATATTGAATTCTATGATCATGTTACCAAAAGACAGTCTTATCATGTATTCCCATAATTAATCAGGGCATTGGTAGTAGCTAAGGAAGGACGCCCTAGAATCACAAGGACTTGACTTACGACATTCGCCACCTTCTCAGTTTCAATCACAACAAAGTCTAGGTGAATGAATTCACCCCCTTTAAAAGCACATCTTCAACTACACCCATAGGCAACTTGGTCGATCTATCTGCTAATTAGATGACCATCTTGGTAGGTTTCAACTCACCTAACTCTAGCCTCTTATACTTAATGAAGGGTATTAAATTGACACTGGCCCCAAAATCAAGTAAAGCTCTTTGAATAAGCGGTCCCCTATAACTATAGAAGTAGTTGGGCAACCAAGTCCTTATACTTCACTGGGATCTGGTGTGCAATAATGAAACTAGTGCTAGAGGATAAGAAAGCCTTCTTAGAGACACTAGGGGTTCCTTTGGTGGTGCGTAGATCCTTTTAAAACCTAGCATATGGAGGCATCTGCTTAATAGCATCGAGTAATGGAATGTTGATTTTGACTTAAGAGATGATCTCTCTTATATTCTCAACATGAGCTTGATCTTCCTGTTTAAGCCTATAGAGGAAAGGAGATAAAGGCTTATGAACTTTCTCAGCAGAAGGAGGAGAATAAGAACCCTTAAGAGATGAAGGATCCACTGAATCAGTGAAATCATTCTTATTAGGCTTCTCTTTATCAGAAGGTGACTCAGAAGTAGAGGATTAGTAAAATCACTGGGGGCACCATCAGTAGCATCCTTGAACTTACTGACTGAAGAAGTTTCTAGAGAAGAGGAAGAGGGAGAAGAATTTTGGAAGAAAATGTGATGACACTTGCAGGGTTCACTTGATGTTCCTACTTGATTATGAATCTCTCGACTAGATCTAAGAAATATAATTGCATTTACTTTCCTCACAGACTCACTACGGTTAATATTAGTAGAAGAGGAGGCATAACCCCTAGGGTTCACCTCACGTTGACTAGGAAAAGTACCTACCTCCTTAAAAAATGATGCTAACTGGAAAAATTGCTTAGTAATCATTCACATCATTATTTCTATATTAGCATTAATTATTCTCTCCACATTATTATTAATCCTCAACCTAATCTTATCAATGTCAGTGTAACCAGGAGGAGGTTGAGCTTAAGCTACAGGAGGTAGAGGTCCAGGTGTAGTGGGCACACCTGAAAAAGTCGATCTCTGAAAAGAATTGAAGAGGTGGGAAATAGGCTGCGAGTTGTTTCTAAGAAATACTACAGGCTAAGAGTTAGGGATTGCAGCATTTGGTCCACTACTCCAAGAAAAGTTAGGGTGATTTCTCCACGTCGGATTGTAGTAAGAGGAAAAGGGGTCATTTTTGGGTCTTTAAAAGGTTACACTCACTTGCTCTTGTCTAATTAATAACTGGTGAGCAAAATAAAGACATACACTCAATGAATGATCTAAGCCCTGATAGTCAAAATAAGACACCATAGAAGTCTGAGAAATCCAGGGAGTCTGGGCAGACAACCCCTTGAACATGTTCACTAAAACTGCAATCTTAGACTCTAACTGACTCATATTAGGAATAGAATCCACCCACCCCTAACAAGCCTAGAACTTGGACTGTCATTTCTAGTGATTTCTCACAGCATAGTCTTCTCAGTTAAGTCTTCTAAAAATTCTCAAGAAACGGTGGCGCTCTTAGAAAGAAAGCCACCCTAACACATGGCCTCTGACATGGTTTTAGTTTGTTGGTCACATCCTTTATAAATAATTTGGCATATACATGTTCGGTCTAAGCCACTAACAAATTCTTAAACCTATCAAAACACTTCCCAAACAATTCTCTCTCTAGTTGCACACGTTGATTGATTTCATTCTGTAGCTTAATAGTCTTAGCATTACAAAAATATTTTGTTAAGAATAACCTAACAAAATCATTCCAGCAAGTAATAGAATTAGCATCCAAGCTATACATCCATCATTTAGTGGAGTCTTTCAAAGCAAAATGAATTAATTTTATTCGCACAACGTCAACATGAATATTAGGAAAATACATCATGGAACACACTTATTCAAACGCCCTCAAAAACAAATATGCATCCTCTAAACCCATGAATGTAGGGGCATTTGAGTATAGTGGGCGTCAATTCAAAGATCAGATTCAGTCCTAGGTTAGGTAAATTAAAACAAGATGGCAAAGTAGTCCTAGGAGGATAGAAAATATCACTCAAAAATCTCTCTTGTGCCATTTTATGCAATTCAAGTTTAGGCTTGGGTTCAAGTTCGAGTTCCAAGTCAGGGTCAGGCTCACTCCTAACAAGGCTACTGCTCTCGAGGTCTCTAACCTAACCAGTCATGTAAAACCCGCATCCTCACAAAAAGTATTTTTTGTCTTTTTCTTTTTCTTATTTTTTTAGATTTTGATTTTTAGATTTTGTCTTTCTTTCTTTTTTGCACACCAAACAAAAACAGAGAGCAAACTAATTCTAGGAATAAAACAAAAATCGAGAACACAAGATAAACAAAAAGAAAAGCAAAATAAACTAAAACGTAAACAAGCAAAATCTAAAAATAAAATTAAAACATAAAATCAATCTCCCAAATTAAGACCCTACACTCAAACAAATTCAACAAAATCACAAGGAACATGAATATATAATTTTTTTTCAATTTTTTCTGCCACAAAACAGCGTAGAAAATTCCCAATAGAAAAATTATTTCTAAAAATCACAAACAATTCCAAAAATACCAAAAATCACTCCAATATTCACCTAGACTCTAAAAATCATGGAGAATCCACTAAAAATATCACAGGAGCAAAACAAAAATTCAAACGACAAAAACCACTAATAACTAAAAATTCACAAACAATTCCAGAACTGCTCCAAAAAATTCAAATAGAATCCAATAACTAAAGAAAAAAACTGCACTGTTGTGATTTTTCCATCTGTTATACCTTGTTCTCAAACCACAAAATTGTTAGATCTGATTTTTTATTTTTCTGCAGCAAATAATCACTAACAACCAAAATAAAATTGAGCAAAACAAAAATCACAACACAAACTCTTAATCAAAAATAAAAAAGAAAAGAAACCTAAACTAAACTAAAACAACTAAAACTAAATAAACGCACACGAAAAATTGAAAATAAAAAGTACAAAAAGAAATGAAAACGACTCAAATGACTCAACTATGACTCAACGCAACCTAATTATGCAAATTCATCCCTGGCAACAGCGTCAAAAACTTATTGCGATTTTCCGCAAGCGTACGGTTTATCATTTACTGCTTACAGGTGTCGATCCTCAAGGATTGGTTATGAAATTAGGTAACCTAGAAGATTAAATTTCCTATGCCAAAATAAACACAGGAACATGAACTTTTGTAAGTTTATTGAACTAGCTGTGTAGTAGATTTGAAATAACAGATAGGGAAATAGAAGACATAAACACCAGAAGGATTGTGACTAAAGTAGAGGGTAATAGCTTATCAGCTCATCATTCAATGCAACCTCCAAAGTAGATACCCAAAAGAACTTGAAATAAATCAATATCATTGGAAATGAAAGTCGAAATCTTGCAATGCCCAACTTAAGAGGTTGAACTACAGGTGCAGCATGAAACTGGCCAGTTCACTTAATGCTCAAAATCAAACATCATAAGCTGCAGAACCCCGGGAAAGAACAAGGGATGAACAGAACTCAGATAAATCTTCACAGACATGACCAAACTCATGACAGCAATGTGCAGAATCAAAGTGATTTGAATTCAACGAAACACATCAAACTTCAACCCAAATTGAATACTATTCCAAACCAAATTTCCAAAAGTTAAACTTGAATTCAACAACCTAAAAGCAATTTACACTAAATTTGGAAATCTACTGTAGTGAATTTAATACTGGATAAAATAAGAGCAAGAAGGAGAAAAAAAATAAACAACTGCTACTTTACAACCTGCCTCTCTTCTTCTTGACCCTTGCTCAAATAATGCCCAAAAAGAACTCAGCTTCCCCTCTTTATTGTTGCAATTAATCACAATAAAAGTATTGCCCTCACTCTTGTAATTGCTGAAATTGCTTGATAGCTTGCCCTCAATGTCCATTAGATAGAGGAAGGATAATGAGACTGAATAATGAGGAATGAAGGAGGAGAGAGAAAGAGTAGATGAATGGGGGCGGCGTGGGTTAATGGAGGAAAAGGGAAGATGAAGCAATAGGGCTGGGTTTTTGGCTTCGATGAAGAGAATGCAGAAGAAAGAGGAAAAAGGCCAGGGTATCATGTGCATAGCACGTGAATCATTATGTGATAAGGGGGGCCGAGACGTCCAGTCTAGGTAGCACTTGGGCCAGCCCGTGTGTGAGGAAGAAAAGGAGGAGACGGCGAGGAGGGTTAGATTGAGCCGGTGAAAACTGCAACCACACCCCAAAATGAGCAGAAAAGAAGAGAAGGAGGAAGCAGTCTGGGGGGAAAGACCTGACTTCAAACCAACGGGTGAGAGAGTAAAGCAGGCCCGCGCGTTAGGAGAGTGGAAAGAACGAGGAGAGGGTAGCTGGACTTGGAACGCAAATGGGCCTTGTGACTGGGCCCATTCTTCTTCCTTTTTTTCTCCTCTTCCACTTGACCAAAGCTTCATTTAAGCTAATTATTTATTTTTTCTAAGTTTTTCCAATTCCTACAAATTTAATAAAAATATATTTGAATGCTCATTTACTAATTTATTTTGAGAAAATTTTAGATAACAAAAGCGTATAAATTAACATAGTTTCTGGTTGAACCCTTCTCTATATTGTCCTTAGCCTTTTCCTTTTGGAAATACCATCGTTAGGTCCGAAGCTTCAAGGGAAAATGAATTTGGTTGAACCTAATGCTAAGCTAATCCCACATGCACTTAGCAGTGGAATAGCTTTTAAATTCCTTGACTAGATCGTCATGCATGCAATAGAACATAGTACAACATGTTGATGGATCCTTCTCATACCATTTTTGGTGTACCTTTGGGCTCTCTCTTGATACTGCTTACTAGCAGTTGCATCTTTCCCATTCTAAGAGACCTCAAAGCCCTCAATTGTTCTAAAACTTTATGCTTGCTCGAAAGAAACTTATTCTTCTGACACTATGTGTTATATAATTAGTGCTATATGTCACTTCTAGCAAGCAAATCACCAATGATATTTTAATTGTCATATCTAAAACCACATATTTAGAGGATGGACATTAGACATATTTTTAAATAATTAAACTATCAAAAGCTAAATCATTCAGAATGTATGATCCAAAATTTTGCTAAGCTCATAATCATCACATACAAATATGAATAGAAATTTCTACAATTAAATTACCACATTATTTCATAAAACAAAACTTATGGAGTGCTCAATTGATAAACTAACACATTTAGAAGTATCACAAATATACTTAACTTAATAATGTAAAACAAATTTACATGAGGTTATGTTATATTAAATGAATTTATATAACTACAAATCTGTTATTTAAAATTCTATTTATGACATATCAATCAGAAAATTCATATTATTGCAAAAAATATATTTATATAATAAAATGATACTTATTACGAAACATATCCGAAAAATAAAATGTTAGAAAAGAAGTTCATTAAAGCCTGTATGGTATTATGTAAAACACATCTATATAATAATCATGAAACATATTCAAATATAAATTATAAAACACATGCATAATTAATTTAGATTTCATAAAACAAATTCATATAATATTGCTAAATTACATAGTTAGCATGAAACATAAAATGAATTCATTATCTTGGACAAGGGAAAAATGCTAAAGCAATTAGCAACTTCACAACAACTCATGTGATATATATATATATATATATATATATATATATATATATATATATATATAGAGAGAGAGATAGAGAGATATACACACACACACATACAATATATATATATGTATGTATGTATGTATGTAGTATGTATGTATGTATTATATATATATATATATATATAATATATATATATCTATATATATATATATATATATATATATATATATATATATAAAACACATTTATATAATATCAGTAATTAATGATTGACCTGAAACATATTCATGTGAGAAAACGTTATAGAAAACATATTTACATAACATAAATTGTAACATAAAACATATTCAAATATTAATTGCATGTAATTATAGAAAACACATCCATATAAAATTACGAATGCAAATAAAATGAAAACTAATTCAATTAAAACTTCTCAACACACGAATTCAAATATTTCTTACAAATTATTAATATAACATATTCATGTAATATTGCAAACTTAAAATTCATAAAATGGATTCATGAAATAATCACGTACCATATGCATCCAATAATGGCATTAAGCTCATTCAAACAACATTTTACATTTTAAATTACATGAAATGAATTCATATAATATCAATATAAAACACAATGTTATGTCCAATATAACATAATATGAAAATTATTCATGTAATAACATGAAATAAATAAAATTTTCAAACACAATATTATATAAAACTTATTTAAATAATATCACTTACAATATGAAACGAATTCAGATCAACTACAATCCAATTGATTATGTATAAGTCACATGTCATGAAATTTTAAAATTTCAGTTTGCTTCATATAAAACAAATTTATCTAACAAATTTATATGTATGATCGTTTATTTTCACATTGAACATACTGATATTATCATTACAAGTTCTGGCATTAAGCTCCACATTAGATGAACTTCTAGATGTTCAAAGTCATAATTCAAAAGAATGATGTACATTCCTCAAGTATTTGCATAATAACCTAGAAAAGAAGAATTAATAAATATTCTTTTAACTAAAATTAGAAAAAAACTTAAATATGCTAGAAAATAAAATTGGGCAACCCTAATAAAACCCCTGACCGCCCTCCTTTTTGTTTTTGTCTCTCTGGTTTTTGCCCCTCAAAACCCTTTGGACTCACACTTCACTTGCCAAAACACCCAAGACTCTCCCTCCCTAACAACAACCTTTTAGCCTCTATTACTCCCGAGCTGAGATGGTTTCGCACCATCTTACTACCTATCACTGCTGCCCCCTATTGGCTATACTATGCTTTTCCTTGACAACCGCTGTAAACATCGGCCATATGATGACCCGCCACCCTCATTGCTGCCTTAATGAAGCCCATAGCTTCAACTACATGCCAATTCAGCCAAACAACCATGGAAACGAGCAGATTGGTCGTCAATGAGTCGTTTGGCACCATCTGCTCGCTTAAGACGCCACTCGAGCTACTGGCGCGTGAACTTCACGTGCGGCCTATTTCAATTTTTTGGGTGATTTTTGCACGGGAAAGCATAGGTTGACGATGTTGAGGGATTTCAGAGGGAGACAACAATCAGGGTTGTCTTCGATGGTGGCGTGTGAAGCACATACGCTGCCCCTCCTGGTAGTTCTTGTGGGTATGGATCTATTCTCTTCTACCCCTTTTTTCTTTCTTTTTTATTACATTCAAGTCGTGATGGTGGCAGAGGCCTCCAAGGCCCCACTAGATCTGTCTGTAGCCATGAAGACATAGGGTGGTGGTTGGGAGTTTGATGCTTTAGTGGGCCACTGAGGCTTCACCATCGCTGTAAATAGTGATCTTAGTGGGTGAGGGCATTAGGGTTGTGATGCCCACTGTTGAACCCCCTCCTATGTTCTATGAGGTCAAGGCACAGGCCACTAAGACCATCGATGCATTTGCTTTTCCAACCACAAGAGTAAAGGCAGAGAGGTGTTGGCCAATTTTAGGTTAGGCAAGGAAGTAATGCAGTTAAATCGAGTTTGGGTTTTGCAGCCGAAACATGGATTAAAAACATAGTTTACGCTGCCATAGGCCACTGAGGCCCACCAGTGACAATGCCACACCTACAATCTGCTAGTGGCGCAAAGGGTGGAGAAACGTAGTGAAGTAAGTCTTCGCTATGTTTGTTGGGTTCAATCAGATGGTCATTATTAGCGTTAGGGGCTAAAATACGCACAATGCACAAAAACATGCTATTTATGAGTTTAATTTATTATAATTGACAATATAAAATGATCTAATCATACACAATCATAATTGATTCACTTGGGGTCAAAACTGAGTAACAATGGCTCTGATACCACTGTTGGCAAATAAGGACATACCTTATGATGTATAATCTGACAAAATTAAGAATGGAGAGGAATCAAACAAACACAATGATTAGGCACTTGAAGTCTTAACCGAAACAAGAGCTAAAAAGAACCAAGGGCAATGATAATCTGAGCTTAGGCTTAGTTATAGTCACAACACCAAGCTATTTCAGGGCCCTTAGGAGTACTCTGGATAGAGGCACACCACTAGAATAATCACCAAGACCCACTAGAACACCACCTGTAATGGCCAACTATAGGATAGCTAGAGAGGACTTTGAGAGGAAAGGAGCTATGCTCAACTTCATTAAAACATCAACTGAGTAATACAATTTGAGAATTAGGCTTATAAACTAAGCCTCACTCCCTCTCTTAATGGATAACTTAGAATACAAGAGATGCTAAAAACAACATTATAAGCTTAAGCAAAAACATCCTTAAAATAGCAGTTAAGTCGACCTTTGACACCTATCTGGGTTACCAATCTCCACTATTAAGGTGTCACACTAATACATCATCAAAGTGGTTCTATTGATGGTTTTGAGATGTAAGTTGTAGCTGCTAATTAGGTGATTATCCCTGTATCATCAGCAAGTGCAGCAACCAGTAATCCATTGGATCAAACAGAATTTTCTTTGACTTTGAGGTGGTTAAAAGCTAATGCTAGCTAATCTGATTTTGAAAGTTGAAGACCATCCTTGATAATATTTTGGACACCTAATCATGCCCATAAACGACTTAAAAGTTGGCTACAGAAGTGAGTCAAAGTTGACTCTTAACATCATGCTAGGCTGGGCAGTGAATTGGGCTTAAGGCTACTAGACTCAAATGCTTTATTTGCTATGTTGGCTTCTTAAAAGATGTTAGAGCAACTTGTGTCATTTATTAGCTAATTTATGAGCTAGCAAATGAGCTAAGTTACTGCCAAAAAGAATAGGACTTAGCTCACTAGATCAGGTAGCAGAAGAGGGACTTTAATGGGATGTTCTGAAAATTAATGGCTCCAAGACCTCGACTTAGGACCTCCGGAAGCAATGCTTGAACCTTATGGATTGAATTGGTGGGATAAAGTTGATCTCCAATGGGCTCATCTCTATCATCCTTTCCTTGTTGAGAAGAATTTAACCTCAAATTCTCAAGGGCTATGTCATCATAGTAAGGGCTCCAATCTGTCACATTAAAAGTGGTTAAAACCCCATACTTTCCTGGCAATTAAACCCTGTATGCACTATCATTGATCCTCTCAAGGATTTCAAAAGGACCATTTGCTCTTAGGCTCAGTTTGGGCTCTCTTTTATGAGGGAATCTCTCATTCCTCAAATGAACCCAAATAAGATCTCTAGGTTGAAAGACAACCTTCCTTCTGAGCTTGTTAGCTTGGGTCTGCTAGCTAGCATTACTCTTTTCAATCTTCTTCTAGCTTGGCTTCCCTTCAATGACTCTTAGAACCAGATCTCTTGGGATCAGTGGATCAATACCATAGTCTATCTTAAAGGAGGAATGCCGGTGGTCTTATGTGGTGCTCCATTATATGCAAACTCCACATGGGGTAAGAGGAGATCCCAAGACTTGGCTAGGGTCCTAACTAAGACCCTCAGGAAAGATCCAAGTGTTCTATTTGTGACCTCAGTCTGGCTATCAGTTTAGGGATGGTATGTGGTGCTGAATTTGAGTTTGGTTCCCAGCTTCTTCCGGAGTATAATCCAAAAATTGCTCAAGAACTTGGTAGCCCTATCTAAAATAATTGACCTAGGAACACCATGAGCATCATCACCTCCCAGAAGTAGAGATCAGCTATATGGACTACATCATTAGTCTTTGTACAAACTATGAAATGAGCCTCGTTGAAAATCTATCTATAACCACAAAGACAGAATCCTTTTCCCTTTCGATCCTTGGCAAACCCGATACAAAATCCATACTCACATTAGTCTATGGACCAAGATGGACTGGAAGTGGTGTATACAATCCTTGGGTAAGGAATGACTCTTTGCTACTTGGCATATGGCACACCTCCTAATGATATCTTGAACATCCTTGGACATGCCTGGCCAAAAGTAGTGCTCCTTGAGCATAGATCCAGCCTTCAGTCTTGTTCTCCCCATAATGAACAGCTAAAGCTCCTCTATGGACCCCTCTAATCAACAGCTCCATTGTCCCACACTTGAAACACACTCTCTGGTGCCTTTGAACAAATACCCATTCTGTAGTAGATTATCTCCCTTTGGTCTTTTCTTGCAACTCTCATATAGCTCCTAAAAGTCCTGACCATGTTCATACAAGGATTTGAGATGCTCAAAGCCTAGAACACAAGCCTCAAGCTGAAATAACAAGTGCCTCCTACACAGTGCATTTGCCGTTGATTTTATTTCCCTAATTTGTGCTTGATAGTGAAATGGAAAGACTGATGATACTCCAGCCATTTGGCATGTCTAGCGTTAAGCTTTTGTTGTCTGCGTTAATCAATGAAGATTGAGCTTCCCGATCGGCCCAGGTGTGCGCATATAGACTAAATTATCGCAATGGAGATTAGGTCTGTTGTTGTTAAATGTTTAACTAATGGGATGCTAGTCCAATAATGTCAGGTGCCACTATAAGATAATTAAAGGAGAAAATGTTTTAACTCAGTTTGATGAATAAAATGAATTTAATTATGCACTAAATTATTTTACTATATAACGTCATCTCGTACTTGGCCCGTTTGACTTATTGTTTTTGCGTTTTGTATTTTCAGTTTCATTAAATAGGGGTTCAAATGTTGGGAGAGATCACATGTAAAAGAAATAGGCTCACTATTTACAATGTTAATTGTTCATATAATACACGGCTTGTAGTGATAACTCTATCGAACTATCCAATCGAAATAAAATGATTAGTTCCTTGTTACCTCTTTTCTTATTACAACAAATGTTATTGTTCATAGTATGAATCTTGTGTCACCTCTTAACTTTTAAGCTTCCGCATACAAAGATATTTCTAAAAGTAATTCTCTGAAAATGTTAGGGCATTTCAGATGTGATCAGAGCCATAGGTTTACTAGGGGAGAATAAGAGATGGAATAAATAGGTAGCTATAAGATTGATTAGGTACAATACACTGGGTATGGATATTACACTGCAATTATATGATACTATATGTTTTATATTGTTTAGCTTTGCATGGATACCATTCGTTTTATAGATTTATAGGTACGCATCTAGAGATTAAAATGAATATAGTATGACCTTCTAAGTTTGTGGTTTTTAGTAAATTGATGGGCTGCATTGTTATGGATGTTGATCTTCTTAGAATTAAGTTATAAGTGTATATACAAAGATATATAGGCTGCATGAAAACTGTATTTGAGGAATTGTTTAAAGGCTCTACTAAGTTGCTTTGTTCATGAAAAGTCTAGCATGATAATATGGACAATGTTAGAATTGTATAGACAAATATATGTTTTTGTGTAGCATGATAAAGAATAAGGTATGGACGTTTGAAGTCTTTTTTTAAACATTTCATGATATCGATAAGTATTATTTGGGTGGAAAGCCTATAGGTATTGTAGGTTCTTTAATATGAGTGACCATAGTTGTTGTTGCTATTTTATTTGGAGATAACATACAAGTAAGGGAAGAATTAAGGATGGAGTATGCGTATAACTAATAATTTGGACATTACATGAGTTATTATATATGTGCTTATATTATGATACAAAGAGTTTAATGCTTGTTGAAGCAACGTGACTTACTGGGAATATATACATATATATATATATATGTGTGTATATATATATATATATATTATATATATATATATAATATATATATATATATATATATATATATATATGTGTAGTATGTATGTATGTATGTATACATATATATGTGTGTGTGTGTGTGTGTGTGTGTGTGTGTGTGTGTGTGTGTATATATGTGTGTGTGTGTGTGCACGCGCGTGCGTGTGTGTGTATGTATATATGTATATGTGTGTGCATGCTCGCGCGTGCGCGCGCGTGTGTGTGTAAACATAGTTCTAGTGGTTTTACATGCTATATGGGTTAAATAATAAAGACATGATGGCAATGTAAGGTGTAAGTATGATTATCTTTATGACTTAGGAAGATCATATTATGCAGCGGGTTATAAAAATTTGAAGAGTTTGTTAGATGAATGTTTTGTGAATATTGGGAATAAGACCTATCTAATACATTGTCAAATAAGGCTTTTAAAAGGTTAACAAAAAAAGTTTTGAAGGGCTCGATAGTTTGGGAATAAGATATCCTTTGGGGTTACATTTAGCTTTGAATTGTGTGGGATGTATGATGAGTTAAGTGAATATGTGTTTATTATACTTAATTGATTGATCATTTTGAGGGAAACACAGAATATTTGAGCCATATGAAATTATGTTTACATTTATTATAGTTGATAGTTATTTACTTACGATAAAAGTGGGATGCTTACAGGAAAGTGTGTACGTATGAAATTCTAAGATATTTTATAGATTTTGGTAGCCTGATGTATTCAATTTGGGTGGTTCTCTTTTGATACTCTTGTATGGCAATGTGTTTGCTATTTTGCATTATTGCCCCCTAAGCTAGCTTATATTGATCCATAGTTGATTAAAATTATAGACATTGGCTGACCTTTTGGAGTTCATAGTTCATCAAAGGATTGAAGTTCATTAAGAAGGTATTCTTTTGAGGTTGGATTCAATGTTGGATTAATATATTATGTGAAATTATATGGATATTGGAGCATGGCTAATATTCATTTACTTATGATAAACGTAGCATGAGGTGTTAAAGACATGATATGTTATTTATTTGTGTGCCAATGTAGGGTAAAAGTTTATTTCCTATTATGAAGGTATGCATGTGATTATATATATGTTTTTGATTGTCACCTTCGTTGAGGTTATTTATATATTGGGAAATAAATGTCGAGAGAAAATTTAAGGTTGGAAAATACATATGATAATTGGGATATTATATGAGGTATCGTATATACATGGGCAATAGTATAAGGGTATTCACAGCGTTATTTTATATTAAGGAAACTATAAATAGGGTTGTCTTAATTATTTGAGTTGAACAGTTGAGGATTTATATTTATGTGAAGGGTGATTTTGATTGTTTTGATGGAACTAGAAAGAGACTGGAGAGTCTATAAGATAATTAGATCATCTGTAAATTTTTGGGGTTTGTATCCTAAGGAGTAGTCAATTGTGACCCAAAATCAACAGGAGATCCCAAGCATTAAGATTAGCATATGGAGAGGTGTATCAAAACATATGACAACGTAGATGGATTTAGAGACTTTTTTTTAATGGCAAGGCTTGATTGGAGAATTTCCTAATAGGTACCAGTTTTAAGGATGAAAGTTTCTTTAAGAGGGGAAGAATGTAATACCCCAAAAATTCATTATTATTAACATGAAAAGGAAAAAAAAGAAACATTATCATTATCGCCATGTGGACTTGCAACAGTGGGCTAATTTTTGGTTGAGAAGTTGGGCTTGTTGTACCCAAGAAGAAGCTGACTAAAGAAACTGGTGGGAATGTGGATTTTGCATTATGGCCAATACCACAATTTAATGATTTTGACTAGCTAATTAGTTGATTACCATGCACAACATTAGGAACTGTTAGTATTAATGATAACACATTTACCTTGTCATTCCTAAATTGTTGTGCTATAAAAAGGCGGCTTTATCTTACATCCAAGACTCCCTGTAGATACCAAATCTCTTCCCCACTTTGCCGCACATAATCTATTGTTTACTACACTATCTCGCTCTCTTTCTTTTTCTCTTTGTCTCTCTACTGAGCAAAATTAATGAAATAGTGTGGCTTTGACTGTAAATGAAGGATGGAGTAACATGGTTGTGGTTAACCTATTATTGCCTTTGTGGCTTCATTATTAAGCTTATGTGGCCTACTTGTCATTTATCTAGGGCATATAAAGGTTTAGGTCACTTCAACTGAAATTATGAAAACAATCACAAAAGTTATGGTACAGTATGATGTTATTCCCTTATGCTTATGTCGTTTTACTAAATCCTTATGGCTAATAAAGTGCAATATGAAATAATTGTTTTAATTTTTTGTC
This sequence comes from Carnegiea gigantea, assembly GCA_029747015.1. NCBI lineage: Eukaryota > Viridiplantae > Streptophyta > Magnoliopsida > Caryophyllales > Cactaceae > Carnegiea > Carnegiea gigantea. The sequence goes on along the minus strand of JAKOGI010000269.1, from coordinate 551,114 downwards.
ACCTTAATGGTGAACGCTTTTACTGCTCTATTATGCATTAATCAATGGAGATTGGGCTCCCTAATCCATCTAAGTATACGCATATGGATTAAATGATCATAATGGAGATCAAATCTCTTATTGTTAAATGTTTTACTAATGGGATGTTAGTCGAATAATGTCGGGTGGCACCATAAGATAATTAAAGGAGCAAATGTTTTCACTCAGTTTGATAAATAAAATGAACTTAATTGTGCACTAAATTATTTTACTGTATAATGTCATCTTGTATTTGGCCCATTTGACTTACTATTTTTGTGTTTTGTATTTTCAGGTTCATCTAAAAAGGGATTCAAGTGTTAGGAGATATCACATGTAGAAGATATAGGCTCAATATTTACAACATTAATTATTTATATAATACACAGCTTATAGTAATGGCTCTATCAAACTATCCAATCAAAATAAAATGGTTAGTTCCTTGTTGTCTATTTTCTTATTACAACCAATGTTATTGTTCATAGTATGAGCCTTGTGTTGCCTCTTAGGTGACATGATGTAGCGTGCCTAACTTTTAAGCTTCCGCAGAAAAAGATATTTCTAAAAGTAGTTCTCTGAAAATGTCGAGGCATTACATTATCTCACTATGGTTTGGTCCTCAGGTTCTTGGAAATCACCTTTTATCAAGAGTTTCTCAAACACTTGAGTATATTCCTTAATAGATGTGCTTCCTTAAGTCAAACTATGCAATTCAGAATAGTTATCCTGAATGTAGGAATAGATAAGAATTTGTTCTTTAGCTTGGACTTTATCTTAGCCCAAGTTTTGATCTTGCTTTTTCCTTTCTAAGTTCTCTTAGGACATGGGTTTGTCCACCAGAGAGAGGCATAATTTGTCAGTCTCAACGCCACCAACTTGACCTTCTAGTCTTCTAGAATGTCTTTGTAATTGGAGACCCTCCCAATTGTGTGTAACTAGTCAAGGAACTCATCTAGATTAAGCCTCCCTTAAAATTTTGGAACTTCAGTCTTGATGTGAAAGCTAGACTGCTTGTGATGGTGCCTTCTACTTCTCTATTGCCTTGGTTCAGAATCAGCTTCATTGGAGGTGGCAAAGGGATTCGCTTGGCTATCATAATCTCTATGAGACTGGCCAGAAGGGATGGCTAATTCATAATGTAGATCCCTTCTTTTGTTCTTGACAGATTCTCCAAGTTGCTTCTTGCGGTATTCATTTTGCTTCTCAAGATGCTCATAATTTTTCATCAATGCCTAAAACTTCTCCTCCAATGTCATTTTACTGCTTATCTTGTCTAAATAGTTGGCTAGTTCTTTATGGGTTATGTGTTGTTTTGATTATGGTTCAGGCATAGGATAGTAGCCTAAGCTCTGACACCAAATATGGTGTAGAATTAAACAACATTATGAAGACAAAGGAATGAACAAACACACTGATCAGGCACTTGAAGTCTAAATTGAAACAGGAGTTGAAAAGAACTAATGGCAAGGATAATCTGAGCTTAGGCTTGGATACAATCACACCACCAAGCTAAGTTTAAGGCCCTTAAGAGTACTCTGGCTACAGGTACACCAGCAGAATAATCACCAAGCCTTAGTAGAGCACCACCTGTAATGGCTAAGTATGGGATAGCTATAGAGGATCTTGATAGGAAAGGAGCCACGCTCAACTTCATTAAAACATCAGTACAATATAATCTGAAAATTAGGCTTATAAACTAATCCTCACTCCTTCTCTTAATGCCTAACTTAGAATACAAGGGATACTAAAAATAGCATTATAAGCTTAAGCAAAAACAACCTTAAAACAATAGCTAAGTCTGATCTTTGACGCCTATCTGGTTTGCTAATTTCTATTCCTTAGGTGTCACACTAACACAACATCAAAGTACTTCTAATGATGGTCTTGAGATGCAAGTTGTAGCTACTAATTAGGTGGTCATCCCACGGCTGTCAGCAAGTATAACAACCAGTAATCCATTGGATCAAAGGGAATCTCCTTTGCCTTTAGGGTGGTTAAAACTGATGCTAGCATATCTGATTCTGCAACTTGAGGACCATCCTTGATAATATTTTGGACACCTAATCATGCCCTTAAATGACTTAAAAGCTCGATAGAAAGGTTAGTAAAAGTTGACTCTCAACATACTGCTGGGCTAGGCAGCTAACTAGGCTTAAGGCTGCTGGACTGAAATGCTTTATTTGTTGTGTTGGCTTCTTAAAAGATGCTGTAGGAACTTAGAGCTTAATTACTCCAAAAAGATAATAGGACCCAGCTCACTGGAGCAGGTAGTAGAAGAGGGACTTAAATAGCATGTTCTTGAAAATAAATAGCACCAGCACCTTTACTTAGGACCTCCTGAACCCATGCTTAAATCTTCTAGCTTGAATTGGTGGGCTGAACTTGATCTCCAATGGGCTCATCTTTATCACCTTAGTGCAGAAGCAAATGATCTCATTGCTCGGTGATCACTATGAATTGTTAAACTAGGACTGACTTTGGCTACTAGAGTCACTATAGTTGTTATGCCCCAAACCCATACTCGAATGATGATGAGGTTAGCGTGAGAGGAAGGAAGAGCGAATTAGGGATGCTGCCACCTAGAATGAGGTCCTAAATCCCTCATTTGTAGCACTGAGTTGAAACTGTAACTAGGGGCTTAATGGGCATGATTAATATGTAACTAACTATTTTATAACTACCCAATTAATAAGATAATTGATGTGACCATTACTTCGATGAATAGATTGAGTGGGAAAACATTGAAATGTGCAAGAAGGGTTTGCCACATATTGATAAAATTAAAGGGTTTGAACATGCATATAAGCTCGTGCGTTAGTCTACCCATTCCCAATTGATTTTGAGTTGGAACTTCAATTGTACTTGTTTGTATGACTTGTTCGTTTAAAGCCCAAGTTATATAAAAATTTAACATTGTATCATAGAGGGTTACTGGATATTGATTTGCCACATCCCCGTTTGATTAAAAATTATGTGTATATGTTGGGACTTGTTAGTAGCCCATACATGAGGGGATGTACCAGAATATGAAAGTGGAGTTTGTTCCACATTGATTAAATTGAAGGGGTTGAGCATGAATATAAACTTATAAGTTACTCCACCCATTGTCAATTGGTTTTGGGTTGGAATCTCGTTTGAGTTTAAATGCCTGACTTTCTTATTTAAAGCCCAAGTTATATAAAAATTTAACCGAAAAACATGTTCCAATGTAGAGGAAGGAATGATTAATGTCAAATCACATATTCATGGGTTTTTAAGAATATTTTTAAATTTATACTTTTTAATATAAAAATAATGTTGGGAAGTATTATAGAATTGTAGTAATGAATGTAGACTGCTAGTATATGCACCACGAGACCATAAGAATTAAGTGAGGCCTTCAAATAGGGTATATTTGTACACTATTAGAGAATTAGTCAATATATCTAAATGAAAAACTTAGCCAATAAGTGGACAATATTCTCAACATAATAATTACATTCAACCTAGAGTTGAAGGGGTCTAGCCACTAATACTTACTAAATGAGGTATTTTCATTTACCGTTGTTGAGGCACTAGTAAATGTTTTTTTTACCCTCTGAACTTTTCACATTATTATTTACTCTCTTCACCTTTGCATCGAAGTATTACAAGCTCTTAAATTACACAAATTTCCTTTATGCTCATGTATTTTTTATTCCTACCTTCTTTCCTCTACCCTTTCAAAATTTAATGTTGTCATGATCTGCCGAGCCTGCCAACACTACCTATAGCATAGTTTAACTGTTCTTTCACCTTTTAATATAAGTTCCTCTCTCATCTCACCTTCCTTCAATTGCTTAATATTCGGCCATGTTTAGGCGAAAAAAATAGTCTCTTCATTATTAAAGACTACCAATTAGTCTCTGAAACTATGATATTGTCAGGCCAAAAATTAATCAACCAAATTTTAGGGGCATGAAGGGCTTTTTTGAAAACTTTAGAGTTTATAATACATTGATGCAAAGGAGAAAGGAGATTAATATAATGATTCGAACAGCTTAGAGGTATAAAAAATATTTACTAAAATTTTAAGGACGGTAAAGGAAAATGTTTTCTTGCTAAATGGCTTACTCATATGGACTAAAGTTGTACGTGCATGTTGATGCATGCACATTCAAACCTCTGAAAACCAGGTATATATTTGAAAACAACAAGAGGTCAGCGTAAAAGATTGGTACCGAGTCCAACATGCTGGGTAGGTCCAACCCATGTGATTACGATGAATCACATGTAATGTTTGGTTAGATATAATTAATTTTGTAATACAAACTAGTTCGTAATTATGTTTTCACTTCCTTGTTTGATTGTATATGAGTATTACAGTATAAAAACTATCTTATAATTATAATTACTACAAACTAAGTAATCATGATTCAATTACAAAGTTGATTGCATTACATTGTCATTACATTACATCCAACTAAATATCACAATAATGTAAATACCATTGATAGGAGGAGGGGTGAGGGGGAGGTTCGTGATGCTGGTCGACAACCACAACATGATGATCATGCGTTGACATATTAATTCAATGATATCATTTAATGATACGGAGTGGGCCTATTATAGTCTTTGTTTCTCTTATCGAAGTTTTGCATAAAGCTTACTATAAAATAGCTCTAGAATACTAAAATAGACTAACAATTTCGTTTTAATTGGTGTTACGTTATATGAAGCCTACTGTGGTATGTTGACTAATTTGTTTGCTATGTTCATTTGTGTTACCAATTTAACGGCAAACGAGCAAAATATTGAATGTATAATATAAAAATATATTCTAAAAGGGATTTGGAATGTCAATGGTCTTATCTTCACACCATTAGATGGAAAACAAATGTTATTGTTAATTTTAGAATTCAATTTAATTGACATTATGAAAATCTATTTATTTCTTATATAACATCATAAATCACTATAGGAAAAGTAGCAACCTTCTGCATTTAAAAATTCTACTTGCACATATATGCTAGGTGACAGTGGTTGCTACGCTTATATCAACCGTAGTAAGGAAATAGCGTGGAAATATTCGCATGCCTATCAAGTGCGGCGCAAACCATATTGTTATGCTCATAACTGTGGCGAAAGAGTTATCCTTTCATTCCTGACAACCAGATGTAATTGCCCAGATGTCTAAGCACGGGAATTGACACTCTCTTCCTCATTCACAAATGAGTTTGCCATGACTGTTTGTGTGGCAACTTCTTATATTTTCCTAAAAAATATATAAAATGTGGTGTTTTACGACAAAAATCAACTTATTAGTGACTAAGTCCTTATGGTCCCTGAAATTAGTAACAAAAGGTTGATCCTTTTTTATTTTCTTAATATAAGACATGAACATATACTAGTTATTTATAACGTGCTACACTAAATTTCTAAGGAATCCACATGTTGATCAAAAGTATATTTCAAAATTTTATTCAGTACATCAAAAACAAATTGCAAACAAACAAATAAGCCAAGCAAATGAACAATGACCGATAATTAATTCATCAACTTCAATCATACAACACTCGCTTCAATGTGAGATCACAAATGCATATATATGACCTAAAAATGCTTGTTCCAAAGTTTCCATCTTTACCATGTAGACAATGGTTGTCCATAACCTGTAAGACACCAATAGTGAGACAGTAATTAATAGACCTGGAAAATGGGTCATTCGGTTCGGGTACGGGTCGGGTTAAGTTTGGGTCGGGTCATGTTCGGGTTAAGTGACATTTCGGGTCACTTCTGTTTGGGTCGCGTATGGTTCAGTTCGGGTCAATTTCGGGACAACCAATTTTTATCCAGTACATTCGTCATGTGAAAACAAGCAACTTTATTGAAAATTTCGGGTCGGGTATGGTTCGGTTCGGGTCAATTCGGGTTTCAGGTCTACTTTCGAGTGAGCATATTTCGGACGTAGGGTCAGGTATGGGTCAGGCTCGTTTGGTTCGGGTTTTGGGTCTTGGGTCTTGGGTTAATTTTGCTAGGTTTAGTAATCAATGGATACACATTATTATCACATCACCATAGACCAACCCCCCTGCTAAAAAAACGTCTATGACAATAATAAAGTTTGATCAGGTCATAGCATAACAAAACAAACCTCCATTTATAACCAACAAAAAAACATATACTATATGATGGTAAGAATCCCAACTCAATTTGTTTGGCTCATTACCATAGCACAGTTTAATGTAATCCTTTAGTTAAATCATCTTCGTAGATCAAAGGCCAAGATTGGCAAGAATGATTAAATAGGAGGTAGACAATCCCATTATCACAAATAAAAACATCAAGCTTTATTCTGATCAGTTAACAAACTGTTGAAATAAATTGCTAAGAACTATAATAACCCAAACCCCAGGTCCATCCTAGCTAGGACATGTTCTTGGTTAAAGGAAATATTGTAAATTTCACAAGCTGCAGAAATGAGAACAAAAAGTAAATATTAAAATATTGTTTCAGCTTCATCAAGCCATAACACCCCCCTTCAAACCCAAAAAAAAATGTTTAAACTTATATTTTTCTTCTTTATTGATAGAGCAGGTTCTGTAACACCCAAATTTCCCATATATATGCATATATATTGAATCATCTCTCACACTCATTGAAATTTCAATCATGACAGGGAAAAACCTAGCAGCAGAAGAAAAAGCACAACTAGACGTAGCAAAAAGAACCAACAACACCAACTAAAAAATTGTTACAAAACCCATAGACAAGTATGCTCCTTCCTACCTCCATTCTTCAGGGAAAGAATATTATACTTAGATAAATAGGTGCAAACCTATAGAGCATAATTTTACTAGATTTTGTATTCGAGTTGGGGCATGATACACCTATAAGGGTGCAAGCCCAATAAGCCGACAGCTTAAGTTCCTCAGAAACCCTAGTTCCTCGGCTGTTTTTGGGTCAGTCTTTGAGAAAGATCATCAGAGAGAAACATCGAGGGTTCTCTATAGTGAGTTTTCTGCACGAAACTTAGGGCTCTTAGTTTGTAGGATTGTGAAGGTTCTCCATATTGTGAGTCCCTTTCACAACCAGTTATTCAAGCTAATGTTCGATTGTCTTCCGCTGCATGATTAAGGTAAATTCGTTTACACTTAATTGGTTATATTAATTCCTTCATTGGTATCAAAGCTAATCGACTTGTTACCTGGTAAGATCACATGTATGATTTATTGAAAATCGTGCCAAAGAAATTAGGTTATATTTCTATTCATCACGAATAAACTAAAAACTTCGTGACCTTATTTTATGTGCAATTTCTTGATAATTAATTGAACTATTCAATCATGATGAGGTGATAACCTCATGAAAACCAGGATTAAAGCATATCCTCTCTTTAAATCTGGATCATAATCCTAAATATTGCCCAATCAGAAGCAATGCCCAAATGCAATCAAAATTATAGATTGGTAGGAATTATGTGGTTACCATCCTACTTGTAACGTGATTTGAAGGCCTTTAAACCATAGCCAAATCTCAAGAGAAACTTTTTGCTGGTCCACATAGAAGAATGCTGGTTCTTTTGTTACTATAGCGAATGCATGAATAATTGGACAGTATGAAACATTGCTTCCATGTATATTATACAACCAAGCAGCCTACAAACATATTCACCACGAAATATCATGAAGAAGAAAGCGGTTTTAGCAAAAAAAGAGCCTTATGAATGGGCAATGGAGAAAATGCATGCCTGTTGGACAGGCTATAAATGTGAGTTGAAGGTGGCACTATTTGATGGTAGAACTCATGATGAAGCAATTAGCAAAAGATTAGAACACATACCACTTGAAACATAGGCCAACTTAGTATAGTTTTGGGAATCAGATAAGGGAAAGGTAATTATGTGCTTTAAGAACATTTACAGTTATCATTATTTTGAAATAATGCAATTGTTATGATGTGATTTGTCAATTATTGATTTAGGCTAGAACTAAAAGAGGAATTGAAAATCAGGGTAATAACAAAATGTGTCACTATGGAGGGATAAGACTTTCACACATGTACGTGTTGAAGAAGAGGTATTATGTATATCCTATTTATACCATAGCCCACTTTGATTTTAATTAACTCATTTATTATTTTATATACATTTTAGGAAAAAGGCAACAAGATAGATAAGCTTACAATATGGTTAAAGCATGCACCAAAGAAAGCTACAAAACTTGGTGATGCTTCAGCTAGTGCAAACGTATGAGTGTTTATTTTTATTTAATTTTCTTATTCATCTTGTTTCTTTTTACTAATGTGTAACATGACAGGAAGCAATTGAAAATGAGTTATCTCACGTTGAAGAAGATTCATGTGATGATGCTACTCAAGATGAAATTTTCAAAAAAGTTATCGGAGAAGACAAATATGGTTATGCTGAGACCTTTGGCATTGGGGTCAAAGTTCCTCGTTCAACTTCTAAAAGGTGCGCTTTAGAGGAAGAACAAACTAAAAGAAGGAAAACCGAGCAAGAGCAACCAAAAGTCAAGAGAAGATTGATTGTTTGGAGAATAAACTTGGATATGTCACCAATTTGGCGAAAGTGCTTTTGAAGCACTAGGTATTCCTATATGAGATATTTTATTATTTGTTGATGAGCTAGACATAGTGCCCATATATAAAGCTTATATGTGGTATGCTTAGATTTAGATCTTCAACTTGGTATAATTTGTAGCTCATTTGGTGTAAATTATTGTGACTTTATTTGGTTATCTTTTCCATTGCTGAATCGAACAATCTTCATCATGTGCATATTTCCTCTTCTTGTCATAAAATAAGCCTATTTGCTGATTGTTTAATATTTGGTATACTCCGAGCGAGTGGCCCGTAGAGTTATGGACTTCGGCGTGTAGGCGTTGAGCTTATTTCTGTGTTCTTTTATACTTGTACTCGATGCAGGGAATTAATGTGAGGCTTTAAGCCTGGGAAATGGTCAGTTTTCAGGCGAAACTCTATCCGTTTCGCCCCAGAATTTAAGTAGGAGTTTAAGAAATTGTTGATACTTCTAACCTAAGGGTTGGGGGTCTCACAGGTGGTATCAGAGCAAGGTTCTGCCACCATAAGCCATGACCTGAGTCTTACACTTCATATAGTTTTCTAGGAATGCATTTGTGATGACGTGCTATTGTGTGCAAATGTAGTTTTGATATGAACATCGATCATCTTAACATGTTAAAACTAACTTTATTTTTATGGATCTGGAGCATTGCCATTGTATTTTTATCATTCCTTCTTTGCCTTCGAGCTGGATGCCATGATGAACTCATTCTAGTTCTCTTTTCTATGATAAATTTGACATCATGTTATTAAGGGGGAATGCCATTAGATGATTATAAATATTCTCCATTACTTCTTCTTAATATTTATGCTTTTGTGCTTGTTTAATAGGAAATATCGGAGGATGATCTTTCTTCATTTGAGGAAGATGAGGAAATTGATGTTTGACAATGAAAATGGGCATGCATTTGAAGAAGAAAATGCCGAAGAAGTTGATGATCAAGAATAAGATCATGAGTCATAGTTTGAGTTCTCTTATGTGGTTAATTTTTGTCTTCACTTATCTTTTAGGTAGACCTAGTAATGTCTATGAGTTTGCACTTATAGTTTGGACTTTTTCAATGGAAGCAACTGTTGGAGTTATGTACTTATTTGTTATGAACTTTTAGTAAATGCAAAGCACTTTTAAAAACTTTTAAATAACATTGTGCTTTTGTTTGAGTTAATTCTTCTATTGTTTATAATATTGTACCTACAGGTTTGCTTTTGTGTAGATGTATTTGTTGAAAAAAATAGTTCCCACTTGAATGGATGGACTATTGGTAGTGGATCTTTTGGATCATGAGGTGTGGGAAGGAATAGAATTACCAACAGATTGTAGCTTGATGGAAATTCTTTTTTGACGGCATATAGTAGTACCAACAGATCTCCTTGTTGGACAAGATTAAAAAGGTGGAAAAAAGAAAGAATTACCAATAGATACAGTACGTTGGTGAATAATTTATGCCACTAGTTGGTTTAATACCAACAGAAGCATATGTTGGTAACACTTGCCATCACCAACATATTATGTCTCTATTGGTAACACGATGACATTCACCCATGGATTCATTCTGTTGGTATTATGGAGAAATTGCAGCAGATTACAATATCTGTTAGTAAAACTAATACCATCACCTCTTTTTACCAACAGTCTAGCAACAGACCAATATCTATTAGTATAAGGTTTTACCAATAGCAAATGTACTTATTGCAACAGAACTATCCATGTTGGTAAAAACCACTTTTTTGTAGTGATTTTTCATAAAATTCTAGATTCTGATAGAACTTGAAGAGAGCTTTAATTTGATATATTATATGCATGATTTGACTGTGTAATTTGGGGGTAATTACATTTCGAAATTCTATGGTTCTCCACTGGTAAAACCCTAATTTGATTTCTAAAATCAATGATTTTGTTTTATTAAATTGAAAATTGATGTATGGAATGTCTTACCCATTTGCTTTTGACCAATACCACTAAATCTATTAGTCAATTTGATCGAATAATTGCTCAAATTTTGGCAAAGAATTGAGCAATTACTCCTCAATTGATGTCGGAATCGTGCTTATCTTGTGATTTTGTGTAAAAGACCTCGATAATTCAATGCAATTTGGCCTATGATTGGCTGAATTTTCACAAAAGATATTCGACGAAGGCTAGGGTTAGGGTTCTAGTTTTTCGAATAGTTTTTGATCGATTTTAAGTAGTTTTGGCGATTGATTCAATCAATTGATTTGCGCAAAAGGTTTAGAATGTCATTGGGAGCATAAGCCCTCAAACAATTTCCCAAGAAATGCTAGAACGTTGCTGGAATTAGGCAAAATGTCGCTGGAAATGTCTATGGTTAGGGTTCATGTATTTGACGTTGATTTTAAACCCTCTTTGATCATTATTTCTTGCAATTATTTTATGAATTTTGTTGCCCATAAATCTAGGACCAAAAGCCCTCTAACATATGCTAGAAATTCACCAAACTTTGGCTGGTTTTTTTGAAAATGTTGCCGGTGGTACTACACTGTTTCTCGGGCATCAAGGCTCGAATTTGGCTCTGTATTTTGGCCATTGTTTCACAATTGATTATTCAAATCAATCCTAGAACATGTCTAGGATGAATTTCAGTAATTGAATTGGATTAATTTGAGTAAAAAGTTGGCCCTTTGGTGCAGGGTTTGTTGGCGGTCACTGTGACCGGTTTCGTGGGCAATCGGATCGTGAGACCTGTAGGAGGGGCTGAGGAAGAGGACCCCCGGGGGTCACCTACTTCGCACATGACCCGTTACTTTTATTTTTTTTTTTAGTTTTAACTCCACAAAAAATTATTTTTTTGAAAATTTTGGAAATATAATTGACCACAAAGGTTGACCAGTTGACTGTGAGGGTTGACTAAATTGACCATAATGGTTAATTTACACTTTATTTTTGGGCTTATGAATTTATATAATTTTATTGAAATTTCTTATGAGATTTCTAAAATATTGCCTTTTTTTGAGTATATATTACTTGAATAATTTACTTTCCGATACATTGATATATGGTATAATAATTTTCGAAACCCACTTTTTTAGATAAATATTTTTGGGACTATGTAGATTTGGGTAAGTATTTTTTTAGGGTACAATATGTCTAATTCTGACCCTCAACTGTCTAAAATTGCGAATTGGTCCCATATATCCAAATATGATTATTTTTAGTGTTTTTTCTTCTTATAATAACTTTACTGGTACTAGTTATCATAATCTACTACTTATATCAAAAATATTATATTTTCTATGATTAATAGCCCACCATGCTTAGTAAATGATGGAGGTCTGGTGGTCATCCCTCACTTCTAGAATGTTTAGGCAAGAACCAAAAATCAAAACAAGCCTAAACATCAAAATACACCATGCTGCCAGGTCAGATTGCACTTAACAGTGAAATCTGGTTATGGTCACCTAATTTTCGGGTGACTTAAGTCCTTAATTTTGGCATTCTCATAAACCCTAGTATGATAGGTTTCTAATAAAACAAGTTTCAGCCTCATTGGAGTTCAGTTGCTCATCCAAAATCTATGTTTAAGTCAAACTGCCCTGAAGATAGTTTACATCCAGAATTTACCCGGTATTGGAGATTACATTTATTAATCTTCCATGAGGTTTAAGTGTCCAATTTTTGCATCCACGAAAAGCTAAAGATATCATCTTTCATTTTCAATTGGAATTACCAGATTTGGAGTTCAATTGGTTAGTGGATTAAGCTAATTAGTAAACCTGTGCTGTTTTAGAGTCCAATCTGCACAGTTTTGGGAATCAGGCTTATTCAAGCGGCAAATGACGTCCAATTGCTATAATTCAAAAAGGAGGGTAATCGAGACATCTTCAGGTTTCCATCCATGTAAGAAACATAGCAATTAGTCAGCATTTGATGTGTCAAGCATGCATGACAAGTTGAGGCAGAAACCGGCTAGTTGACACCCAGTTAGTTAGCCTAGTAGTTTTCCTCCTTTGAGGGGTTTTCTTAAGGTGTGTACCTGCCTACTAGGTCACCTAGAGCTGCTTGGTAAGCTGCCACCCAGCCACAGAGGTGAGTGGCACGTGGAAGCAAGAAGAAGGCGACACATGTCAAGCAAAGAACCGGCCACACACAAGCTACTTGGCAGCCATGCATTCAAAGCTCTTTTAAAGTGGCAGCCGTGCCTCTCTTACCTTCCTTGGAGGGAAATTGAGTCAACAAGGTTCTTAATGCTTAGGAAAGAGTTTAAAAGAGAAATCTTGTGTTTTGTAGCTTAAACTTTCAGATTATGCATGTTTAAGCTTAAACCGTGTACTTAAGCATAGGATTAGTTTTAATACCTTTCCTTGCCTAGAAGGAAAGCTTATTTTCGTGTAACCAAGGGCTTCATAAATGCCTTTGCTAAGCATGTGAATTAAAAAATCGAAAAGACTTTGTGTCTTGGTTGTGTTTAAACACTTAACTTGCTTATCCTTAATTAGGCCGATTAAGGTGGTGTTCAAGTGAGTCTTAATCATTAATTAGGTGGTGTATCTGTATCCTAATCACAGATTAAGGGCCCTAAGCTAAGTGATTAGTGGTGTATCTTATCTAATCACAAGGCTTAGAACTATTCAGATTCCATTGAATTCACTTAAAGTTCATGAAGTTAGCTTTGGGTTCCTTAAACCAAAGCTCTCCTTTTTCATGTTCTAATCAGTGAACTTCATTCCTCTCTTCTCTTTTTCTATTCATATTCATTTCAAGCTTAATCAAGGACAAGAATTCTTGCTTTGATTCAGTTTTGAGCCCAAACACAAAAGCCATCTCAAAACCGTGAAAATCACTTTCTAGGCGAGCTAGGCAGCAAGTTAGCACGGTCACCCCTTGCCAATAAGCACGGCCGTGCCTCCTTGGCCGTTGGGTGTTTGCTTGTTTTCTAGTGTCCTTGATGTGATTTGACTTGGGTTGCTTCATTCCCTTGAGACTTACATCATTTTTGGTATCAGAGCAAGTTCATCCTTGCCTGGAACCTACCATACGCCTTTCCCAGCTTATCTCTGAATCCTAAACTCAAACACAATCCTGTTCATTCAAACTTCCAACATGAGTTCTAGCATGACCATGGAAGAGAAACTTGAAGCAATGGCCAAGCAGATGCATGAAATCTCTATATCCAATCAAGAACTTAAGGCTCGAAATGAGTACTTGCGAAAACAGCTTGGAGATAACATGAAACAAAAACAAAAGCTTCAAGAGGGAAGTGAGTGAATAGGAACGCATTACGGAAGTGAAGAGGAAGCTAGCAATGCGTTATCTTTCTCTAAAGATGATGTACCATTCGAAAGGACGAGAAGAAGAGTACGGCCTACTTTCAACTCAAATGATTTCAAAATTGAAATTCCTGAGTTTGAGGGTAAGCTTGACCCAGATGAGTTCCTTGAATGGTTACAAACTGTTGAGCGGATTTTCAAGTACAAGGAGATTCTAGAGGATCGGAAGGTGAAATTGGTTGCTCTTAAACCGTGGTAGTATGCCTCCTTATGGTGGACAAACCTTAATGCTAAGAGAACTAGAGAAAGAAAGAGCAAGATCAATACTTGGGACAAGTTAAAATCTAAGATGAAGGCACGGTTCTTGCCGTCTACTTATGTCCAAGACAACTACATGCTCTTTCACCATCTTACTCAAGGCAAAATGAATGTAGAAGAATATACACGTGAGTTTGAGAAACTCATGATTAAATGTGAAATTTATGAGCCTGAAGAACAAACCATGGTTCGTTACCTAGGAGGGCTCGATCCTAGGATAGCCAACGTGGTTGAATTACAAGCCTTCACCACTTTTGATGAGATTTGTGTCCTAGCTCACAAAGTGGAACAGCAAAGAAGATCTTGGTTTCATAACCATGAAGAAGTTCCCACATTCCTTCCTCAAGAACAACCATTCAACAAGGGGAGCCCAAACCTTGTCCCTAAACCCATGGCCCCCCCACTTCCTACTCCACAAAAGAACCAAACACCACTACAAAGCCTACCCCCGCAACTTAAACCCAAGCATAGCACTTCCCGATGTTTCAAGTGCTAAGGATTTGGACACATAGCCGCCGATTGTGTCAATCGAAGAAGCATTACTCTGGCTGAGTGTGAGGCAATTGGAAAGGAAGAAAAGTAGGAAGAAACTCGAGAAGAAGACCTTGAAGAAATTGAGATCACTGCTGATGAAGGCGAAATGCTACTGTTGGAGAAGATGTCTCCAAATTTTCATAAAGAAGAGCATGAACAACATACGAATATTCATGTTTGTATGTTATTCATTCCAAAGGAGCAAGACCATATCCCATTCTTTCCCCACAAAATCATTCCATTCACATCTATCCAGGATCTCACATGCTCAGGTCCTAAACTTGCTGAATTTACTTCCCTAAAGCAAAATCCAAACCCACCCCCCATTCATTCATTCCAACACCCACTTAAGTTTCACATGGCTGATGTAAGGAACACGGAAGCAAAGTTTAAACCAAGGTTATTTGAAGAGTTGATCCTTTTTCAGCCTCGTTCACCTTTGTTCGCTTTTGGGCAGTACGTCCTTGATGAATTTGAGGACAAATTCTTCTCAGCAAGAGGAGAATGATGGAGGTCTGGTGGTCATCCCTCACTTCTAGAATGTTTAGGCAAGAACCAAAAATCAAAATAAGCCTAAACATCAAAATACACCATGCTGCCAGGTCAGATTGCACTTAACCGTGAAATCTGGTTATGGTCACCTAATTTTGGGGTGACTTAAGTCCTTAATTTTGGTGTTCTCATAAACCCTAGGATGTTAGGTTTCTAATAAAACAAGTTTCAGCCTCATTGGAGTTCATTTGCTCATCCAAAATCTATGTTTAAGTCAAACTGCCCTAAAGACCGTTTACATCCAGATTTTACCCGATTTTGGAGATTACATTTCTTAATCTTCCATGAGGTTTAAGTGTCCAACTTTTGCATCCCTGAAAATCTTAAGATCTTAGCTTTCATTTTCAATTGGAATTACCAGATTTGGAGTTCAATTGGCTAGTGAATTAAGCTAATTAGTAAACCTGTGCTGTTTTGGAGTCCAATCTGCATGGTTTTGGGAATCAGGCTGATTCAAGGGGCAAATGACGTCCAATTGCTATGATTCAAAAAGGAAGGTAATCTAGACATCTTGAGGTTTCCATCCATGTAAGAAACGTAGCAATTAGTCAGCATTTGATGTGTCAAGCATGCGTGACAAGTTGAGGCAGAAACCGGCTAAGTTGACACCCGGTTACTTAGCCTAGTAGTTTTCCTCCTTCAAGGGGTTTGCTTAAGGTGTGTACCTGCCTACTAGGTCACCTAGAGATGCTTGGTAAGCTGCCACCCAGCCACATAGGTGAGTGACACGTGGGAGCAAGAAGAAGGCGACACATGTCAAGCAAAGAACCAGCCACACACAAGCTACTTGGCAGCCATGCATTTAAAGCTCCTTTGAAGTGGCAGCCGTGCCTCTCTTACCTTCCTTGAAGGGAAATTGAGTCAACAAGGTTTATTAATGCTTAGGAAAGAGTTTAAAAGAGAAATCTTGTGTTTTGTAGCTTAAACTTTCAGATTATGCATGTTTAAGCTTAAACAGTGTACTTAAGCATAGGATTAGTTTTAATACCTTTCCTTGCCTAGAAGGAAAGCTTATTTTCGTGTAAGCAACGGCTTTATAAATGCCTTTGCTTCCCTTTTTGTAAAAGATTAAGCGTGTGAATCAAAAAACCGAAAAGACTTTGTGTCTTGGTTGTGTTTAAACACTGAACTTGCTTATCCTTAATTAGGCCAATTAAGGTGGTGTTCAAGTGAGTCTTAATCATTGATTAGGTGGTGTATCTATATCCTAATCAAAGATTAAGGGCCCTAAGTTGAGTGATTAGTGGTGTATCTTATCTAATCACAAGGCTTAGAACTATCCAGATTCCATTGAATTCACTTAAAGTTCATGAAGTTAGCTTTGGGTTCCTTAAACCAAAGCTCTCCTTTTTTATGTTCTAATAAGTGAACTTCATTCCTCTCTTCTCTTTTTCTATTCATATCCATTTCAAGCTTAATCAAGGACAAGAATTCTTGCTTTGATTCAGTTTTAAGCCCCAAACACAAAAGCCATCTCAAAACCGTGAAAATCACTTTCTAGGCGAGCTAGGCAGCAAGTTACAGCCGTGCCTCCTTGGCCGTTGGGTGTTTGCTTGTTTTCTAGTGTCCTTGATGTGAGTTGACTTGGGTTGCTTCATTCCCTTGAGACTTACATCAGTAAAATAATTAAAACTTAATTAGAGAGTTTCGATCATTACCTGAACTTAGTCGGCGCTGGACTCTGGCGTTCCTCTAGCTTCCGGTTTACAGAAATTGCTAATCTCAACCCCACCTTCTTTAGATCAGGCACAGCACAGACCCGTTTCATTTCCTAACTTAGACCGTAGTCACTAATCAAGTTTTGTATATTTTAAAGGATAGTGAGATTTTAATCAAGAAATTATAATATTTAAGACATCAGGTTCAATTTAATAATGTTTGCTACTAGGAAAACTTCATTTATTGAAAGCTTAAAAGTGGAAATATTACAATGGAAAGATTTGAAGAGCGACTTCAGCTAAGATTATTAGAGATGCTTGCTCACAGAGAAATGGAGTATCTCCACTTCTCTTTTGCTCAAAAATGCTTAAATAACGACGTCCCTTTTCAACACTCAACCTCTCCTTTTATAGAGGGTTGGGGGTACATTGGATGCCTCAATGGCGATAGTGCACACTAATTTTTTTCGCATGGCTACAGTACACTACTTTATTTTACAGACCTGACACCTGTCAAAATAGTACAATAATGGAGCAACCACTTTTCAGAGCTTTTAGTGATGACATAACTAGTCATCATTATTGAGATTCTGTATGCCTTCATCTCCAATTATATCTTCCAGACCATCATTATCTGGACAATCATCAAAATCTTCATCTAATTGAAGATGCTCTGGATCCCATTTCTCAAATAATTCAAGAAGATGTTTCTTTCCTCTTTTTGATAAGAATTTTCCAGCTCTAACATCAAAGAGATAATCAAAGATATCTTCTGAAACTGCTCTTTCGACCTTCATGTATTTTTTAAACTCATTGTCATAGGCGGAAGTTGTGTTTCCACAATGTATTAACATTTTTCCTTGTTCAATTAATGCCCAACTCTGATGATAAATGTTGTAAAACCGAATGGCTCTTGCTAAAGCAGGATCAGTAACTAATTCTCATCGTTCAGGAAACCATTCTTGTCGTTGATCATAGGGATCATCATAATCAACAATCTGAACAAGATCATGGGCTGGTTTGACTTTTCTATTTTCATATTCGATTAGTGCACCATGTACATCCAAATTTAGGCATCTGCTAAATGGAATTTTTGTTGGACCATCAAAAGATGTAAGAATCCAATGGATCCTTTGGAACATGCATTGCAGAAATTTAGTTAGCGTTAATAAAAATGGGAACTTCGGATATGGGATTTCTGTAAAGTAAAGTACCATCCCATATTTCTAGGCTTTAATGACAGGCTTATTTAGAGAGATTGAATTTGCTGGAAAACTAACACTACCAATTCCAGACTTATCAAGAAAGTAGATCGTTGTACTCCAAGACTCCTAAATATCATAGGAATAATGATGATAATATTCTATGTAGGCTGCATGCCACTCATTGAATCATTTTTCTTAAACATAGGAACTTATTTTTTCTTGGATATCATAAGGATATCTAAGGTAATTAACTTGCAACTTTAGAAGGGAAAATCTTTGGACTATTAGGTAGGCAGAGGATAGTAGAGCAAAGCGTGATCTAATTTTTGTATGGAATTCCAAATTATCAACAAGGACCTTACTAGAAGGAGTAACCCGTTCTAATAGTAATGGCATCTCATTATGGATTTCCACCTTTTCTGGCAGAAGTTCTACTTTGATGATCACCATTGGCTAGTTCTCGTGTTAAACTATCCACCAGAGAATTCTTCGATCTCTGTGTATGTTCAATAGAGAAGGAAAACTGTTTAAGCCATAATTGCCGACGCAGGAGTCGTCCTTGCTATTGCATATTTGATAAATTCTTTTTCACAAAACTAAGTACTCTTTTGTAATCGATTCGAATAAGAAAAGGTTTAAGGGCTAAAAAGATTAAAAACTTTTCAATTTCCTTTATAACTGCAAGGATATCTTTTTTCCTTCATGGCATAATTACATTCTACCTTATTAAAACTTCCATTGCAATATTTACGGAGTTTTTTCCCATCTTTGATTTTGAGTAATGTGCTCCAATGCACATTGTAGGCATCTGTCTTAAGAACTAATCATCTGCTTTATTAAACAAATGAAGAACAGGAAGATTTTTGCACATCTTTTTGAAGTTTTGAACCATCTTTGTATCATTAGTGGTCCATTTCCAACTTACTTCTTTCGTGAGTTTCTTCTGCAATGACTTTCTTAGTTTAGCTAAATTTGTAATGAAATCTAAAGTATAGGTAAGGCATCCAAGAAACCTTTTTAACTGCTTCCTATCTTCAACTTTTTCAGGGAAATTTTCTATTTTTTCTAGAATATGTTCTTGTAGAATGATTTGTTCACCTTTTATTTCTAGGCCTAAGAATTTAATTTCTTGTTTAGCATAAATGTACTTGTTCTTATCCCGTATAATACCATGATCAATGCATCTTTGGGTGACAACTAAGATGTAATAGCCTAATCCTAAATTATGTTTATTTATTTAATTAAGCCATGTTATGAATTTTTCAAATTTATTTATCTTATTTAATCATCCCAATTGGGAAAATTCATTTTGGGCCCCACTTTGTAATTCGGGTTTTCATTATTGTAAAATTTTGAGTGAATCGATAGTAGGCCCTAAATAAATATGATTTAAGATATTAAATTATTTTTCATAACGACGCGAAAATTTAATATCGAGCCACAGAAAATTCAATCGCATAAAGTGCATTTTCCTTCGGGCCCAAATTTATTTGGGCCCGATTTTGGGCCCAACAAGTTACTACCCATTTGCTTTGCTAATTCCCTCAATTATACGTAATTATTGTTAGCAAAAAGATGCTTTTTGGTGGTTAAAAACTCAGCCAAGTATTGGCAAAGTCATTCTCCACCAAGTCATTCTCTCGCTCGCCACCACCCTACACAGCCCCCTCCTTTTCGTTGCTGTATTTGCTGATTTTCAGCCACTTACCGCCACCTTCCGACCACCAGGGGGCCCCCATCGGACCACCAACACCACCACCAGCCACCCCTCCCACTTCTTCAAGCCTTGTCCTTTTGGGCGGTAGTAATGCCCCTATCATTGAGTTCATTAGTCCTAATTCAGAAATTTATTAGGGAGAATGCAAATAGTGGAACATGCTTAATTAGGGGGTGTTACAAATTTGGTATCAGAGCTAAGGTTTTAATGGCCACTATAAGCCATCAAGTGTTTATGAGTTAGCTATGAAGGTGTGTATAAGTTATGTTAGACCAGTTAAATGAGCTATTGACTATAATTTCATATGTATGGGCATATAAGGAGCAACATGTCTATTTGGGTGATTCAATCATTTGGTAATATCCTGAGATTCAAGCATTAGCAAAGTGGAGTGTGGAACCACTTGGGTGACCTGTTAGTGAGGCATGCTCTCATTTATCTTTCAGTTGTATTGTATGTTTCATTTCTCTCATTTCTTTAAATTTTTGCAATCGTGCACTCCAGGTGTGTGACCCGTTGAGTTATGAAGTCTGACGTGTGGCCGTTGAGCTATTGAAGTGTTTCACTCCATGTTAGGTATCTATTGTAAGGTTTTAAGCTAACTTTTAGTTAGATTTTTGGTACAACTCTGTCTGTTTTGCCCCAGGATTTGAGAGTTTTATTGAGGTGTGTCAATATACCTAATCTTGGGTGCAGTGATGGTTAAAACCCAATGTGGGAATGCCATTTACAACTTCTTAAGGGATTAATATAGTGTCAAGTTAGATGTAAACCTCTGTAGCAGGAAATGCCTTGTGGGGTAATATTTTTGAAGTGAATCAGTATGAGATGAACATTACAGTGAGTGCTTATATTTGGTGATAACAGTCTATAGCTTATGGTGTGCTATTGACATTATATGGGTGGTATGAGTGAGATTAAGCTGCCATATATAGGAATTATCTGGTCTTGACGCTAAGACCTTGCATCGGCAATGCTCCCATTACTTCCTGTTATTAACTTGTTTCTGCCCTAATTACCTTGAATTGTTCAGGAGCAATGAAAGTTAGATATGTAGGATTAAAGGAAAAGGACCCAAAGAAGTGATATAATCTTCATTTTACCTGTACCAAGTGCATTCATTTCATTAGTATTGAGATATTCATTTTACCAGTATCAGGTAGATTTATTTCACTAGTATCAAGTGATATGTATGTACACATAATTAGTAGACTCTGCTCTTATACACATCATACTTTTAAGGAATTTCCGGAGATGGGGTGTGTAATTGGGTTATGAGCTATTCATTGATCCAGTAATGGGTGATGAAGAGGATCAGAGAAGTATCACAGGCCATATCTTTTATTACCTGAATCTGTTATAGTTAGCTATATCTATCGACCAGCTTCTGCTATTGCATTCTCTATAAGAGTTAGCGATATAGGGACCATTCGAAGCAATATCAAGTGGATACATGAGAGTAGGTTACTTTACTCAGAAGGGCATCACTTTTGCTCAACTCATGACATGGTAGTAAGGTTACCGAATGGGTGGGATGCATGAGGTTCCAGTTTAGTTCAACACCTGAGCAACCTTTCTTATAGGCGATACAAACCTTGATAATCATAATCGTTCAATTCTCTGTTTCTATTACGGAGCCTATATGACCCCCGATGTGCATTACTATGTGATTTGCAGTTCTTCTTAAGCATATTTGACTAATTCTACTTACAGTTCAGTCATCACTATGTTCATATTTTTATTGTCACTTACTTTAACTCCTTGCTTCTATTTGGGCACTATTCATTTATCGTTTGCAAGGCCTTTGGTTGCTTCAGACCCAGTCATTGAGCGCCCTTTTAGTAATTAAATGGATCCATACTGTTCGTATTTCTATAGCACTGTAACATCATGTTGGCTTGCTACTCTATGGCCGTGATTGCATGTCATCACTCAAGTTATTTTAGCAATCCTTTCTTTACTAGTATAGCCTATCTTATTAATGATAAACAGCAATTTGTGCTATTTCCATCTGTCAGTAATTTTGGAATTTATATGCCTATCCAAGACTTCTATTTACTACAGAATGTGTTATTGATGGATGCTGATGCCATCATGTTCAGTCATAAGACTGACTCCTTCATCTTGACGTATTGGCCTATCAAACACCAGATGAACAAAATTTCCTTTCCAGTGGTGTTGACCCTCATATTCATCATTTTACTTACCCACGGGTACCGTATGACTTTTCAGATGCCTCTTTGGTAATCTGTTAGATTTCTTCACCTTCAATGCTTAATACTCCCTCTTAACTTCATAACATCGGTCATTTACTTTACTATCATGGCCCTTATGAACAAACTATATGTCCTGTATATGAAGGTCATTTATGTGACTTACCTCTTTCATTACGAATCTTCGTCCTTCCATTCATTCAGCTTACATGCCAATCCTTTATAACCAATAAAGAAATATCTTTGCAAGAGTTTATGGTGTGGTTACATCTCTTTAAACTTTAGATTGTCCCCTGTCATTTAAATTTACTGAGACCATTAGGCAGTTGAATGTGTTATCTTTTATAAATGTGCCTCTATTAGCATTATCGGAACCATGTTCATTGGGTATTCAATCCAGTTTGATTGGCAGAGCTTGTTATTATTATGGGGATAAACTGAATATGTACCTGTAGAATATGACTTGTAAAGATCATAAGGTTAGCTTGAGGAATGAGAAAAGGCTCGACGTGTGTTTCTATGGACCAAGGGAAGAAAAACCCTATTTTCTCCCTAATTACACTGTGTAAGCAAGTGAGTTATCATGTTAGCAATGCATTGAATATTAGTGATGTGCAACCACACCCGGTATATACATATCCATAATTATAGTTTGTGAATTTAAGAATGTTTCATCTGAGGACTTTCAGGACTATTTTCCCCCAAGAAACATTGATTTCCAGATCAACCTAGTTCAAGGTGCTCAGTCCATTTTCAGAGCCCCTATCATATGACCCCCCGCAGAGTTCAAAGAACTAAAGATTTAGTAAGATGAGTTGTTACTGAAGGGAGTTAGTTAACCAAGTATGTCACCACGGGAAACCTAGTTTTATGTGTGTGAAAGATGAAGGCAGAACCTTATGGTTGTGTATAGCGTACAGGGAGTTGAATAAGATTACTATCAAAAACAAGTTCCCTATACCTTGAATAAATGATTTATAGGACTAATTGCCAACAACAAAAGTCTCTTTCAAGAATGATTTGAGGTTCGGATATCACACCTAAACCATGCAATCATAGTTTATCTTTTGTAAGAATGCCCTTTTATAGTAATTCTTGTAATTGTTTGCTTGTCTCATCTTCAAAACTTGATACTATCTAATATTGTTTAATCTCCCTTGCATTTCAACCTGATATTTCCTATTAGCATGATCTTCCATGTCTTCGCAAACCCATTATTAAACGTGCAATACATTTTTGTTGGACCTTATATGGTTGTCAACATTCTAGTGATCTCGACCTTCGCCATCTTTATTCCATGATCATGAGTTGTGGTTCATTTCGTTGAGAGCCGGTTCACACATCTACCTTACATCTCATTTATTCAAAAAGATAAGCTCGTATAACTTGTTCTGAATTTATAATGTAATTCAACTGTTATTGGTGTGGGTGGTTGCGATTGTCATAATCCCCTTACTTTCCTTATTTTTAACTTCAACTCCCACACATATATCTCATATGCTCATAAGTAAACTCCAGCTTTTCTGTTCAATCTTATTGCTGGACTTGAATTGGTTTCATATGAGCAAAGGCGCGTTTCTAATGTCACTTGTTCAATCTATTTACTTATCCATTGGAACTTTGCTCGTCCAATCTATTGATCTATCCATTGCACTTTAACGATTCAATCTATTGATCTATTTATTGCACTTGTAATTCTCGCACCTATGTCATATATCCTCATAAATAAACTTCAGCAATCCTTAATTAATCTTATTGGCACACTCAACTAGGCTCCATATGATCAAAGGCATGTTTCCACTGCAGTCTATCCAATCCATTTATTCAAGCCATTTATTTATCCAGTGTACCTTGTTTATCCAATATATTTCTCTATTTATTATATTTTGTTTGGCCACTCCCTTGATTGCATTTATCCTGTCAATGGTATCTAGAAAGTCACCCTATTGGAACTCTGTTGCTGGCCATTTTGTTTTTAAATCATTAGCTATACTCGAAGGCAACCTGGCTATCTATCTTCTTGAATAATTATGTATTAGATCCTTTATAATCAATATTTATAAACCACGATTCTTTTGGTATTATGGTTTAGAATTCTGGATGCACTCATGTTGTCTTTATTCTAACCACCCCATGATAATCTCTCACTTGTTAGCCTTTTCTAGTCTCATCGTTCATTTCTTTTGTACATAAAGATTTGCTCAGCTAACAATCCCATCACTCTCATCCTTAATCACAGTCATTTCATCACCCATTATCAATCGGCAGCAAATCCTTGAGTAGTCTGATAAGGGGGGATCATGTGATGCATTAAGAATTATATGATCATATTGACCAAAGAAGGAGATCATTAAAGTTTAGATGAGATATAAAGTATTCCAAAGGGCTTCTCTAGACAAGGGTGTCAAGAGACTAGATATCAAAGATAATTGAGTTCATTGAAGCTAATGTGTGAGAAGTATCTGGATCTGCTACTGAAACATGGGATTAAGCAGTTATATAATACGCAGACACTTTTAACCCCATAGCTTATCGACTAGGTCTACCTATATAACTCAAAGACATGCATAGCACATTTCTTACCTCATAACTCAGGTAGTACATTCCAAATCCTGAGCATGCTATAGTATCTAAACCCATCAAAGTTACTGGAGATCTAGTGTATCAAGATTGACTAATCCAAATACTAGATTGCAGGATTAAGCAGTTGTGTAACAAGCAAATACCGCTAGTCAAGGCGCTAATGAGAAACCATACCTCCCAAGAAACCACTTGGGAGACTGAGGATGAGATGCAAGCTAAGTACCCATATCTATTTAAGATAAACTTACATGTTTTGTCAAAACTCATAAGTTTCGAGGACGAAACTCTTTAAGGGGGGGAGGCTGTAACAGCCCGACCCTAAATCATGTTTATTTATTTAATTAAGCTATGTTATTAATTTTTCACATTTATTTATCTTATTTAATTATCCCGGTTGGGAGAATTCATTTTGGGCCACACTTTGCAATTCGGATTTTCATTATTGTAAAATTTCGAGTGAATCGATAGTAGGCTATTAATAAAGTGTATTTTCTTTCGGGCCCAAGTTCATTTAGGCCCAATTTTGGGTGAAATAAGTTACTACCCATTTGCTTAGCTAATTACTCTCAATTATACCTAATTATCATTAGTAAAAAGTTTTTTTGTGGTGGTTAAAAACTCAGCCAAGTATTAGCTAAGTCATTCTCCACCAAGCAAAACTTACAAAATATCAAGACTTACTCTCTCTCCCTCTCTACCACCCTACACAACCCCCTCCTTTTTGCTGCTGTATTTGCTTATTTCCAGCCACTTACTACCACCTTCCAGCCACCAGGAGGCTACGATTGGACCACCAGCACCACCACCATCCACCCCTCTCACTTCTTCAAGTCTTGTCCTTTTGGACGACGATAACCCCCTATCGTTGAGTTCATTAGTCCTAATTCAGAAATTTATTAAGGAGAATGCAAACAGTGGAACATGCTTAATTAGGGGACGTTACATAAGATGTCATCTTTGCATTGTTCTATGGTTTTGGAAAAGACGAGGATATCATCTATGTAAACTAAATAGCAGTGATTAAGGTCTTTGAAGATGTTATCCATTCTTCGTTGGAATATTTGAGGTGCATTTTTAAGATCAAACGGCATTAATATCCATTCATAATGTCCTTGAGGGCAATTAATGGAGTTAAAGGACTGCTTTCCTCATCCATTTTTATCTGCCAATATCCACATTTACAATCCATTTTTGAGAACCAAGAGACTCCTTGAATTCTGTTGAAAAGGGCTGTTTTGTTAGGAATATAAAAACCATCAAAGACAGTATTATCATTAAGTTTTTTGTAATTAATCACCATTCTTGCTTTTTCTCTTTTTTCTTTTGCATGATTTCTTACCATGAAAGAAGGATGAGGACTCTTACTATTCCTGATTAATCCTTTATTCATAAGTTCTTTAATTTATTTATCAAATTCTTGAATGTCTTGGTGTGTATACACCATTTGTTTGACTCAAATCATAGAGTTGGGATTTAATAAAGTGATTTTAGCAAATTTCTTTTCTTTATCTCAAAATTTTAGAGGATTACCAGAGTAGAGCTCTTTGCATAATTACTCTTGTTGTTCAGTAATTTGCTCTTTAATAGATAACTCAAGTAGTGAGATTGTCAGTGCTATCTAATGTTGTGCAGGCATTACATTCTCATCAGGCTGCTTGTAAATTTAATTTTTTGATGAA
Organism: Carnegiea gigantea; assembly: GCA_029747015.1. Taxonomy (NCBI): domain Eukaryota; kingdom Viridiplantae; phylum Streptophyta; class Magnoliopsida; order Caryophyllales; family Cactaceae; genus Carnegiea; species Carnegiea gigantea. The sequence continues at coordinate 524,849 of JAKOGI010000269.1, read as the reverse complement.
TGTAAGCCCTACTCAATTTTTCAATAGGAACTGAGTGACCATTGATTGTAAATATTATTTGATTTATGGTCTGTGTGCATGGAGAATATAATCTCTGAAAATTATTTTCAATAATTATATCATGAGAGGGTTGATCAGTAGGCCATAGACCTGGTGTAATGCATTAAACTCCTCCTAATTCTATGGATAATCCTTCTATGATTTCATTATGACTCATAATGCTATTATCCGCTATCTTTACTTGTAAAGGATTTTTAGCTCTTTTTCACATAAACTCTGCAGATAATGATCTTTTCCCAAAGCATATAGAACAACCACTATCTATGTAGACACACAACTTACATTTATTATATCCCTCTAAGCGCACGTTTATTGGGATATAGATGCAATTAGAATATGTATTGGTGACTTCATAGCATATCTCCATAGTTATATTTTTGACTAATTTATCATCATAAATTGGCTCACTAATAGTTCTTATTTTGTACCCAACAACTTTCCTATCTAGACTCATACTTCTATCTACACTGTGTCTTGTGGGTTTAAAACTCATTCCCTTCATTTCACTGGTCATACTCATTGTATGATCTTCTGTAAGCCCTTCCTTAGCTGATGAAGATCATTCTCCCCACTCTAATCTTGCATTCATACTTCTTAATAATTGGATTTTAATGGTAATTTTACCATTCTCATCAATTTTTATCACATTTTTCTTATTGATTTTGGTAGGGTTGGTAAAGCTAGAATCCATGAACAATCAATCTTTACCTCTTGTGGATTAGATTTAATCTTCTGGATTTTCTGTATAGGTGTACGACTTTCAAATTTTTCTATCTCTATGATTGTCACCTTAGTTTTTGGGTCTGTAGTATTATCTAATTTATAGATAATTTTTCAAAATATCTTAAGTGGATATCCCCTCTTCTCATGTCCATTCCAACTGTTTTTATCTTAAGGGATATGAAGTTTTTAGCAAACTCATCATTTAGACTCACATAATATCCAGGTCGACAATTGAATCCGATCGATCCATCACATAAATTAGTTTTAATTCCTGTGATAATTTGATTATTAAATTTGGTATGCCTAATATCACAGAGCAATGCACAAAAATCAATATCTTTGCTATAGTATTGTAATAGAGTGATTTGAACTTGGACACTTCCAATATAGATGTACCTATACTTTCTATCTTTGTTTTGCTTAAGTGTAATACCCCGACCCCTCCCGGTCGCTGGTCTTACCAATAACGGCTTCAAGGATCGAAGTGACTACTTATATCACCAAAGGTGCACCTTTCTTTTCGGGAAGTCCACTCTTAAAAACTCCACAGTTAAGCGTGCTTATTGGGGAGCAATCTTGGGATGGGTGACTTCCTGGGAAGTTTCTCGGGCAGCGTGTGAGCGAAGACGAAGCACGCCGGAAAGACTTGTGATGATTTGTGGGGCCAGTTGTCAATCCTTGAAGCCGTTATTGGTAAGACCTGCGACCGAGAGGGGTCGGGGCATTACAGATAGTATCAGAGTCGACCCGCGACTGTGAGCTGCACCAGTGGATGGGGAGCCCACGGGCAGTCACCTAGCGGGGCAAAGATACTGGTTGTGGATCGCCGGTCAAGGGGACTCGTAAGTCGGTTGGTTAGTGAGGCACAACGAGGACGTTGTGCGCTTCAAGTGGGGGTGATTTTAACGCCCCGAGTGTGGCTTAAAAGGATCAAAGTGACTACTTATATCACCAAAGGTGCACCTTTCTTTTCGGGAAGTCCACTCTTAAAAACTCCACAGTTAAGCGTGCTTGCTGGGGAGCAATCTTGGGATGGGTGACCTCTTGGGAAATTTCCCGGGCAGCGTGTGAGCGAGGACGAAGCATGCCGGAAAGACTTGTGATGATTTGTGGGGCCAGTCGTCGATCCTTGAAGCCGTTATTGGTAAGGCCTGCGACCGGGAGGGGTCGGGGCATTACATTAAGGGTGTTTTCCCAATTAATGATATAACTTCTTCGACATCATACTCACATTCTTTTATTTCTAAATCCCCTTCGATCATCTTACATACATACTCTTTAATTAAAAGATAGATATTTTATAGATCATATCTTTCTGTATTATAGGAAGGACTTAATCTCCCTTGACTTCCTTGTGATCATTGTCTACAACAAACTTTACCCCTTAAAGATCACCAAGACTAATCGAGCCATTTTCCATCATATGACTTGTTTCTTCATAATCACTTTCTTCGTATTCATTGTCCAAGATAATTTCAACAATTTCTTTGTTGTTGCTTAGGATCTAGTGCCTCATCTTCACTAAGGTTGGCGTAATTTAGGCTGCCCAAGGTTTCAATTAGTTTGTTATTCTTTCTATTTTTGCAGTCATTAGCATAATGTCTACTCCTCCGCATGGCTAGCATTTGCAGATGTTTTTTCATGCAAGACAATAAGCTGCTTTCCTAGAAAATTTACGTTTTTTAGGACTTGATTTGTTATAGTACTTTCTTTTATATTTTTCTCCCCTTTGCTTATTAAAGCCCTTTTTATTATAAAATTTTTTTTTTTCTTCTCCTTTCAGGTTCTTTTCCCCATTGGTGACATAAATCCCAACAAGTTAGGAATGGTGTCTTAATTTTCTTTTACTTTTAGGGATGAAGATATTGAGCATTGACCCATTTTTTTAAATGAGAGATTCTCAAACCAAGGGTATCAATGACATTTCCATGTTCACGCCATGCAATATATTTTTCATTAATTATAGAATTTATCAGGTATGGCAATTTGTCATAGAACATACCAAAATTAGTTTCATTATGCACGATTTTGTGATAATATTGACTAAATTCAGCCATATAATTTTTTAAGATATCTCATATCTCATAATTCTATGTTATTAATCTTTCTCTACCATTCACTTCCCTTTCCTTTCGAATCAAGTTTAGCTCTGATAAATTCGGTTTGAATTTCCCTACATGGATTTTTGAGCATAGTAGCTGGTGTTTCCGTGATTCTTAATGTATTTTTATTATTTTCATTTAATGAATCATACCAGTCACCTGTAGTGCCAGAGAAACTATGTTTAATGCAGTTTAGGAAATTTGTAGCAGTCCAGGTAATATTTAGGTTTAAGACACTATTCATGTCTCTTTTCCAATGTTTAAATATTTCTTCTCTATTACAAGCTCCATCAATGTTTAAAATGTATCTCGTCTAACTAATTGGAGCAAGACCAACTTCTTCAACGGTTGTAGTTTTCCTTGGGATGAACTTGAAGGAAAAATTGGTTGTTCATCCTGCTGGAATGCACCTAGGTCTTATAAAATGATTATTTCTTCTAGAAGGTTCACCGAATTCTTCAAGCTTAGGAACAATATTGTTAACTAGATTGGTCTCTATCTCACCTAAGTCGAGTTCTTCTCCAATTTCATTAATCTCATCTTCAGCGATCATTTTACCATATTTTTTATCCAATTTTCTTTTTATTTCTTCTAAGGGTACAACATTAAGATATTCTAGCTTGATTAGGTTTATCTGTTGATATATTTCTTCTTCTTCTTGGACATTATTAGTCTCTTCATTATCATCAGATAAGGCACCATGTTGGTCACTAATTACACCAATAATTTTGTTTAATTTTTGGCCTCATGGCTCTAATGCTAATTGAAAGAGGGCCTCGGGTAGTACTTATAAGAAAATTTTCACATGCACAAATTTTAGATTTTCGAAAGTACGTTTTTAAGGACTTGGGTCAGATGTGCAAATATAAGAAACTCAAGGTCCTTGGTGCAATTTTAAAAAGATAGGTTTGGTCGACTTTGGTCCCAAAAAATGTTTACCCAAAGTTGGTTGGACTAGTAAATATTTATCAAAAAATGTGGGTCTGTGAAACTATTGGCCTTAACCTCGATGGTCCAAAAGATAATTTTTTTTCTATATACTTGATATCCTTTTTTTTTTGAGAATGAAATATTATGTGATTCTTAGAGGATCTTTTATTTGAGCATATTTCATTCTATTGAAATTCATAAGAAATATGAGCTCTTTGATTTCATATCATTGAGATTATTTTGAGTGAAAATATTGTGTGAAATCTTTATGGTATTTTTGGCTAATTTGACATATAGTAAGTGTATATGTTTGAATGAAATTCATGAAAAGTATATTACATATTATGAGAATGTGTTTCCTGTATTTCATGTGCTGCATATAAAAGTTATACCTGATATGATTAAATTCATTTTCATATATTTACAAATATATGTTGAACTTTCTTGGAATAGTCTTAAGGTTGGCATAACCTCTTTGATTAGAAATGTGAGAATTTATTCTAGAATATTTCAATTTTTATTGAGTGCTCTAGTAACTTGGAATGAAACGATAAAGTTAATTATACTAAAACAGTCACTCCTACGATGATTATTGGGAACTATAAGTGAAATTTTAACTCTAGGGTCTATGTTTGCGCATTTTAACTATGTTGGTTATTGCCAAGTTACATGGATAAATGTATGCCAAAACAACGCATGTATGTTTTTATGCCGATTGTAAAACTTTTGTATTTTACAAGTATCATGTTAGCTATCACAACTGCTAGACTTAGATCTCTCGTTATAAGGTTTGACAATTATAAGAAGAGCCCATATGTCTCCATGAGGGAATATTTGAGGCACATGTCAAACATGCTTAGTGAATTAGCTAAAATGGGATATGAAATGACCGATGAGCAACAAGTTCATGTTGTGATCCGTTCCTTACCTAATGATTGGGGTTGTATTAAGATGATCTTGTCTCAAACTAAGTATATCGTTACTTTGAAGGACATTAGGTGACGACTTGAGCTGGAGGAAGAGCGGTAAGAGGTCGTTGAAATGACTAGTGCAGAAGTCCAGCTATCAACCTCTGATTCAAGGAATGATTCCAAAAGGAAGGACAAAGGGAACTGGACTCAGTCAAATGAGGAGACTGAGCATGACTAACAAGGCAAAGAACAATGTGCAAGGAAAAAGGATTTAATGGAGACTAAGTGCCTCAACTGTGACCAAATGGGTCACCATGCTCATGATTGCGCTGAGCCTAAGAAGGTACTTAGCAATATCTCCTAGTGACTTTTGTGTTGCTAGTTGTATTTTTCTTTCTCAAGTTAATCCAATATGGATTGTAGGTTCATGAATTCAAACCAAAGAGCCAGGAACCAAGAAGCTTTATTGGGCTTCTAATGGGTTCTTACATGGTACGATGAGGACACATGTGGAGAAAACAACAACGTAGTTGTTGGAGGAATCAGAACATACAAGTTAGTCCTACATAGTAGCCGATACCCTATCCTATGTGAAAACCTACTTGCACCTACGATTCGTTGGAATAATGTTGCTATGTTGGTTTCATTTGAGTATGTTCATGGCATTAAAGCCTAATTAGTTTTTTTTAAGAACACATTTAGTTTTTGTTCTGCTTTATTAGAAATGGTTTACTTATAATGGATTAGATATTTGTTCCACTAATCCAAGTGTTTGCTTTTCCATATTCACATAACTATAATGATGTGAAATGTTTATTTGTCATGCTAGACTACACCATATAGGTCAAAAGCATATATATACAAAAGCTATCAAAATAAGATTTGTTAGCAAACATAAGTGGATTAGCCCACTTGAAAGCATAGTCTGGCAAGAAAAACAACAAGAAAACCATTTAATTTTTTAAAAGGTTACTAAGAGCCTTATTTCCATTATAGTCAGTTCATTTGAAATTTCATGGTACAATGAGTGTGATAGTAAGGAGTAGAGCTTTTACGTTTCATCACATTTCACTTGATTTGGTCTTGTATACTTGAGCTCAAATGAGTCTGAAGTGATAAGTTGCTGTAGAAAACATGTGAGCTTGGTTGAAAATCAAATAAACCCAAGAGGTTAAGCACTCAAAGACCAAATCATTTTGAAATATATGTTGATATTATTTTAGTGAATATTGTGATGGAAAGGAAATAGATTGCTAGATAACTATCCCGAAGCATCCACAACAAAATGTCATTGTGGAGAAAGAAAATAGAATGCTCTTTGATATGGCAGGATTAATAATTGTACAAAATTTGTGAATCTCTTGTTAAGGAGAACTCCTTTTGTTACAGTATGTGATCTTGACCTTGTACTTGTAAAGTAAGTTACCATCACCCCACATGAGTTATGGATTAGAATCCAGCCTGAGAGTATTTGGACCTCAGGGGTATATGACCTATGAATTCAACCCCTCTTATAGAAATGCCAAAGGAGAAAGGAAAAGTGTCTTTATGGGATACTCTAATCTTAAAAGCTTTTTTGATTCATTGGCCTATAAGACAGTGAGAGTACAACCAAAACTTAAACAATATATATCACATTATAAAAAATGGATTTTCAAAGAAGGGCGAGGTAGGTTAAAGCTTATCTCTGTTAGCTCTCCAAACTAAATCGGATCCCTTCATTCGAGTGCAAGGATTTTAATTGATGATGAATAAGTTTATCATCAAGACCCACCTTCATCATCAGGAGCAAATGAAAGTGATCCTGTTCTTATTCCAAGTGGGAGCAACTATTCTTATTCTAAGTGGGAGGAAATTCTATTCTTGCTTCAAGTGGGAGCAAGATGATTGGTCTTGGTTTAAGTGGGAGTAAAATCAATTCCAAGAGGAAAGATTTGAGATTATATGAATCTCTGCTAAGACGTGGTTGTTAAAATGTACCCCTTCATGCTATTTGGGCAACGAGGTACATGAAACTTTCACGATATTCCTACATAATGAAAATGAGTAAAGATGCTCTTTCTGACCCTTCTAAGGACAAGTGGACTAAGAGAATGGAAATAAAATGGAGTAAATAAAGGTGAACAGTTGGTTGGCCTTTTAAGACACAAAGTTATTTGAGAACAGAACGGTTCTTTAATATCAGGCTAATTGCACAGTTGGCATTAGGCTTAGCTTGTTGTAAAAGAGTACAGATAATAGGATAGGGTCAACCACAAATAGTTTTTGCCTCTTATTATGTACGTTATCCTAATTTTACCTTTCTCTAGCTATTATCGCTAGTTTAACCTAAAGTCGCATCATATGGGTATGCAAATACCAATCTCAAAGGGATGTAATGGAAAATCAACTGAAAAGGATAACAAACATGAGGTTTGTGGACATGTGAGGTCAATTATGACCTTAAAGAGTCTTTAATAGATTAGTATACTTACGGTTATCTCTAGTGGGTGCACTGTGATTAATACCAAAAGGTCCAAAAGTAATTTTGAAGTCAAGTCCTTGTATGTGGATGACTTATTAATAGGTAGAAATGGTGTAGAGTTACTATGTAAGACAAAAGGCCCTGTCATCATCTAACTTTGAGATGATTAACATACGTAAAGCAGTGTATTCTCTTGAAATAAAGTTTTTGAGAAAATATTCAAAGAGGTGATTCTTTTTTCTTAAAGAAAATGACATCAAAAGATCTTTGAATTATCTAATTTGCATACCTATGACCCTATTAGTACTCACATCAATAAAGGTGAGACCTTACAATAAAATGTGTCATACTCTACTAGAAAAGGACTAATAAGTAGAACTCACTTTGTTAGGTGTGGTTAGAAGTCTAACGCATGATGTGGTGCATATTATACTTGGTATCTTTAAATAGATATCAACTGGGCCTGAGACTAGCATAGTGGCAGACAGTTAAGTCATGAGGTACCTAAATGGAACCTCCGATTATGCATTTTTGGTACATAGGTAATAAATTGCATCAAAAGGGATGCAATGGTCTTGACTGTGGTAAGTTTAGAAGAGAAATGAGCCTTCAAATATGTCTTTTAACTTAGCAATAGTGCTAAAGTGAAAAGAACCAGTCATATGTTGCCTTGTTATAGGAAGAGTTTATGGCTCCATCCTTAAAAGCGCAAGAATCTGCTTGGTTGAAGAAGCACTTGGATTATTTGGTTGGTGGACCGAATAGTACTCTCTAGTAATGCTTTACTGGGACAAGTTGTTGATTACATGTACTCAGAACCTTGAGTATTGTCGTAAGACCAAACATATTGAACACAAGGTTCTATTTTGTAAATGACATGGTGATACACAATGATCGTGAATGTGTATTTCCCTATGAAGGAAATGGTCGTAGAGCCATTAAGCTAGCCCTAGTAAGGGGGTATGCTTGTTAAGCATGTAGAGGGTTAACAGTCTTCGTTAATGACAACTATGCCCTGGCATGTTGTTCACTAATTGTTTTCACAATGTTCGCAAGTGATTGTTTAATATTTTGAAATTTAAATAAGTTGTTTTGCATACATTTATTATTAGAATGCTTGAATATGCATTCTTATTCAAGGAAGCCTGTGTGCATTCTTGAATGTGAAAAGTATATTGGGTAGACTTGCGGTTAACCTTCTCACACGGGTAACTGTCTTCATTGATTTGAGTATCGATGGGAGATGAGATAATATTTTAAGTAGAATTATCAGAAGGATAATTATGAGCACTTGTCAACTTAAAATCATGAATGTTGCCTTGATAATGACAAAAGGTCATTATAACATATTGGTAAAAATGAATTTTACCTAGCCTACCTTAGAGAGGTCAGATGTGAGTTCAAGTCAATCAGTAGATTTGGGAACTCAGTTTTGACAATATGGTGTCCTAATATCATGTGTATAGCATTTTGGTTAAAGAACCAAAAGACATACCCTCCATGGGAAATGAGACAATGCTGTAGCACATGTTTCATACCATGTGTGCAAGAGATGACCAATCGGGTTAATATTAGTTACATCTCTACTTATATTTGTGTGAGACCCCATAAGGTTATGTACTTATGTATTTGTACCCTCAAGACTCCAATTAGTGACTTGAGACTAGATTCAATGTTCGTTATCATAGTGTGTTGCGAAAGGATCATAAGTATTCAGTTTGGCAGGACATCTCTCAAAAAACGAGTTTGATTTGGTCAAGAGTCTCGTGAGAAGAGGAAGGTCATTCATGGAATCTCGTTAATTTGTATTCACCGGTGCACTAATTATGATAGATGGGTCATAATTGTAAATATGAAATATGATGGTTTGATGTGATCAAAATGAGACATCTTAATGAGATTGAAATGATCTAGGGTACTTGCATACTTCCAACTACTCATGTGCGATTCTTGACGAGAGGCTATATATTCCTAACAGATGTATAACATAAATCTTTCACACGTATGCTGGTCGTATCACCTATTCGCCTAGTATAAAGATTGTGTGCAAATAAAAGAAAAATAAGTTTTTCTTAAGGTGGAAATAAGCACTCCCTTATGTGTGAGTGGAACATGTTGGACTTAGGGCATGATACACCCATAAGGGGTGCAAGCCCAATAAGTCAACAGCTTAAATTCCTCAGAAAGACTAGTTCCTCGATTTTCCTTCTAATAATATATAAGGGGTCAGTTTATGAGAAAGGTCATCAGAGAGAAACATCAAGGGTTCTCTATAGTGAGTTTTCTACATAAAAATTTAAGGTTCTTAGGCTGTAGGATTGTGAAGGTTCTCTATGTTGTCATGTTGTAAGTCCCTTCAATGACCAATGATTCGAGTAAAGGTTCGATCGTCTTCCACTGAAAAATTAAGGTAAATTCGTTTACACTTGATTATTCCTTCATTTTGAATGCAAGGGAAAACATCAAATAGGCAATTTACTCACTCGTGTGCGAAGATTTCTTTGGTATAATATTAGTGTCAAACTTAGTATTTGTTATGCTTTGAATCCATCCATTGGGATGTTTAGGTGTAAAGAAGAGATGTGGGATAGGATTCTGAATTCCCTTAATTGACCAACTCTCTCGTATCCATTATTTATCCTTGCTAGTATTATCCTTGAAAATGAAAATCATACTGGAGTTCTTACGAGGCTAGAAGAGGCTCCAGAAGACCTCTAACTCATTACCAACTATAAAACAACTGCGAAGATGAAAACTGGTAACCCCAAAATTACACAAGTTAGACACCAAAGAGAAGCATTAAATAGTAGGATAGCCAATCCAAAAATGCAGTTTGATCCCCTGTTCTTGAAACTAAAAATGATTGATCAACTGCCAACTTAAGCAACACAGAAATGCCCGGCACATGACTTAAGCTTACTATTTAAACCAAGGCATTTCATTGAATTAGCCCAATTGTACTGCAACAAGCAGACTAATCAGTAATAGCTAGCTTACTTGATTAAAGAAAATGTGGTAGCTTTCAACTTCTTTACCAAAAACAATGTTGCTAATAGATACTAGTCTTAGTAGACCTCAAATGATAATAAATAAGGGACAGTTATACAAGAATGCAAAGGTACATAGGAAAAGAAAGCACGAAAAAAAAGAAATTAGAATTAGTCCCAATAAGATTTTAACATATGCTTTGTTAAAAACGTGCAAGCAACTCCTACTGAAGAATAAGACTTTTCTTTCAAGCAGTGCAAGCCACAATGACCACGTAGCTATAAAGTAGAAGTTTAATTGATTAACCTTGGGATTAAAATATCATATCCTCATTATTTTGAGACAAACAAATTCTAAGCAGTACTGATTGATCAAACAAACCTTTTCTACAAGCTATTGTTTGATAAACTGCTTAGTAGCTGCAACATGTTTTTCAATCCCTCGCTTCTTATAACCTTGAACCCTTTTCAATCTAGAAAAGAGAGACCTCAAAATAAACAAGCCAAGTTCAAGATGAGTAAACTAATTTGGATTGAAGCTAACAGGAAAGCCACCTTGTCTAGGCAAAAGGGAATGCAATCTACATAATCCCATGTAAAAGCTTGAGATTGACTGACCTATTATAGAATCCATGCTCTAAGCTTGAGATTGAAAGCAGCTAAATCTTTCAGAAAACTCAATGTTGCTCAATGAGCACCTTAACCAAAACAAGTTCCTCTTCCTATCTTGATATTACCAAAACGGAAAAAAAATTTTAAAAAATAGAAAAAAAGGTCACAACTCAGTTCTTTAGGATGCCTATAGGAAATCATTCCACATCACTAAGCAGTCAATTCGATTAGGCAATAATTGAAATCTGAAAAGTTGAAAAAGAACCAAAACACATTAAACAACTTCAGGAAGAAAGAATGGTTGTGGACAACAGATATGCCATAATCGAACTTAGTCAAGTAACAGCAAGCAATCAAGATAAATGTCCAAAACCATTAGCATATCCACTACTTATTAATAGCGCAAATTATTCAGTTCAATCGGTTGAACATTTGCTGTGTCTAATAGGCCCCACACATTTCAGGTTAGGCCAGTCACGTGTGTTTGTTGGGCTATGCGTTTTTCCTATTCGGCCTTCAGTTTATTTCTTTTAATCTGCGAGAGACACAACTAACGAGAGTTGTTTGAGTGATAAGACTATGGTTGGGCTTCCCTAGCATTGTGAGTTTGAATTTGGTCCAATACAAAGCTTGGGTTTTATTTCCTTTGTCTTCTCATCTTATTTTATTTGTTTTGTTATATTTTCCATCATTTACTTGAGTTTTTTCCACCATTAATATATTCTGTTCAACTGGATCTATAACTTTTTAATCTTTTTAAGTTTTTAATATTCTTTTTAACCAAGTTTGTTTTTAATATATTTATCTTTCATCTTTTATACGTCTTTTCATCCCTTGTTTTGGGTATCATCCACTTATCTTTCCTCCTTTAATTTTCCCAATATTCACTAAACGAGTTAAGATGTTTATTAAAAGGTACAATAATCATATTGCTAAAGGAAAACAAAAATTAGGTAATGAGCGATTCAATCATTAATTATAGGGGTGTTTGGTAACAATAGCTTTTTGGGCAAAAAGAGTTACTTGGGGCGTTTTAGCTATTTTGACCAAGTTAAATAGCTCAATGAGTGTTTGGTAAATAGCTATTTGAAAAGGCTATTTGACCCCAAACAGCTCTTTTTGAAAAGGCTGTTTCCATTAGCCTTTTCAAAAGAGCATTTTGTGAAAATGACACATTTGTCCAAAACTTTAAATAAATTACATTACATGCGATTACATTATATTTATAGAATATTATTTTATAAAATAAAAAGAGTATATACTATTATAAAGTGTGCCTTAGTAGCATTCTTCCAGTTAGATCTTGATGATTAAGAAGAGTAGACACATTTTCTTTTTTTTTGAGGCAAAAACAAACCATTGAAGTTGTATTGTTGCTTTCATTGTCTGTATTTTTTTTTCCTTTTCCAAGTTGTATACATTTTAGTGTAGATTTTCTAATTCTCGAGTGTATTATATCACGTTTATTTAGTTATCTCACTATGCACCTTTATAAACGTCTAATGTTTTGATATTTATACTTTAGATTATTCAATCATCTTTTCGATTACCTCGATAATGAGCTTTGGATCAATGCGAAATAGTAACATGTGATACTATGTTTTGTTTGAATCTAATGAAGATAAAGTCACTATAAATAAAAAAAATTTAAAAATAACGACTACGAAAAAGGTCATATGGAGACGGAATTAGCGACGGAAAATAGCAAATCAGCGATGGAACTTAGGAGACGCAATATGGCTCGTCGCCGAGGATTCAGCGACAGAAATTTGTAGTCCGTCGCTAGGTGGTGACGGATCTAGCGACAGAAATTCTGTTGCTGATGGCAACGGATTGCCTATTCCGTTGCCGTCGACAGAATTTTTTTTTAAAGAAATGTAATTTTCTGTCGCATATCCGTCGCTATTTTTGGGTTTTTTTTAATAAAAAAATTTGTACTTTGAAGAACCCCAAATACAGTACATTGTTTTGCTACAATAAAATACATCAAGGGTATTGAAGAACCCATTCTGTACAACAACTTTGCTTGAAGCATTCTCAACAATAATTTTCAATTTACAAACAACTCAAAGACCACATTAAAACCAAAGTAACCCAAGTGTGCCATCACCATACATCACATACAACCCAATTCACAAAATAAAGTTAGAGTAGTTCTCAACATTGCCACACATAGGCATCAGAGAAGTAGAGGCAATGCAAATATATGCACATATGGAAGAAGTAGGCAATAGAGAGAGGGGAAGAAACAAGCAACTCATGATAAGGGATCAATCATCAAGATCATACTCGTCATCCTCATCCTCATCCTTATTCTCTTCATCATGCCATGGACGGGTAAGGATGACATGTTGCGATCCCGAACCGGAGGCTTGTTGCATTTGGAAGAAAGCCTGCATTTGCTGATTCATACTCAGCACAGTTTGGCTCAGCATTTAGTTGGACTCCTCTAGACTCTTATATCTCTCCATCATCATCCGATACATCTCAGCTTGTGTGGTGAGCTCACTCCCTATGGTGGCCACACTCTCTCTCAAATCATATAGCTCCTGTTGAGATGCGGTCGGACCTGTACCTGCTAAAAACCATGTGTACATGTAAGAATGTAGTGAGAATAACGTAACTTAACCTAAAATGCCATTGTGGACAGTTTTCACTTTAATAACTAAAATTAAAGTTAAAGTTTAGTATACCTGCTTACTGGAAGGGACTAAAGTAGGGGGATTCCCTGATGTTGACGACCTCATCTCCAATGCCGTAAATACAGCCCTTTTTGTTTGTGTAGGCCTTCAGCCACAACTCATTTGGGTTTAGAAGCGGTTAAGATGGATCTTGGGTGTTGTCCTACGAGGTCCCATGAATGATTTTCTACATTTCTTGCTTAAAGGACTCCTACAATATCACAACATTTGCAAAACATCAAATGTGTTAGTTGTAAGAAAAATATATGAATCAAAACATAAAATTAATTATCGAGAATAACTTACGTAGGTTTGTTGTGATTTCCTATCAACCCAAGGTTTGTCTGGTTTACCTCTAAGTCTGTGAGTGCGGGCGAACAACTCAATAATATTAGGATCCGTCCCAAGTTCTTTCCTCTACGTGCAAATTAAACAAATTCAGAAAAACACGTTAAATACCACGAGGAAACAAACAAGTTAAACAATGTTGTAAGATTTACGGTTTGATACCAGATGCCTCCTATACTCATGCATAGGGATCGAGCCACAGGTATGAAGGGATCGTCCAAGACTCTGGGGGATCACCAAGCCGATTTTTCCAGGCTTTTTCATATAATTTTTTATGTGATTCATTCGCCCAATGCACTTGGAGTCCTTTCCATACCTCATCACTGAGCCACTGAGGCTTCTTATTGTGCTTCCTTGCGTTGCCAAGGAAGTCCCTCAAACGTGCATTGCCTCTGTTTTCAAAATTCTTCCTGATGTGGTCCTCATACGTAGGATCGCAAGTGAACGACTTATGCACATTAGAAAATGACACACACATCAAACAATGTCTTATAAATGAACCAGAACCTTGTAAGAAGTCTTAATATGTAGTCACTTTACTTACCTTGAACTCGCCAAATCGCATATCTCGAACATGTCTAGCCACTTTTTCCCAAGTAGGCCAAGGTGCATCATACTTGCCTTGGAAGATCTGAGACATCCTATTAACAGCACCGTCATTTAGAATGAACCTAATGTAGCAAAAAACATCAAATTAACACGACACTATGCTATATAATTACAATGACAAACACATAACAATAGTTTACTTAGCTGTTACCATCTAGCATAATAACTATTTTTGTTTGGGTGCTTCCCTGACTAAGTTACGGATCAGTATCTCCAGTTCCAACGTTTTGTTGGGACTAGAAGGAGTAAGGATCAACAGGTTGGGGAGTGGGGGTGCTAGTGGAGGCAAAAGCTGGGTCTCTTGTAATGTTATATGCAAACTATTGGCCAATGAATGATGGAGTAGGGGCGTATAGCATACAAGGAGGTACCTGCCCCATAGGAACTTTCCCAAATGGAGTTGGGATTATTCCTAACGCACCTGATATGTGAGTGGTTTTGGAGAAAGGTGAACCAGTATCCATTGCAGTAGGATGTTCGCTTGAACTCCTATATCCTCTTCCTCGACCTTGAGTAGAGGATTTCCCTCGATGTGGGGTGGAATTCATACCTGAAATGGTTTACAACAAACACAAATACAAATAACAATAGCACGTAGCAACAAATTAATTACACAATACAATAGGTAGAAACAGCAAATACATTCGAACACATATAATACAAGTACATGAGTACACATGTGGGTTACAAAACCAAGTAATGAAGTACATAACATTTTCTACGCATTTAACTCCCATCATCAGCATCATCATCACCATTCTCATCATCATCATCATCATCGTCTTCATCATGATATAAATGTATATCTTGTCCTTCTTCATTTGTTTCATTCCCATCATTTCACTCACCCTCTTCATCACTATCATCCCCTTCTGCCTCATCTATGCCGTTATTCACTTGAATAAATGAAAAATCCAAACCATCATTAACATCTTTTGGTGGTGTACTTTCATCCACTAATAACTTAGGGATAACATCATTCATAGGTTCACCAAGTGTCATCATCACCGTTTGTTGGTAAGCAACATGTAGAGTGTACTGCACATCCACCTTGGCTCTTAGCTTGGTTGGTATGACAACAAGCCAATTGGCTCTATCCCTTGAGCGATCTGGATATGGCATGAAGTGTACTTGTGATGTCGTATTCGGGAAGATGAATGGATCATATTTTCTGTACCTCCTTGTGCGATGAACCTCAACAAGTTTGCTTAGTTTATGAGGTCGTGTCCCATAATTTAATGTGGGATCAAACCACTCACATAAGAATAGTACACATCTTTTCAACGGTTCACCCACATACTCTAGTTGGATGATATCTTTAAGTACGCCATAATAATCATTTGTAATATCACCTTCCAATACCACATACACTAACACGATAATTATACATTTTCTTCCCAACACTGCGGGCTTCCGTGTGGAATTTTAATCTATTAACTCTGTATGCAGTCCACATTGACACATTTCTATTATGCTGTGCAACTAATTGTGTCTAGTACCAATGTTTACAACTGTCGAATAGTTGAATGTAATGCACCTAAGATGACACACAATGTGGTTTTTGTTAATACATTCGCCTCCCCTGGGTCGTAATACTTATTACTAAAGAAGTTCAATTACTTACATTTTGACTAAAGCAATCTGCAAAATGATTTTCAATGATGGTGTCAACATTAGCATCAGTAAGATGGAGTTGTGCATTTCAGGCTTGTTCTATAAAAATTCTGCGCAATTGTATTATGAAGAAAGTAAACAACACTATCTTTTGGGAAATATGAACGTATGGATAATGTACTGTGTGAATGGAACACTCACCCAATATAAGGCTTAACTTCATCATAATTTAGTAGCACATGAAGTTGTGCAGTAATATATTCAGCATCTATGAGATACCATGATCTTTCCTTTCCAATAGCGATCTCGTGTGGGTCAAACATAGAGAGAGTTTAGAAATGACTATTATGTTCATCGTCACCCTCATTTCTTCAACATCTACTGTGCATAGAGGGCACATTAGAGCTCAAGTAATAGGAAGTGAAGAACGTCCTTTTTGCTTCTAGGTAAGCTTCTGTTATTGATCCTTCAGGATACGCTTGTTGTTTAATCTCGTCAACCGACCGAAGTACCTAACATATTGGTATTAAGTAGTTCTTATAAACACCTGCATACATTCCCAAGTTTTATAAGTCTAATTTAAATTAATATAGTCTATGTTACCTCTTAAATGGATACATCCATTGGTACTGGACAGGACCACAAGTTATGCCTCTTCTGTGAAATGCACCGGTAAGTGCTCCATCACATTGAAGAGGCCTGGAGGAAATATCGTCTCCAACCTATAGAGAGTAATGGCAATGTGTCAATGCATTTCTTCAAGTACATCCTCCCGTAGTGTTGTGGAGTACAAGTTCTTAAAGAACTGACTTAACTCAATTAGAGGTTTCAACACATCGTCCGGGAGAGCACCAAATGCAATGGGCAACAGCGTCTCCATGAACACATGATAATCATGACTTTTTATATTATTGAACTTTGCCTTATTGGGGTCCATAATATTCTTCAAATTGGAGCAATGTCCATCATGTATGTTCAGTCCCTTAACTCATTCACACAACTCTCTTCTTTTCTCTACATTAAGAACGAACTTCGCTTTTGGTTTAACTGTTCTGCCATTAGGACCTCGCTGCAAACGTAATTCTTCTCTATGACAAATATCTGCAACATCCATTCTTGATTTGACATTATCCTTTTTTCCCCCCCTTGAACATCCATCACAGCGTTAATGATGTTCTCGAAGAAGTTCTTCTCTATGTGCATCACATTTAAATTATGACAGAGCAATTGGTGTTACCAGTAAGGTAACTCCCAGAATATACTCTTTTTTGTCCAGTTATATTCATTCTCCTTAAATCTCGGTATTTAAAAGTCACCGTCCGTCGTTAGCATTGGGTAGTATTCCACCTCAACATAAAGTTGTTCCCCACTTATGCGGCGAGGAGGACCTCCATTAATAGTTCTGCTTTTTCTAAATGAAGTTCTATTTCTCCTAAATGCATTATTCCATAATAAGAAACACCGATGACAATCGAACCACGAGAATTTACCTCCATTCCTAAGTCTCAAAGCCTTCTGCTACGTCATACATACTGGACATACTAATTGACCACTAGTGCTCCACCCAGATAACATCCCATACGTTGGGAAATCATTGATGGTCCACATAAGTGTAGTTTTCATTTGAAATGGTATACCTAGAGATATGTCATACATTTTAATCCTAACATCCCATAACTCCTGCAACGCATCAATAAGCAGTTATAAACATACATCTATTTTGTTCTTGGGATTTTTAGAGCCGGGGATTACACAAGTGAGGAACATAAATGGTGTGGTCATACACATTTCAGGGGGAAGGTTATAAGGTGTAACCACCACCTGCCAAATGGAATAGGATCTTGAGGACAATACATAAGGATTAAATCCATCAGCACATAAACCAAGTCTAACATTTCGAGGCTCTTTAGCAAAATCGGGATACTTGTTATTAAAATGTTTCCATGCTGTGCCATCAGATGGATAACATAAAACACCCCCTCCTATCGATATTCATAATGCCATCGCATGTGCTCTACCATGCTTCTTGATGCATACATCCTCTGTAGTCGAGGTTTCAATGGTAAGTAATGCATCCTTACATATAGCAATGGCGTTTCGTTCCTTTGCTGCGACCTTTACCTCTTCCATCTTGAATGCTCGCAAAACTTGCAAGCATCGAGGTTTGAGTCCTCCTTTAAAAAGAGCATACACCCTTTACAGCAACAATTAATGTGTATCATATTGTTGCCGAGATCTTTAACAATCTTCTTTGTCTGGCCATAGTTCTTTGGCACATGATTGTTAGGAGGACACATCTCTTTCATTAACTGAACAACTTCATTGAAACAGTTTTGTGGCATATTATAATTAGACTTGATACTTAATAGCCGAACAGCAGTAGAGAGCTCACCGTGGGTTGAACAACCAACATATAAGGGATGTTGAGTAGCTTAAACCATATTATAGAATGGTTCTTAAGAACTGCTTCCCTCTTGAACCATTACATTTTCATTTGCCAACATGGCATCACCAATCATGGAGTCCATATGATCTACGTAGCATTCATTGTGGGCATAATTTGTATGACTTGAGCCACCAGCTTCGCCCATTTTTCTAGTAGAATATCCAAGATCATATTGTTGAGGTTCTACTTCTCCATGACTTATCCAATACTAATATCCTTTCACAAAACCCTTATACATCAAGTGCATCTTTACCTCATTGGGTGTTAAGTACACTCTATTTTTACATTTCGAACATGGACATCTATATTTCCCCCTACTTTGGAAGTCTGCTTGCCTACTTGCAAATGCATCAAATTGATTTATCACATTTAAAAATTCTTCTGTATAACCATTACGATTAGGTCATAATCTATTATACATTCACGAACGATGTGATGGGCCACTCATATTCTACTCAAGTAACAATATTCATAAAAGTCGTTGAATTAGTATTAATTTCAATTTACATAATAATATTTAACATCATTTCTCACGGATGTATTACACATATGTTTTCACTATAACAAACATATAAATACATTGAATTAGTATTAATTTCAATTTACAATAAATCCTTACAAATCACTCAGTATGACTCCCACAAATTTTGTACAATTCCTTCACACATATTTCAACTTTTTCAAATCATCCACAACTCCCACAAATTTTTACATAATTACTTCACATAAGTTTTTATTTATACAAAATCTTCTCTTACAAATAAAATTACTAATCTTATACAATCCTAAGCCCTCAATTACAATAATATATAATTTCAACCAAATTGAAGCAATTACTCAATACACATATAACAATACAACATAAGCTTACACTAACAACGCATTTTCAACTGCTAAAACCATAATTTGTAATAGTTAAAACTAAATATAGAGTTAGGAATTTTACATAATTACTTCACACATATTTAACCTTTTTCAAATCACCCACTACACAAATTTTCACATAATTACTTCACATAAATTTTTATTTCCACCAAATCTTCTCTTACAAATAAAACAACTAATCTCATACAATCCTAAACCCTCAATTACAATAATGCATAATTTCAACCAAATTGAAGCAATTACTCAATACATATCTAACAATGCAATATAAACATACACCCCCAACACATTTTCAACTACTAAAACCATAATTTGTAGTAGATAAAACTAAATCTAGAGGTAGGACTTTTACCTAAGTGAGGCTAAAAACTAGGGTGGCTGAGGGCTGATAGCCGATCGGCGGCGGCGTCGGTGGAGGGCAGGCGGCTGGAGGCGGCGGCGTCGGTGGTGGGCAGCCTTCTCGCATCCGCCCTTTCTCTCTCCCCTCTCGGATTTGTGTCGGGGTTCGAATGAGAAAGAACCCACAACTGGTTTCTTTAAGGAGGCCGATGACATACTGGGATTAAAACATTTTAGGGCGACGGAAATTCCATCGCCACCTGGGAAAAAAAATATTTTACTTTTTTTTTAGCGACGGATATTCCATCGCCACCCAGTTTTTTTAAATTGTGCAACGAAAATTCCGTCCCCATGTCTCTCCAGATCCTGGATTCCATTTTTTTTGCTTTCCATCACCGTTTTCGTCGCCTATTTCCGTCATTATTTTACTCTTTTTTGGTAGTGAACAAGATGGCGTTATAAAATATTGACATCATTTACATAAGAACAAATTGAAAAGAAATAAGATAGATGATGAATGCAAGTTATGCAGAATTTAATAAGATAGTAAAGTTTTATCAATGAAGTTTTTCTTTTTTTTTTTGTGTGTGATCAAAAATGAAGTTAATTTATACCTATGGCACCAATTTAATTCTTTTCAAAAAAAAATTGACCAGTAAATAAAAAAATATGTTCTATTAAGAAGTAATTTAGAGATGAGGATATCAATGGAATTTTACCAAACATCTTTATTAAAAACAGCTAACTTTACAAAATAGTTTTTTTTTTTTCCAAATAGCTAATTCAAATAGCTAATTCAAATAACTAATAACTAGCAGTTAACAGCTATTTACCAAACAGGACCTGTATGATGAATGCTCACTAAATAACAACTTCAATGTTCAATTTTAAAAAAATATAACGTATTGAATGTATCATGTATTGTTAGCGAAAACATTTTGTGTTAGTGTGCTTTGTATACATATTAGTGAGTAATGTATTCTTAGGGAGTGAGATTCGAGTGTACAGTTAAGATATTTTGGTTAGTTTCTATTTATATTAGTGACAACTTTGATTATATAATTAC
>JAKOGI010000269.1:494072-496572 GCA_029747015.1 Carnegiea gigantea | reverse complement strand
TGGTTTTGGCCCTTCACTTGATTCCCACTATGGCAGCAGCTTATCTAATGGAGATACCAGACCTATGAGAAGGAGAGTTCATAGGGATGATCTTGGGGACTTCAAAATAGAGGCACCTGAGTTTGATGGTAGTCTGGAACATGAAGGTCACTTAGAGTGGGTTCAAGCTATGGAAAGAATCATAGAGATCAAGGGTTATTATGTGGAACAGGCTTTCAAGCTTGCTGTTTTGAAGTTGAAACAATATGCCTCACTTTGGTATGAGAACCTGAAAAGAACCAGAGCCTTGGAAAGAAAATCTCTGATAAAGACTTGGGTTAAACTGAAGAAACACATGGATAAGAGGTTCCTACCAGCCACATATAAGCAAGAACTCTACTTAAAAGTCACCTTATTGTAGCAGGGAGGCATGAAAGTTGAAGAGTACATAAGGGAGCTCGAGCGACTCCAGATCATATGTGCCTTGAGGGAAGAACCTGAGCAGACCATTGTTAGATTTCCCAAGGGTCTTAACCCTGCTATTTTGGATAAGGTTGAGCGATAACCTTTCTGCACTTTTATGGATGCACGCAAGATAGCTGTTAATAGCTTAAATCCAGAAGGAACTACCCTTCAGTTCCAGTAAAGCCAGCTACACCAGTTAGGACCTTCAACTCCTACGGACCAGATCCTACCCCTAAGGAAAACAAAGACAAAGGAAAGGGTAAAGAATTAGCCAGGGAAGTTCCTAAGGGACAGAAGAAGTGCTTTAAATGCCATGGCTATAGGCATTTTCAAGCAGACTGCCCCAACACCAGGGTCCTAACCATTAGAGAAATTGAAGATTTAGACTAGATGAAGGTAGAGGAAGATGAGGAAGACTCTGGTGATGAGGGAGAGACCTCTTACTTGCCACCTGAGGAAGGTGAGATGCTCATGATCAAGAGAGTACTTCATACCACTGAAGTCCCACCAGAAGCCAACCAAAAGGAGCAAATTTTTTACTCCAGATACAAGGTAGCCAACAAGACATGAAATGTGATCATTAATGGGGGTAGCTGTACAAATGTAGCCTCCACTGAGATGGTCAGCAAGCTCAATTTGGCCACCGCAGAGCACCCCAGACCATACGCCCTGCAATGGCTCAAGAAGGGGAATGAGGTAACAGTTTCAAAACAAACTTTAGTTGCCTTTTCCATGGGAGAATATAGGGATGGGGTGATATGTGATGTACTGCCTATAGATACTTGTCATCTACTTCTTGCTAGGCCTTAGCAGTATGATAGGGTTGTTGTCCATTATGGCCAATCCAATAGGTGTTCCTTTAAACTGAAAGGCAAAAGGCTAACCTTAACCCCTTTAGCTCCCAACCAAACACACAAAACTAAAATTAGGAGGGAAAAACACAAAGAGAGTGCCTAGCCAGTTAATAGGGGAAGAGTGGAGAGGGCCATTTCTAAGGCAAAACCAGTGTTTGCTGTTCTTGTCATGGAATCTATCCCCAGTTTAGATCCCATAACTTTTCACCCCTTAGTACACCCCTTACTTCAAGAGTTTGAGGATGTTTTTTCTCAAGATCTACCCCTTGGACTTTCTCCCAAGATGGGCATTGATCACCAGATTAACTTGATTCCTGGATCCCCTCTACCTAACAAACCTGCTTACAGGTGCAACCCTACTGAAACTAAAGAACTACAAAGGCAGGTTCAGGAGTTAATAGACAGAGGCTATATGAGGGAGAGCATGAGTCCATGCTCAGTTTCAGCCCTTCTGGTGCCAAAGAAAGATGTCAGTTGGAGAATGTGCGTAGACAGTAGAGCCATAAACAACATCACAGTCAAGTATAAGTACCTAATTCCTAGGCTTGATGACATGTTGGATGAGTTCCATGGTTCCAATATCTTCTCCAACATTGATCTCATAAGTGGTTATCACCAGATCAGGATAAGAGAGGAAGATGGGTGGAAGACTGCTTTTAAGACAAAGCAAGGGCTTTATGAATGGCTTGTTATGCCATTTAGGCTGTCCAATGCCCGTACCACCTTCAAGAGGCTGATGAATGAGGTACTCAAGCCCTATATTGGCTTATTTATGGTTGTATACTTTGATGATATACTTGTGTATAGCAAGAATAAACAAGACCACCTCCAGTATTTAAAGGAAGTCTTTTCTACCCTTAGAGATAAGAAGCTTTTTGGCAAGCTTGAGAAGTGTGAGTTCTTTGTTCCAAGGGTTATATTCCTTGGGTATGTGGTCTCCTGTGATGGCATACAAGTGGATGAAGCCAAAGTTAAAGTAATCAGATCCTAGCCAACACCAAACTGGGTCACAATAGTGAGGAGTTTTCATGGCCTAGCTTCCTTTTACAGAAGATTTATCAAGGACTTCAGTACCATCATAGCTCTCCTTATAGAATGTATGAAGAAAGGCAGTTTTACTTGGCCCCTAACAGCACAAAAGGCTTTTGAGACTATCAAGCAAAGGCTATGTGAGGCTCCTATTCTAGCCTGGCCTAACTTTG